>CM076571.1:108630038-108801166 GCA_034641835.2 Pinus albicaulis | reverse complement strand
TACAACCCGACCCCGCCCACTCCTAGTATTTGAATAGCGACCTGCGTAATAATCACTGGACTGGCGGGAAGATAACTCGGTTGAGGGGCTGGAGGGAGCGTGCAGGAGTTGACCTCTAGTGCTCCCCCTGCGGCAACGCATCCTTTGACGCACGCGAGGCATGGGTGTAGTCTCACTAGTAGTGGGCACAAGAGGAGACGGAGAAGCAGAATTCCAAGAAATAGAGGAAGATAGACAAGGACCAGACCGAGAGAAATGCAGATATGCAGCAAGGTCTACGCAGCAGTTCAGCTGGCCACTTCTCCTTCTTGTCACAGTGAGCAGGCAGTGTAACCCAGCAACCGGCTCGTCTGAAAAACAATAGCGAAATACCATTTTATCGACCCGACTGCAATGTAATCGAAGGACGCCCGTCATAATTAATCTCTGATCATTAATGAGAGCCAAAGGCCAGATCATATTGGAGCATGCGGAATCGCTAACAGGAGTGGAGGTCCGATCTTGAACAGTGTTAAAACTTAATGCGATTAGATGTGAAAACCTTGGAACTTAATTGAACAACGTTAAAACTTAATGCGATTGATATGAAATCGCCACATCCATGTCCCATCACCTTAAACGCCATCGAATGCACCCGCAGTCGGGGAGCAGGGCAAGTTCTGATTGAGGACACGTGGCATAAATTGATTGGAGCAGATCTTTGTTTGGGCCGCTCGCGCAGTGGAAATACAGACCCGAAAAATATTAGGGTGAATTTGATAAGAAATTCACATCACAAATCTCCCTCCGTACGCCAGCCCAACTTCGGACCCGAAAAAGATTAGGGCGGAATTCATTTGGTTTTCGCGTCACAAAATTGGCGGACGTCAGCAGGCTATTTTGGAACACGAATTTGGTTTGAATTATGGTTTATCGCTGTTTGAAGTCCGGCAGGCTCGACTTAAGAACAATTTTGTTTGATCCCATCTTATAAAATTTGTGTTGGTTTTATTTGATAATACACATATTTATAATAAATCATGGGAATACCACATTAGTAAACATGTGGAAAAGTTATATAAATTATTGAGAACAATCATTTTTATGTAAAAATATCCAAATGTGCTTTTGGGAAATAAGAATTCAAGTATTTGGTTCATATTGTTTTAAAGGAAGGAGTGAAGTTGGAGCCTCAAAAGATGCAAGTTATTACAAAATGACCTATTCCTAAGAAAATCAAGGTTCTTAGAAGATTTTTTAGACTTACATGATCAGTATGATGATAATTATGATAATTTCACAAAACAATCACTAGCTATTTTGAGGGATGAGATATTAGAACTTCAACTTGATGAGGATTTTTTAAGAGCTTTATTTCTTCTTTTGAAATCAAGAAAATATTATCCCAAACTGAAAATATGTGTTCTTAAGATAATTTCTGAAAATTATGAAAATGAAATTAAACTTTTGCATTCTCAAATTCAGTCATACAATTTCCGAAATCCTAAAGAATTCTTTGAAAATCTTCCCTCTCCTAAGCAAGAGGAAATTGTACTATCTTTTGACTTGCATATTGAGGATGATTATTCTTTCAAACACAAGACATAAGAAATAGTTTCAAGGCTTAATATTCAGAATACAACTGAGCAACCAGTCATTGAAGGCCTAGAAGTAAATAACATACATCATACTTTTATTGATCCTATATCAGATTATATGGAGAATATTTTTAGCTCAAATCTGCAAACATGTTTTCTCTATAAGGATCAAATACATCAAAAGTGGCCTTTACACATCATATCATTTATTATAAAGGCACATGATCATAATATACTTCCAATTTTGATCACAAGCAATCAAGTTATCCATTTATTTTTACAGCTACTTGATTGGTTTCATTGGAATTTTTGTATTACCTGATTCAATAAGATTTTTAGTAGATTGAGTAGGTAGATGAGTGCCAATAAGCTCAGAATTTTGAGCAGTTTTTTTTTAGTTTTCAATTTTCAGCTAGTTTTTCATTAAGTTGGTTTGAAAACTTTTGTGTGTTGTTTTAGTTTCAGATCAGATTTCAGTTTGCAGAAGACAGAAGACATTTACAGGTTCAACAAGGTCAATGGATGAGGACAACTGACCTGCTGTTCTTGAATTTTCACCAGGAAAAGCCATCCCCAAGTGGAGCCAGTGTTAGACTCCTATACCAATAGGTGTCATATTTCATGATTGACTTGATGGGATATGTAATATGTTCATACCTTTTCTTGTTGCAAAGGTTTTCCATATTATCAAAAAATCAAAAAAATTTAAAAAATGTAAAGAGGGTATACCCTAAAAGAAAAATCAAAGGGTAAAAAGAATAAAAATGGCCAAAAAGTAAAAGAAAATGAACCCCACCAAAAGAAAGGCCAAGGAAAGTGTGCAAGTCTAAATGCCACTACTTTTTGCTCTTATGTAATAAATAAAATTGTGTGCAACTTGTATCCTATGCCACAATTTATGAATAGTCAAACAGTTTAAGCTTGGCTATTTCATCTTTCAATTTCATGTTTTAGAGATAGAGAATAAAATCTGACCAAACTATTTAATCTTGGCAGATAAGTAGATAGGTAGAGAAAATAAAAGGAGCTCAATAGCTTAATTTGAGCCCTTGGATGTAATAAGGTTAGACTTAGATAGATTTCTACATGTAAAAGAAAAGAAAGTGTGATAAGGGTTTGCCAGTCTAAGTGCACCCTAATAAAGAAGAAAAAATGGTAGAGTAAAGTACGTAGGGTAGGTAGATGATGTTGCAGAATTGCATGTGATGGACAATGACTCTAAATGTGTTAATATTTAATTTCATCACAAAGTGCAAAGGCAGACACTATACTGGAAGAAATTCAAAGCAAAGCAAAGTCAAAGTTATTAACTTCCCTTCTCATCTTCCCCTAAAGATTTCACTAATTTCCCCTAAGTACTAAGGTATTTGAAAATTAGAGGGGCTCAAGGAATTTCCTTGACTTTTGGAGGGACCGGACCCTCGGCCCAATAATTGGAAAAGCCTAAGTACTTGAAGTCATTCTTCATAACATTCACTCATTTCTAAACATCTTTTCCTAAGTAAAATCCCATTTTACTTAGGAAAATTATGCATTATTTCATAAAAACCCTCAAAATCACATTTTATTCCAAGTCTAAGTGATGAAGTGATTATAATGCAATTTGCTTTTAAATCTTCACTTTCTTAGTTATATTAATGTATTTTGAGTTTACATTGTCCCCTTGTCATATTAACATTGATTTTATGTATTAAATCCTTACAAAAATAGCCTTCTCCTATTATATATAACTCCTTTTTATATAATATCCCCAAAAACCCATTAATAAATTTTAGCCAAAGTTATTTATTCCCACATGTTTAAATAAAAACCCACTTTATGCCCCCTTTGGCTAAATATATCGTAATATTAAATTCCGCCCCCTATGGTAATTAGATTAATCTGATTTAATTATCATATAATAAAAGTATATTGAAAAAATAATTAAAACATGTTTTATTATGTGTTTTAATACAAAAATAATTTTTCCCCTGTGTATTTTAATCCCCCGACTCCCTTTCCCAAGGTTAAAACTATAAACCCTTTGTAAAATCCCCAATACCTCCCTTAACCGCTAACCTTGGTTAAATCATTTCCCGATCACTTTCCTGCGTTTTTATAAACAAATTGATTAATCCTCACGATTAATTAACTCCGCCAATCAGATTCCCCCCGATGAGATTAATTAACGTTTAATTGCGTCGGGCCCTCCATATTAAATCCCCGTCACTTCCACGTCCCCATCGCCGTTCGATCAACCCATCTGAGATCAACGGTTATTAATGATATCGCTAGCCATCCGCGTCCGAACAATAACGCGCGATGGCCCGACGGTTTTCAAACAGTGCCATGCCACGCGTCAATCATTCTATGGAATCGCTCGCCCTCGGCCCAAAACCACTTTTCCCCAAAAGCGGTGCAATGGAAACCGCTTACCGCTTGCCTCCCGTGACTCATCCTCCGTACCTGCTGATGTCATCCATTAATTAAAAAAAAAACCACGTCACCCTTTGGACTTTGTGAATAAAACAATTTTGCCTGTGTCATTTTCATTATTCTGTGAATGACCAAAGTCTCATGCAGAGAATTTCAAAAACAAACTGTCAAGCGCCATCAACTGTATTTTGCTGAAGACAATTGCATACCAGTAATCCAGAGTTAGTATGCCATAGCCTGTACCTGTTTAATCGCTGTTCATCTCCCAAAAAACAGGTATTTACCCCAATTCTCGTTAAAACTCTGTGAAATCCTAGCTTTTGTTTTAAATTCCACACGAAAGACAGAAACAGAGTTCAATTTGGTCTTGTTCAATCCCCAGAATTGTAAATTGCATTCCCAAAACTTGTAATTATGTTTGTTCTTCACAAAAACCCGAAATTCATTTCTGAATCCACAAGAATCAGAAATGGAGGTTCCAGTGGCTCTGAATGTCGCACCTTTGAATTCCCCTCATAGAGATTTAGACTATCTGCCCCTAGCAGATAGAGATTTTCAAATTAAAGACCTCGTTCTTAGTGATAATCCTCTTTGAACCTTTTGCTGCTGCAGAGATAACTTTATAAACGGTTCTGATACTATTGGATTATGGGAATCCAATCTCCCCATGTATCTTCTCCCCTCAGTCCATATTTTTCCTGAGTTAATTCATTACTGCCATGCAAACTATGACCCCAATCAAAGAGCAGTTTTGTCCCTGAGTCAGAACATCCTTTTCCCAATCACTACTTAGTCGATAAATGAAATGCTGTAATTTCAACCTGGTCAAGCCCTCACTCCCCTGTCAATGGGAGAATTACTTGAAAAGTCTGCCAATTTGTCCCATGAAGAGTTAAATCGCATTTGTCAAACCTTCATTTACCAGAGCATCGGCCCAAAGGCCCTCCCCCCTATGGTTATAATTTTTTCACTGATGTGGGCAGGCTTATTCTAAATATGATATCCTTTATCATGGGTTTCAATACTAGTGAATATGTTGATCAATTAACCCTAGTATTGTTGTCTATATTTACCCCTGGACAGTCCCCTGCTGTCAAGTATGATTTTGCATCCTACATTGCTGATAAAATCCATGATCAGTTGATGAGATTTGAGAATGAAAAAGTGTTCAAATATTCTTCTGTTATATATCATCTCATGATTTATTACCAATCAGAAATTTTCCCTTTCCATGTTCAGAAAATTGATGCCAAAGGAAATCCTAGGTCTGTGATATTTTGGTCTGACATCACCCATAATTCCTCTGATTATCCTTACTCCTATAATGAGTTTATTGACCTATTTGTACACCCTGCAACCATTTTGTTAACATGAGTTTCCCCTCCTAGAGTCAATAATGAAATCAAGAAAATTCTACAGCTCTCAAAACAGTATAGGGTAGGTGACTGGTACTTGTATCAAAATCACACTGAGATCAGAATATATGTATGTGAATTGTGCCCATTCAAGTTGCCCAAATATGTCCCCATGAGACTCTTTGCACTAGAGTGTTTCAGGCAGATGATTAACTCAAATATAGTTCATTTCTGCAATGCAAAGAAAAAGGCTTAACTCAGGATCAAAAGTCAATTAGGTCCCTTTGTTTGTAACTCTAGAGATGCTGGAAAGGAAGTAGAAAGAATCTTAGAAGAATATATCAGATTACAATTTTTTTTTTACTAGGTGCCTTATGACCCAAATAGCTTTATCTGTGATAGAAGAATGAAAAATAAACTATCACCATACATTCATCACAAAATTCCAGAAATTGAACGATATGCCAATATGGATGAATGGATGGAAGGAACATTGGTAGAACAAGATAGTGAGCAGGTCAATGTTGAAAATGTAATGAAAGACCTTGAGAAAATACTTGACCTAGACTCTTTTGGACAGGTGCAGATACCATGTATTGGCTCTTCTTCTGTAGGGACTTCTCAGCAAAATTTACAGGAGATTAGTGCATTGGCCACAGTACAATCTAAAGGAAAAGAAAAGGAGCCTGACATACAAGTATTTGAAAAATTCACAATGACAGAGCAACCTGAGACTTCTAAAGAACAGGGTCAAGTAAAAATTCCTCCTATTCGGATCAATGAGCCAGAAATTTCAATTTTACAAACTCCTATCAATATAGAAAAAGGCAAGAAGAGAGATGTTGAAGTTGCTACCCCTGTTGGTGGATCTTCATAATAGCCTCATGCTAAAAGACAAAAATTAAATCCTCTTCCAGAAGTAGATTTTGTTCAGGAAATTCCTGATAGCCAGAGAGAAGATTTGGATAGTCAACAAATAGGTACAGTCAGTGGGGCATCCACTAATTTACAGAGAAAAGAGCTGCAAAAGCAACAGAGTGTTGAAATATCTTCTTTCAAACCACCAGTTAAAGATGCAGGAGATATAAAGAAAACCTTTATCAATATAAAAGCCAGGAATGATCCAATAAGACTCCAGGTTTACAATCAGTATTTGAAGATGGCTCCTAAGAATCAATAAATATTGATGTTAGCTTATGACATTTAGCAAGGAAAAATGATAATGAGTCACTTCAAACCAAAAGTGCAGCAGCCTCAAACAGCTGCAGATTATATTAGAACAAATTTTGAAGTCTTAGCAAAGGATATTCATCCTTTAGATCAGATTGAGTTACATAAGTAGACTGGTGAAATGATCTATTCTACTCTAACCGATAAAGCAATGGAAACTCAGAAGTTGCAGGATTCTTTGGAGAACACTAATGCACAATTGTAGCTTGAAAAGGCCTCTTCTGAGGCCAAAGACAACAGGATAAAGACATTGGAGGAAATAATCATTGGATTGGGTCACAATCCTAAAGATGTCAAAGGTATAGAGGCCCTAATCAAGAAAAAAGATGATGATATTGCGGCTTTGAGAAAGCAGTTGAAATTGCCAGCTTCAAGACATCCACAAACTGAAGAGATGATAAAGAAAAATTCTGAAGAAGAAATGATGGACTTTCTTTTGAAACTGAATGAGAAACTAAATGAAATAGAAAAAGAGCTTGAACAGGCATTAAAGAACAAGTAGTCTACTATTCCAGCATCAACAACAAATGCAATTACAGGTACAGGTACATCCACAACAGGTCAGCCAACAAAGCTATTACAGGTAAATACTTCCAATTTGAGTTCTGAAGAATTAATAAAGTCAATGAATGAATTGAAACTTCAAGTAACAGAACTCCAGCACACAAAGTTACAGCTTACTAATTTAGAACAAAGATATGATCTCTAAAAAATGAGTGTTGCTGATAAAACAAGAGAGGTCAAAAGATTAGAAAAATTGGTTAAAGCATTGGAAAAGGATCTCACATTGGAGAAACCTTTAAAGGAAATAAATGAAATTATTTGGGACAACATTATCTAATCAATAAAGGATGTCTGGTCTTCAATTCAGATTATGTATGAACAGAATGATTTAGTCAAATTGGCTATAGAAGAAGTTCAAAGTACAAGAGAAGAATTGGGAAATAGGCCTGAGGAAGCCAATCAACTCATACAATTTCTAAACACTCAAACCAGACACCAACTTGCAGAACTTGGTATTCAGGACAGGACCGGAACAATTTTGGAAATAAAAAGAGTTTTTACTAAGAGAACCCTTATGCAAAATCTAGAACGAAGGTGCTCAGATATGCAAGAAGAAATCATTGCCTTCAGAGAAAGATTTGATATTTTGTTGAAAAAAGGATTGCTCAGTCCCATAGTTTCAGAGGATAAACTAATGGACCTTGAAAGCTATGTTGAAAAATTGGACAAGTATGCTGACAATCAGGCCAATTCTTCAACTAGTAGATCAGAAGCAGCATTCCCAACAGGAAAAAATCTTCATGACAGATTGGGAAATTTATTTTATCTTGAGCATGAAGTAAAGAATTTGTTTCCAATTTAGCCTACCTTTTTCAGATATACTGAGGCTGATGAAACATTGAGAAAACTTCAACGGACCAGAATACCAGAAGATAAATAGTGGGAAGAACTGTTGGAACTTTTGTAAAATTTATCCTTATATGAAATTTTGCCTATTTACTATAGTATACCATGATAAAAAGGATAAACAAAGGTCAAAGTGTATCAGTGAAAACAAAGAGTATCAGTAAAGCAAGGCAGTTAGAATAGAATTACTGAGGATGACAGCAACGGGCCAAAACATAGGGCCTGCCTCCAGCACATTCTCAAAAGAAGGAAACAACACAACATCAGTTACTTTTTATCTTATCTACGAGACCATTTGTCTCTATTTTTATTGTAACTTATTCATGAGTCACCCTAGATTATATCTCAATTTGTTATGAGATATTTTTGATAATTTTTTTATTATAAATACTCCCTTAATTGCCCCTGTTTTACTAGTTTAAGCATTTTGATTATTTAGTAAAGAATACTTGAATGCTCTTTATTGATAATCACTCACTTTCCCTCTTTGAATGTGTTGAAGATGCTTAATTTCATTTCATCCATTTTAATTACATCTCATTCGCTTTAAAGATCTAAAATTGTTCTCTGTTTGATTATCTTGCCATGTAAAACCATCTTTTGTTTAGAAACTTAATCCAGTGAAGCCATCTTTTTGACTCCATAGCCCAATGGCCTGAATTACTTCAATCTTGCCCTCAGTTATTGAATTCCACCACCTAAATTCAATCAAAACCCTTGAACTTTATAACTAGCCTAATATATTTCAAAACAAAGCTAAATTTTAAAGAGAGAGCCCTCTCTGGGAACAGATTGGCTAGATTTTGTACCTAAAAGATTGGTTTGTGGTTACCTCGGACCCCTTTCCTCTTCTCTACAACTTCAAGGAAAATCTGAGTGATAACATAGTTAGTGTTAGACTCCTATACCAATAGGTGTCATATTTCATGATTGAATTGATGGGCTATGTAATATGTTCATACCTTTTCTTGTTGCAAAGGTTTTCCATATTACCAGTATTGATGGATCACCCCACACCATCCCACCCACTAGAAACGGTGAAAAAGGAAACCCGAGAAAACTTCTGAAATATCTCAAGATGAATATATGGGTGGTTCTTATGAATCAACCAACCATTCAAAACATGCTCATCAATCCAAACCATGAGTATTATGTGACGATATTCAAGTAGGCACTGAATCGGATTTCTGAAGCTATGTTAGAGAAACCCTAAACTCTCACTGAAAATAGGTGAAATGTGGCACCACTCAGATATTGACATGTGCCAATTGGTACAAGTGGTAGAAAATTGGCATGCTCAAACAACGAGGTGATGCAGGAATGACATGAGGGAGAAAATATCAGAAAAGCCCCAAATCTGGAGAACTAAAGCTCATCACCAACCTGAGATTGACAACTTTACATGATGTAACCTATGAAATCGTAAATGGAGAAATCATAGTAACAATAAAGTAACCTATGTAACAATAAAGTCTGATTCATCTTGGGAGTGGTAATGGGAGAAATCATAGTGAACAACAGGAAACATGCATAGTTGCTTACAATCAAATAGATGAAAAAACACATACAAAAAACCTAGATAATAACCGTGCACAAGCTTAATATTGAATTATGAACCGTAAAGGAACTTACAAAATGTGACATTACGAACCTGGTCAAGTGCACAAGCAAAAATATCCTGGACATGACCCTGGTTGACAAGTTGTATTGCTCATGATGCAAGAGGATTTGTACCTGCACTGCCAAGTCAATCAAAATCCATCATTATCTATACAATAAATACAAGTAATTGATGTAGTATTTTTACTCTAAGATGCATTCTTATGATAATGTTAGAACATATGTTGAAAATGTCAAAACATACCTGAATAAGCTCCTCTTCGTTTCAAGAACAATTTATTGGAGACGCATGAACTTGGAACAAGCCTCCCACGATCTGAAAGAGTAGCAACTAAGTCAACAATGACTTTTTTGTTGCTACGCTGGATCAAGGGAGGTTTGCTCCAAGATTAAATCGCTCCAATAAATTATTCTCTACTAAACAGGGCCAACCACATGAAGGTGGAAGCTCTTATGCCCCCCCCCCCTCACATCACTCTCAATTCCCCAATACCCAATCTATATTTCATTTTTTACTTTCATGAGCATAAAAAAAAATATTCAATAACTAATAAAAAAACAATTCAACAAAAAGTACGCAAGGAAACATTGCAATTAATGTTTGACATAAAAATAGTATGATAAATGAGTTTTTTATATAACGCAAAAAACGTTCAAAGTATGGTAACATTTGTCTTATAATAATACAATATTTTACATTATCGAATTTTCTTTTTCTTCTTCCTATTTCTAAAGCTCCTAATTACATCATCAATATCATCATGCTCTGCTCCTGTTTCGTGCCTTTCGACCCGCACTGCCGACCTAGTTGCGTAGTCACGATGTCTGGTCTCATCCAGTGACGGGGCATCGCCTACAAAAACAGATAATATTAAATTTTAATTGTCAGTTTTTAAATATCATTGAACTAGTTCGGTAATATTAATAAAAAAAATTGCAATGAGATTATTTACCCGGTGCACCAGTTGTCGCCGCTGACCTAGTTGCGTAGTCACAATGTCTGGTCTCATCCAGTGACGGGGCATCGCCTACAAAAACAAATAATATTAAATTTTAATTGTCAGTTTTTAAATATCATTGAACTATTTTGGTAATATTAATAAAAAAAATTGCAATGAGATTATTTACCTGGTGCATCAGTTGTCGCCGCTGACCTAGTTGCATAGTCACGATGTCTGGTCTCATCCAGTGATGGGGCATCGCCTACAAAAACAGATAATATTAAATTTTAATTGTCAGTTTTTAAATATCATTGAACTAGTTCGGTATATTAATAATAATAAAAATTGCAATGAGATTATTTACCTGGTGCACCAGTTGTCGCCGCTGACCTAGTTGCGTAGTCACGATGTCTGGTCTCATCCAGTGACGGGGCATCGCCTACAAAAACAGATAATATTAAATTTTAATTGTTAGTTTTTAAATATCATTGAATTAGTTCGGTAATATTAATAAAAAAAATCGCAATGAGATTATTTACTTGGTGCACCAGTTGTCGCCGTTGGGACTGTTGCCTTGTCTTCCTCTCTGGTGGTAACATCCTCAAGGGAAACATTCTCTGTCATTTAAACAAAAAACGTTATAAGGACAACCATCAAGGTATAATTAGAAAAAATTATAAGTGGAAATTAATTACCGTCACGACCCTCACTGATAGTAGCATTGTCGGCCTGTCCCCACTACAATGATCAGGTTGCACGAGAGGATCATCTACATTTGGCTCTAAAACTGGGTTATTTGCCTCGTCGGTAGTGCTGCTCCCCTGATTTAAACAAAGTTGTTAGACATTAAATTTATGGACGAAAAAAAAAATATTGAAAGGTTAATGTTTTACCTTATCAGGCATTCTAGATCTTGGGACCTGCCCCAAGCTTCTGCGACGTTCAACTACAACTTGATAGCCGAAACAGAAAGCGATATTTTTTATCTTCCTCTCGTAGTTTACTGTTCATGAAGTCATCACCCTACATTACATATGATTGTGTATTTTTAATCGTATTTGATAGGATTACAAAAAACGTTGGAAGGCGATACAATTAATTATAAGATGTTTAGCTACTTAATTACAATTCTTGTAGCTAATTTCAAGTAGCCACCCCGGCCTAGCTCGTGATGGCCCTTTTTTTCAATCTAGCTTTGGTTGCCTTTGAGGTGTCGTGCAACCTAGCATCAAAGATATGAAGTCGATATGACGTAGCACACTTTGCCTTTTAGACATAGAGAAAATTAAATCTATTGAATTAAAGTTGTAATTTACCTTGCGGGTCCGGGTGGCATTTTTTTCCTTCTTTCTTTGCCCTTTTCTCTTTTCCGTCATGGATGAGTGCTCTCCACTCACTCTGCGGAACTAGCGAGAGGATGCTCATATCTAGGGTTAAATTGCAATTGCGTCCTATAGGTGTCCCCTGGTATATTTAAAATATTTGCCGGCCTACCCGAGCCACCACTTTGATTCAGTCAAATGTGCCGACGCCCAAAAAAGGGCTTCTAGATAATCTAGAAGTTCTTTTTCGAGGTTGGAATTACGAAATTCCACCACCTGTGCGTATGGTTGGGCCAAAAATTACCAACGCATGGCTCTCCAAAAACTTTCGTAGAACTCATTGTTTCCTACACGAGAAAAAAAGAAGAAGATATTATCATTAATTTAAAAAATAAAAAATCATGATAAATATGTTTTAGATAAAGTTCATGAAATAGTTAAAATATTAAAATTTATCCGGGGAGTTGTACATGCTTTATAGGGACACCTTCATCGTTCACCAACAACATGCCATTAATGGTCCCCTGTGGAGTCGACACGTGTAGCTCCAGGAAACGCAATAATGTAGTTGGCCATATCGGCCTCATCATTGCCAACACGTTCAACGGTTGGTCGGGTGTCTACTTAGGGCAGAGTTGTGTTTCTTGGCTAGCACCCTAAAGGAATAGAAGGTGTATGAGAGGGTTGTTGGGGCAATCTCTTGCCCTTGTGTCCCACTACCACCAACACCGGGTTCGTAAAAGTGCAAAAAAAGCTACATACAAAAAGAACTTTTTGTTAGTTTAGTCAATATAAAAATTAAAAAATCAAACTATCACAATTCATCTCATGCGGAACAAAAATATCCTTTTGACTTTTTATTATTTCTGATATCTTTCTAGCTTGGATCATAAGATGTTTTATCCTCTCTTCTCGTTTCGGTGTTTGAGGCGCGTATATCAAAGTATTAAATTCCGACCTTGCATCTAGCCTTTATTTTCAGCACCGCCACAAGAACACACGGAGATAGGGATGAAGAAAGCTCTTCCTCAAAGAGGGAATCATCGTGCATACCATGGCTAGGTGTCCGCATATTTGAGACAAAATTAATATTATTTCAATTATGTAAATAACTAAAATACCTAAAGATAGAGCAATTGTGGCACTTTACATGTTCTTCCGCCGGCCTCTTTCCGCGATCATCCCTGTCTACTGGGTTGTTCTCTGTGCACCGTTCGATCGGGTCCGCTGTGATTACGATAAAATTATAAATGTAAAAAACTTGAAAAAAAATATCTAACTTGAAAAACACAAAATGAAAAGCTGAAATAATTTCTAATAAGACACCAGGACAGAGAGTTAGAGTTTCAAATATGCCTTGCATTGAGTTCGATCCTCGGAAACATGTCATTGCACATTAAGGCACCCAAACAAGAGACGAGTTGATAATGAAGACCTTATTGAATATATTGCTGGAGCAACTTCTAGTAAACTTGTTGTGAAGACCTTGAGGATATTTTTTGGAGCAACATTGTTGAAGGTGATGGTATAGCATTGTTGGAGACGATCTTGAAGGGCCTTGAAGTGAAGCTTTTGGAGCAACTATTGAAAAATCCTTAGAGCATTTAAGTAAGGCACTTTCTATATTCCATCACCTTTTTCCTTTCAATATCCTTTAAACGATTTTGTTGATATTTAATGTTTGAAATCACGTTATAATTCCTTGATTATATGTGTTTGGGGACTTTCCCTTTGAAATTACCCAAAAATACTCGGGCAATTTTATCTTGAGGATGCATGTCCGACCCTATTGTTCAATATTTTGATTGATAGTAGTAAACATAGAGAGTTGAGGGCTCTTGAATTGGTTTGGTTGGGCCATTAGATCCCTAACATCTACTAGGGAGAACCCCCTTGAGTTGGAGGAGAGCTAGCCCGAAGTGAAAAGAGGTTGGTGAGGTGACAATGGGGCTATTGAATTACACATGGTATCACACTTTAGCTTTAGGACTTTATCTTGAGAAGTGCGAGATTTTGCTATATCAATTCTCAAATTGTTTACAACACTATTGTTAAGAACTAATAAGAAGTGATGTTGAGGGGTTTTTGGGTATAAGAACAATACCATTTAAAAAAACTAGGGTTCTCGATTCTTGGCATTCCTTCACCTAGGCCTAGGGGCACACTAGAATAATTTCACACTAAACCATGCAAATTTAAAAGTAACTTAACGGATCCATAAAGTAATAATAATCATAATTCCTAATTTCCTATTGTACGATATGATGCAAATTATTCAAACATGAAGCAACGAAGACATGCAATGTATGAATTTCAAGATTGATGAACCAATACAAGAAGTTAGAAACTACAACTTTGATTCAATACTTTGTGTCCTAACTCTAGGAAGGAATCTAGTTTGTAGTACAAAACATGCATCGTGTATTATCAATTCTTAATTGACAACAACTAAAGGTCATACCTACCTCATCAATTCCTTCCCATTTTTGTGTTTTTATGTTATATTCCTTATAAAAGTGTCAAATTTATCTCAAAGTAAGCAACTCATCGAATAAAATAAAAAATAGGTTGAGATATGATTGAGAAATGGTCATTTAGTTCTTGAAAGGATCTTCACGATTTCTTTGATTGTTTTTCATCTCAAGAAACAAGAAATGACCTTAGAAACTATCGTGATGTAATATAAGAAACAACACGGTGCAATGGCCATTTTCAAAGCCAAATGATGTCCATTGAGGACATGGCCTTTATTTGGTTCTTGTTTCATAGGAGTTTCGGGTAGAAATGGAACTTTGTTGTACCATTTGCAGTAGTAAAAAGGGAAAACCTTCTTTTTCCATGGGAAATAATTTACCTTTCCTTTTTCAAGATAATATAAATCACAAAAAATATGAACTATACTGCACACATTCTTGGATAATGTGAAAGTGGAAAAGGAATACCCTACACAAGTGATGCACACATGCACATTTGAACACTAATAGATTTTTGTAGTTGAAATGCAATGCTTGTTTTCATTTAAATGTAGGGTTTTTAAAGCAGGGAGAAATAATGGCTGCCAAATTAATAAGCGTTTCTTTGGAAAAAATTTAAATCTTGTATTGGGTGATGAAGATAATAGAGGGTATTGAATCTTGATTCTTGACATCTAGAGAGAACCCTACAACCTAACACAATCCAATGGAATTGACCAAAAAAACCCAAATAGAGTCAACCCTACTATAGGAGGAAGGGCCTGCAGTAAGAACTTACCATTTTGCAAGAGCTGAGGGCGAATGCTTTTCTGCAAGAGATGAGGGCGAATGCAGGGCGAATGCTGTTCTGCAAGAGCTGAGGGCGAATGCTGTTCTGTAAGAGCTCAGGGCGAATGCTGAGGGTGAATGCTGTTCTACAAGAGCTGAGGGTGAATGCTGAGGGTGAATGCTGTTCTGCAAGAGCGGAGGGCGAATGCGTGCATGATATCAGATGTTAATGTAGCACACATGTACATTTGAACACTAATAGATTTTTTTAGTTGAAATGCAATGCTTGTTTTCATTTAAATGTAGGGTTTTTAAAGCAGGGAGAAATAATGGCTGCCAAATTAATAAGCGTTTCTTTGGGAAAAAATTTAAATCTTGTATTGGGTGATGAAGATAATAGAGGGTATTGAATCTTGATTCTTGACATCTAGAGAGAACCCTACAGCCTAACACAATCCAATGGAATGGACCAAAAAAACCCAAATAGAGTCAACCCTACTATAGGAGGAAGGGCCTACAGTAAGAACTTACCATTTTGCAAGAGTTGAGGGCGAATGCTGTTCTGCAAGAGCTGAGGGCGAACGCTAAGGGTGAATGCTGAGGGAAAATGCTGTTCTGCAAGAGCTGAGGGCGAATGCTATTCTGCAAGAGTGGAGGGCGAATGCACACGTGATATCAGACGTTAATGTAGCTATTGCGACAGATACGAAACAATAAAATCATTTTTATGTAGCGCGCATATAAGTTTCGTATTTTTATGTAGCGCGCATATAAGTTTCGTATTTTTATGTAGCGCACATATAAGTGTCATTATACCGATGGCGGAAAAAGTGTCGCTATTGCGACGGGTGCCTCCAAACGTCGCAATTGCGACACTTAGACATTTTGTCGCACTTGCGACGTTTGGAGGCAGTCATCGCAATAGCGACGCTTTGTGCCATAGTGCCGCAATTGCGACGTCTTCCTCCAAACGTCGCAATTGCGACACTTTTCTAAGTGTCGGTATTGCGACACTTTTCTATAAACATCGGTATAGCGACGGTTTCGGGCGAGATGGAAAAAATTTGGGGAAATTTCCGACATTTGGTCAAAAGCGTCGGAACCAAGTGTTAGAATTTCCGCCAAATGTAGTAGTGAATAAACGTAACCTCCAACAACTATACTACCAACAAACTCCACCTACAGTTTATTGTTAAGCCTTGTCACATTTCGATGATTTCTCCGCGCGATTTTCTCTGGCAGTTTCGTTCAACTCACAACTTAACACCAGTTTTAAACTTCCACTGGGGTTTATGCTATGGTTCCGCCAACCGTCACGGTAACCGCAGGACTGGGGTTGGCCTGTGGCCACCCCTAACCACCTAGTTTAATGTTGCGACTATTTCGGCGGGTTGTTTGGTAGTGCGCCCAAAAAGGCGGATTCCACTATTTTGACTCCAGTTAAGTGGAGTCCTCCACATTTAGTGGAGCTTTTCTAGGTGTTATTGGAAAAATGAGTTGGAGACTCAATTTTCGCCCATTCAGAGGGAATGAAGAGTCATTCTTAGCTAATTTGAGCATTCTGGATCCATTGGTGCAGGGAAAACAACCATTAGAGGCATGTAACTACATGTATTTATAAAATTTTGAGCATAATGAAAGATGGAAATGCCATTGGAAACTGGACCAACAGATGTAGCCCAGGAGGGGTGAATTGCTTCATCATGCATGCTGTGTAAATGTTATGTGGTGACTTATTTCTCTATTTTACACTATTGTTCAGTGTTATTTGTGTTTATTTCATGCTTCTAATTCACTAAAATCATCTACAATTCATGGTTAAAATCCTCATTCCTTAAGCAAACTAATGAGAAAATTATGCACATGTTTATAAACTGAAAAGACACTTAGCACAAAAAAACTAATATAGTCCTTTCATATCATACCATGATGAGGCCATCAAGGGACTAGTGGATATTCACCAAGAATGGGACACTGGCATGAACGAGTTGTTGCTCTCTAGGTGCACAGAGGGAAAGTTATCAGGTTGACTGGCTTAGGAAATAACGATACCTATGTGAAAGCTACAAAAATATTATGTCATTATAGAAGCTATGTATCCTAGAGAAATTGCGGATGTTGTAGCGGTTGAGGCTTTGGATTGCAAGGGATCCCCAATAGCTTTAAATTTGATTAAGGAGGATTTAAATTTCCATGTCATCATAATTATTGTTCATGGATTCCGGTGAGAACTGGTGTGTGGCAACCAAAAAATTCAATAAGGAGTGAATGACATTGGGTGAATTAGAGAGCCTTAATTTTGGGCAAAGGTAAATCCACATAAAGTGTGAGCCTCAACAAAGTCACAGTGTCATGGATTGAATTCATTGATGAAAAATTGATTTTTAGAAGTTGTGGTGAGATTGAGCTACCATTTGTACTTGATATTCAAAGCCATAGTCTGACATCAATGATTTCTTCATCATTAGGGGGGTCAAGCAAGAGTGCGAGGGAAATGGCTTGTTATGTGTAGTCATTTCTGATGGCAGCATCGACAACAACACTAGCAACCTTACACACTAGAATTCAATAAGAGGTGACATCAAGAAACATTATTTCGCCAAAAGAATCCCAACCATGTGTTAAAATTTTTTTGGAGTCTTTATTTTTATTGGTGACTATGAGCTCCCTATGCCAAGCCATCAATGTGATGATTTTCATTGATAAACCCCGATTTCATGGGTTGGCGAGTGGCCCTAGTGTGGGCCCATGAAGGCTGGAGAATTTTTTGGAACACCAAATAAACTAATGAATTGTTCTGGTTATGGTTTGATATGTCAAGATTGGGTAAAAAATATGATAAAGTAGATGTTAAGGATAGTGTGCTAGTGATCAATGGAAAACATGAACCAGAGGAAGTGAAATGAAATAACAAGGTTCAACTCCCCTAGTATGTGTTCGATGTTAATGAAATTAGAGTCATGGTCCATAAAAGGGTATGAGGATTTGTATGTATGACAAAGACTAGGGCATTGGTTGTTGTGTGTATGTTCATAGAGAAAGTAACAATGGAAAATGGTTGCTTGCAAAGTGTTTAACAAAATCCTTGAATCAAATTATGGTTTCATTGGTGAGAGGCAGGCATGGAAGTCAGCTCTCAGGAGAGCATGAGGCTAGGAGTGTGTCAGGACAAGAGGATGGCAACGAAAATGCCAGAGTGAAAATAAGAAGAAGAGTATAATGGAGTTGAAAGTTTATTACATGTAAATGGGCATATTGTTATAAGACCCGGTAAGGCACACATACCACTGGGAAATTGTTGGTAAAGTCTAGTATTATACCTAGGTGATAGGGGCATGTAAGGGGAGTAAGGGCTAGAGTGAGCGACGTTGACTCACTTGGCTGATTTGGTTGGATTTGGTCAAGAGAAACCCCAAGTTAAGGTTTAAGGGGGGATTTATAGGTAAACTTAAGTCGGGGAAAGAGTCAAATTTGACCACAACAAGAGTAGTGGTTTTGGGCCCATGGTTTTTTGGTTTTCCATAGTTTTTTGCTTGTCGAATTCGCGTAATGGATTGTTTAAAAGGTTGGGATGTCTCTATCATAATGGGTGAAAGGATGTGAGTGGTGAAGGCTCACTCAACCAACTTGATCAGGGATTTGGCCAAGGATCTAATGGAATTCCATTAACTCGGGTTTTCCTAGGGTAAACACTTTATGCAATTTGTTTATGTTTTATGATTTTTGTTGGTTATTGTAAATTCTCTTTGTGATTTTTATTTTCTATATTATAGAAAAATTTTAACAAATCCAAGTTGGGAAACCAAAGATAGAGGCCCTATTCCCATAACCACTATACTAGATGAGCAGGAGAAAAAAAAATCTTGGTCATGACTACATCAGAATGAAATATAGAAAAGGAGTGTCTATCCCTAGTAACCTACTTTTTTAACATTAAATTTCTCATTAGCCATGTTTTTAGAGGTCAAGGATAAATCCCCATAAAAATAGAAATATTTGCAAAAAAGAGCTAGAACAAGAATTTCTCTTGAAAGTTGATGAACTTGAGGGATTATAGAATAGATCCTCTATGGAATGCAAGACTTTTTACTGGCATGAGCTATGCATTTCCTCTAGATTAAATCGTTCCCAATGTTGAGGATGAGATGTAATTTTAATTGAATCGATGATCCTATCCATATTTGTATAGAAAAATTCATAATTGTCATAGTTAAAAGGACTATATTAACTCGTTGAATGGAAAACATCATGTTTTGGAAATTGTGTAGCTTGTCGTGACTTCATTGAATAACTCAAAAAAATTGTTTAGCATAGAAAATGTTTTGAACATCCACACATGAATTAGTAAGGGAGTTTTTATGCAAGTGATCTACCTTTAAAGTATAACTAGGTGGGCCAGTGACAAATGTCTTTCTCTTGGCTCTTGCATCCTTGTTGATATAACATCATTTTTTCTGAGTCTTGTTACATTACAAAACTTTGTAATAATAAAATTTATAGGAGTATGTATACAATGCAGTGCATTAAAATTACCCTACAAAATATTGATTATTCTAGTGGTGTATTTTAGAAAATAAGTTTCCCACTAGTGAAAACTTAAAAAAGAAAAGTTTCGTTGGCCCAAATTGTTCCCCCCTCTACAAAGCAGTCGAGGAATCAATTGATCACATGCTTTTGTTTTTCCCTTATTCCAGTGTCATCTGGAACTCTATTTAGAAATTTTTATGTGTTGGTCCTTTGTGGCATGATATTTCTTGCAAGGAAGTGTGGAAAACATGGTGGGACTGAGTGAACCCAAAAAAGCTCAAAAACCTCCCACCCATGATTAGTTGGGAGGTATAGCTAGCTCGAAATAAAGTCATTTTATAAGAAAAAAACAATCCCTGACAGAGTGGTAGCCTAGTCTGTTGTTATTTATGAGCTAATTCCCAATGATGATTCTAGTCATAGGGCTCAAAATATAACAACTGAACAAGTGGATAGGTCGCACCCTTGGGCTTATTTTGATAGTGCATCCCAAGCTAGGGGTGAATGTGGGGGAGGAGAAATACTATATTTATCTAAAAATCACTCTTTTAAGATTCAAAGTGGCTTGGACTATTGCTAAAATAATTACACATAAATCTTAAGCCTCAAGATTTTGTTTCTTTTTTCCATTGAAAAGGGGTGTAGGCACCTTTAGATCTTTGGTGATTCTCTCATGGTTATAAATTGTTTTAATGAGACATCCAAGTGTCATGTGCACACACTTAGTCCCATCCTAGAGGATGTTTTACTACTAAAAAGAAATGTTGATCATATCTCTTGTGTTCATATCTAAAAGGAGAGAAATGTCGTCATAGATGAAATATCCAAGGCAGTCACACAAGAAGCTTTGGGAACATGGAATATATCCATGCATATTGGAAATTATCACTATGAATTCTACAATAGACCATTCATAGATGGTCTACAGGTGGAAAATGCACAATAATGAGGAATTCATTTTTTTTTTGCACAAATCATATGACTCATGCTTGACAGATTTCCTCCCTAGGATGAAGGGAGGATTTTTTCTTGACATCATGTTTAATAAATATATGATATTCTTGTAATTGTTTTAATGATGAACTAGAAAGGCTTATGGCTTGTCACTCTTTATATTTTATTTTTGTTGGATGGTTATAAATTATAAACAACCATCCTCACATGCTTCCATGGTTAGACACTGATATGTAATAAGTCTCTATAGGCTTGTAGCTATGACTTATGTTTGTTTCAGGATGGTTGTTAGTATAAACAACCCTTTTTTAATGCAAACTTGTGCATTGATAGCATGCAATTTTCACCCTTTAGAATGAAAATTACGATTTTTCCTTGGGGTGAAAATGCATTTCATTAAAATAAATATTAAATCATATTAAAATAATAATAAGATGGATATTTATATTATATTAAAATAATAATAAAATGAATATCTATACTATATTAAAATAATAATAAAATAAATATTTATTTTATACTAACATTTGCACCAAAAGGATGCAAAGACACACCAATATAAGTGTAGATGAGTGTAGAGTGATGCAGAGGCGCCATTGCAAGGAACAAGGATGTGGACGTGGAAGGCGTGAAGAATCAGAAGGCGAGGGGTGGGGGGAATGGGAAGGAATTGGTAGAGGGTTGTGTTAACGAAATATGGCGAGTTGTAGGGGTCATTAGATGCCCTCATAGAAACACAAAGGAGATAGAGATAGCCACAAACTAATAGGAAAGACAATGAATTGAGCAAGTAAGTAAATACTTAGAAATTAAATTTGTTGAAATAGTGAGAAAAAAGTGGAAGAAGACATATATGGAAATGTTTACATGCACCCTATCAATAGAATTTCTATAATTATGCTTTGCTCAATTCATGAGCTCATCAAGTCCCAACTCTTCACCAACTCTTCATCTATAAGAGGTGTATCCATGGCATGGTATTGCAAGTAGCGGAATAGTTTTTCATTACATCCACAATGATGTGTTTTTGCCACATCCAAATTTCCAGCAACATATACATGGTAGACTCTATCAACATGATTAATCATTGAAGTTTTTGGTCTATTCCTTGATTACTGAAACCAACTTTGGCTATTGGAGTAACTATATCTATGACATAATCAGGTCAATAAAGTTTGGTATTTCATTTATTGAAGTTACACAATGGATGAGCTTGTATGTTTGTTTCCTATAGATTCAAGAAGTTCTTCAATGATGACCTAATGCAAAATGGAATTTGTTCCCATTGATTTTTTGGTAACCAAGAATGTTCCAAAATAAACTGCAAAAACCTTAGCTATCCATAGGAAAAAACATTAATTGGGTGAATTCAAACTCTGCCTTTATAAAGTTGTCCCTTTATACAGTTGCAATGGAGGATTATAGGTTCGTGCCATAATAGGTTTCCAAGTCACGGATAAGGACACATCAATAGTGTTTTGGGGTTTTTTTGACCATTCAAATATATATTTTACCATAGATCATTATCATGCATTTTTAAAAAATCTGTAAGTAAAGATAATTACATTATCTAGACTCTACCCAATCTTATACACTGCAGAAAGGTGTAAATATTAGAAGTTTGGGAGTTTGGTAATTTTTCCAATATGTCATCTAGATTGATTACTTTTCATTTTATGCGGTTATGAATTTCATGTTATTACAAGTTGTGCCCACCACGTTGGGGAGGGAAAAAACTCTATTCCTACACTTCCTACCTTTGAACAATCTTTACAAAGTCAGAACGGTGTTTTAGTCAAGTGCTTGAAATTTAAAAATATGGAGGTCAAACACATTCATTCATAACATTTTATCATATATTGTGTTCGCCATATACAAAGCTCTATCCCTATACTTGCTATCTCTAAACAATATTAACAAGTCACAATGGTGTTTTTGTCTAGTGCTAGAAATTTGCAACAATGGAGGTCAAACATATACATTCATAACATTTTACTATAGGTTGTGTACACCATATGAAAGGAAAAATATCTATTTCTACACTTCCTACCTCTGAATAATATTTACAACTCATTATATTGTTTTGGTCAAGTGCTTGAAATTTGCAATTGTGAAGGTGAAACATATTCTTTAATAACTCTTGAGATGGTAATATATGATATTTTTAACAACTTTCCTTGATGGGATGAATTTCCTTAGTTATGATGTCTTGTCTTGTCAAAAATTTAAAACGTAGCAACGATATTTGGCGAGGTCAATCTTCTATAAGGAACCAACCACAAAGAATCACCACCACCAATAGCAATGGATTACAGATGCATCTTTATATTTAATCTTAAACTTCGGTACATGTAAAGATTACATTTCATGTTATATAACATCTAAAAAAATGCAAAAGATTAACAATTCAAACCCTTACAAAACTGAAACATGCAAGCATTCTTTGCACTCTATAGGTGTGTAGGGCATTGTCTACATGATCTGTAGACCTTTCTAAAACAACCTCTATTATCACATAGAGGCATGCAAGCACTCATAAAATCTTTTGTAGGTTTGCGGAAAGAAGAATTAAAGCATTCTAAAAAATGTCAAGTAGCATTACAGACTTGTTGCGATAAAATCACAATCCCCACCTTCCCCCCACTTTTTAAATTATTATCTTCATAATAATAATGGGGGCCCTCTACATAAACTATGGCTGTATCACCCTTTAATGTTGTCTTTTGGTTAATTGTGCGACATTTTTTTTTTTTTTATTCCATCAATGTGTTTGGTATTTCACTAACTTTCCATCGACTCTTGTTTCATCTCATTTAAAAATACAAAATTTTGGCCTAAATATGAATTTTATAGAATTTTGACAGTTTTGACACTTCAACTTTGGAGAGTCTTATCTAGAGTTTTACTTGGCAAAATGAGACCCAGGATGACTCGTTAGAAACATAAAATCATGGAGAATATATCTAAAGTGGTTACATGACCATATTTGGTCATTAATTGTGCCTAAAAACTAGTATAAAATTAAGCTCTCAATTTGCAACCAAAACTAATTTTCTGAGCTTTGTTTTCACATTTTCATTTTCCCAAACCTTCTACTATTGCAGATCTATTCAATTTTCCCCTATTTTACGAACAATATATTTACAAAGATCAATGGGAAGCTTAAATTTATTTTATTTTATTTATTTAATTGGATTTTGATTGGAGAGTTGGATTTTCCCAATTTTGTAATTTTGATTTTAGTGTGCAATTTAATTTAATTTTTTATTGGTTTTTAGTAGGAGATCATTTGAGGAGATGAAGAAAAGAAGATATAGAAAAATGATATTACACCAGCAAGGAATAAGATGGAAAATGGGCTGCTCTAATTGGGGATATGAAAAACTACTCCCAATAACTCTCCATTTATGAGATTTATTGTAAATTATTAATATCAGTCTTGAGAATGAGTGAAGGTTTCCTCTTCTGTGCAACTAGAGGCTCTAAAGCACTTTTGAATAAGGGATTATAGCTGTAAGAAGTAGGAGAAAAGTCAAATATGGGTTAATGGGGATTTTTATTTTCAAATTTGGACTTTATTTTGGAGGAAGAGGTTGCACTATTGTAACTCTTTATTTTAGTGGCATGGATTATGATTTATGAAATATTGTTGGAGATCAATTCAAGGAACAAAGCATGAGACCAAGTTTCATTAATTTGTATTTTAAATACTCTTGTTTATAATGTGAATTTAATATCATATTTGTGATAAGGTTCTCATATTGTATATTTCTATTTGATGTGAGGATGAATATCTATTGTATTAGTTATCCAATTCATTAGCTTCATAGATTTGTTGTTAATTGTTTCATTTGATCAAGTGCTTAAATCAGATTTATGAGTAACTATTTACTTAATAAATCTGCCATCTAATAATGATTTAATAACTATTGAAATTATGAGAAATTTTTCCTAGTTTTATTAGTTAATCATTCATTGGTATTAGATCTTTGAACAAAGCATGTTTTGGTAATTATAATATTAGCTAGTAGAATTGTTACATTAGCTAGATATTCACCATAAACAAGGCATGTTAAAATCCCCAATTATTTAGTTATTATGCTCTTGGTTGGGATAGAGCTATATCTTCTTAAACGAGATAGATTTAGAATTAATTTTTATCACCTGCATTGTAGAAATAGATCTGCATTTAGATTTAAGTTTGCATCCTAAAAGTCCCCTTTCATAGGGGCAGACTTTAGGAGTGGCTTATTTTATCCCTCAAGCCAGGTTAAGGATTTGCTTGCTTGCATGTGCACAACAAGAGGGAAAATATGATTTCTCTTTGTTTGTTGGTGAGTAATAAATAAACCACAAGCTAACAGGGAGAGAGAAGGGGTAATTGGACCCATTTGATTCAGTTGGAGCCATTATACAAATGGATAGGAGTCTGATTTGGGACGTTGATCGAGTGGTCTTCCTTGATGTTGAGGAGTCATTTTTGGCCATCAACATTTTTGGTGCTAGGAGGGAATGCATTATATTGTTTCTTTAAATATTTTGTGTTAAAAAGTTTTATCTCACCACTTTGGAGTTGCTTTACTGGACTTCCACCTGCATCAACTCCATTTTAGATAGTAAAACTTTTGTCAAAGATGAAGTTTAACGATAAGAAAAATGTCTTTGCTTATGAACATGTTCTTCAATTTATTTTAAATTGTTATAATTGTGTCATTGATGAAGGTGTCATGTGTAAGATGTTCACCCTCACTTTGATAGGAGTGGTGAAAAAATAGTGTAAATCTTTACCATTTGTGTCCATTCGCACTTGGGATGAGTTTGTAAAATTTTTCCTACATGCTTTTCAGGATTACGACTATGAAAATGTATGTGATAAACTTGAAGCTCCTCGCTGATTTGAAGGTGATTCTTTAGATGAATTTCTCATTATATTCAAATTAATTTGTTTTCAATTTCAATATTAATATTTGCCTTTGGATTTTCAATTAATATGATATTTTAAAAATTAGTTTCCCTTCCTTGTATTCCAAGTCCATATGAAACAATTTCAAGATTTGATGAATCTTCTTCAGCTTCTATTAACATGACTGAAAATTATGATACAGAGGTGCATGCTAATCATGATGAAGTTGGCTCAACCATGTATGACAAATTCTTACATTCAGTACACACTTCTTATAGCATTAATGATGACCATGATACACTCCCAATTATTAATGAATCACAATCACAAAACTTGGAATAATTTGGTAATAAACTACAAGAAGATAACAATATCATATTTGAAGAACCAACTGCCTCAAAATCTGAAAATCAATATGAAATGAAATCAGAAAATCAACTTATAAATCAGCAAACACAAGCGCAAATTGAAAATTACAATAATGTACAATTCACTACAAAAATTTCTGAATTTTATCATCATCAATTACAGAATTCAAGGCAACCAAACAACAGACTTCAAGGAAGTGTAAAGAACCAAATGAATGATCAATAATCTAAAGTTTGCAATGGATAAAATGCTGAAGAATATGAAAATAGAGATATTTTTAGGTTCATTGTTTCTTACTCTCATTTCTCTGTTTATCTTGGTATTTTTGTTGATCTCAATTCACCTTTTGTTTGCATTAATGCTATTCCAGAAAATACAGAGGCTAATTTAAATGAATTGTCAAATTATTTCTATCAAGTTAAAGAGACATTCAACAATTATTCTTTCAATCTTGATGAAATTGTGCTCAATACTCCTTGTTTTGATGCATCATATGGAAATAAAGAGAATTCTAGTGAATGCCGTGAATTCATTTACAATGATTACTTTTGAATTTATGATGTTGATTTATCTTACTCCCCATTAAATTCTCATGTTCAAAGCCAAACCGTATTTGAAAAAGAAGAGAACCTCAATTCAGAAATTGTTCCATTTAATTCTCATTTTCAAACATTTAATGATTTCAACATTCAAGAATCCTCCTAATTTATGATTCTTATGATGATAAAATTCTTGCTCATATTCATAATTTGGAGCCTTTCCCTCTTTCACAAGTAGATGTCAGGAATAATTTTAATTCTACTATCCTGTCTAACGCTTGCAAGAAGGAATTTTTCTCAAATCAATCCCATTTATGTTGTAACATTAATTGTAACAATAATGTATATTATAATTTGATTTCATTATTTTTGCTTCATTTATTTTTATTATTTTCATATTTTTTGTTGCTTTCGTTTTTCAATTCTTAGATGTCATTTGCTAGCATACTGACCAATTAAATGTCCAAAATTTGCAATGCGTATTATTATAATGGAAAAAAGAATCTCAAGATTCAAATTATGACCATCAAGAGTTTTTTATCTTCCAGTTTCATTTGATGTGCATATCTTATCAACTTAACTTACATTCTAGAATGCATTTTCAACATGAATCATCACTTTTGAGTGCATTGATGCAATATGTCCAACCTCTTAATTTATCTAATGATCTTTTGATAGATTCATTAAGCTTCCATCTGAATCTCATTGATACATTTGAAAGTTGTTTGGGAGATTCATTTCTACCAAAGATTGTTAATGAATTTTTTCATGGATGTTCAATATCTCTTTCAATTAACCCCTTGCATTTGCCATCAACTATCCATTCATATTTTTATGATCATATTATAACATTATACTCTGTTTAAAAAAAAAAAAATTCAAAAAAAGATGATACTTATAGTGTTAGCATTTTAGTTGTAATTAATAGGGAAATCATTGATAACGGGGCTATCAGTGCTTTTGGCGATTTGATAATATTTTCTGAACAATGTATTGAAAATGGGATTATAGTTGAAAGGTCGATTATCAGCGCCAAAAAAATAAAAGTAAATTTGATTTTTCAAATTGCGTTAACCACATCAGCATCAATGCTACATTTGAAAATGTGCCACAAGGTAAGTACTTTGTTAAATCAGTGAATTTTATACCGCCATCAGGTATGTTTGTTTATTTATTACCCATGAGTTAAAAACATGAATTCACAACTTGTAATGATTCACCTTGACCTGTAATTATTCACCCAGTCGATTAAAGTCATTTCACTATGTAAGTTTTGTTATTTGCGTGAAAGTGGTTAATGCTTGGCAAGATTTTATCTGGTCTTTTCCGCGAGAATCCATGATCAAATATTGGTGAGGCTTTGTGTTTTTTTCCGCTAGAGTTTTCAATGGGTAAAAGCATCAAGTATAATCGTTCTGAGCCCAAAATTCCTGACCTCTTGGAGGTTTATCTTGACATCCAACATCAATTTAAGCAGAGGGCTTGCAAGAATTATTTCGTCGATGCATTGACTACCACGATGTCGTAGATCGTGTGTTTTCTTTGGGTTTCAATGGAAATCAGGTGGAAATCGATGGAATCTCCTTATCTATTATGGAGGATATAATAGAAGAGGCCACATCCTTTCCAGCAGATGGAGAGTGGGTTTTTAGGAGCCATGTATTGGCAAGATTTGACGTGCCCTTTTTCCTGAAGGAGGAGTTCAAAAATTGCAACTGGAAAGATGGGATTCAGAGAGCTTGGTTACAAGACAAGTGGAATTGGTTCAACTTATTACCCAATCATAATTCACCTATGAAGGATGGTTCAAATGGGTAAATCTCTATCACTTTCATTTCCTTTCACATTTAGTCGATCATGTTAGGATGAATACCTATTTCTATTTGTTGGAGAGTCTAAATCATATGGCCGCTAATTTCAGATAAATATAAGACCCTTCTCCTCACTATTTCTACCACAAAGCCTTGATTAAGTGGTTGCTTGAAAACCAACTGGCCAAAGCAGGAAGACCCTGGAGCCACCTTTTATTTTGGGGAGGTTTTCAACCTCAACCCCCTAAAGCTTTAAGAGGAAGAAATAAAAATACTAAACAGGGGAGGAAGTATCAGGTAGCAACTGTTATTGAGCCAAACCCTAGCCAAAAATACATAGAGATA
The DNA here is from genome assembly GCA_034641835.2 of Pinus albicaulis. NCBI lineage: Eukaryota > Viridiplantae > Streptophyta > Pinopsida > Pinales > Pinaceae > Pinus > Pinus albicaulis. Next base: position 108,772,606 of record CM076571.1, on the reverse strand, counting down.
CCTTCAACATCCTCTGGCCCTAAAATCCCCAAAGTCTACAAAAGAAGGAGTGACAGGCTTAGGAAATTAGACCCTGCATCCCCTGAAAACTTACCCTCTGCTAGCAGTTCTCCCCAGGATATGAGTTCACCCTTTGAAGCATCCCATGCAGACAATTTTTTTCCAAAAATGATTAAAGTGAAGGAAGTTGAAGCTGAGACCCAAACTGAAGAAAATCCAATGTCTGAAACTATTAAAGGAGGAAACAACCTCATACAATGCCAACAAACAAATTGAGGTTTAAAATAAAGCTGAGAAGCAATCCAGATTTGGCCAAGGAGGTGATTGACGTAGATAATGTACCATTAAAGGACCTCGTAAGCAACATAACGAAGAATATAGGATCTAAAAATAATAGAGATAAATAATCTAAGGTAAAAGGTCATATAGAAACAAGGCAAAGAAAAAGATAGAGGATGGAGAAAGTAGATGTGCTTTTAAAGGCAGCCAACACCCTCAGCTAGGAGGCTTGGGGTCATTTTGAAAATTTTTGATTATGCATTTGAGAGAAAACAAATTTTTGGTTTATCACTGAATGTGTGCCTAACAACACTATACATACAAGAATGTAGGGAAGAGCTGGCATCTCCGTTGTCAGAAATTTTGAAAGAAGGAGCTGACATCTACATTTTCGCTGATTTTTGCAAAATAATGTTGACATTCCCATCGTCAATGAATTCTAAAAACAGATGGAAAGGAAATTTTGAGAGTCAGTCTGTTAGTGAAATCTTCGACTCAGGAAACTAAAGAAGCTGACAATGACAATATCAACAATTTTTCCAGAAAATCCAAGGAAAAAGGATCTCTAACAAAAGAGTGTTTTCCATTGAATGATTGAACGTGTTTTGCAAAGGGACCTGTTTGCTAGCAAGGAGTTTGTTCTATTAGCAAGGGACCTATTTCTATCAAAGAGGGAGATATTTTGAAGATAAAATTTCTCAGCCTATATATTAGCATATTTTCCAGCAGATAGTTTTATTTTAGAAATACTTGATGTAATTAAAACATATTTTCCACGTGCATGAACTTATAAGATTTTTGTTATTTTGGATTATTGTACTTAAGTTTGAAACTATAATCCTGTGATCAATTGATGTAATGTCTATAAATACAATTTCTAAAGAATGAAAAAGGGTTGGTTTTTACTGGAAAACATTAGCATTTTGGTGTATTTGAGCATATCTTAAATATATACAATGTTTGATGAGCATTTGTAGAAACTTCTTGTGTTGTAGTTCCCTATCTGTTTCTTCTATGTTTATGAAAAAACTTCTTCATGTATGGAAACTTTAGTATATGATATTGGGATTCATTTATGCTTCTTTCTCGTTATTTCTCATTCGTTAGTACTTGTTATTTTGTTAACTATAATTCTATTTTCTTTTTAGTTATCTTCTTCTAAATATCTCAAATTGTCAAAGGAGTTATTGCTACCTTGATTTTTGTGTCATGCTCATTAAATATGTAACATCACCTGATAGGGTTTTGACTCCATCCCCAATGGTGTGTTTTATATACATCCCAACCAAATTTCATTACTTATCATAGAAAACTGGAAATAGAGCTTAAAGTGTAAACCTACTACTACAGTATCCTAGAGTAGTTAAGTTTAGGGAGAGATCCATTTCCAGGTTCAAGGGCCAGTTTTCAACCTCAAAGTGGTTCGAGGTTACCTTAGAGTTTTTCCCTAACAACCAAGGTTTCTCTAAGAAATAATATATCCCATAGAGATTTGGTTGGAGGGAATTTTCCAAGAGAGAATACTTGTAAATAAGTTGTTTTTTATAAATATGTTAAATATAAGTGTACATATTGCATTCAGATTTATTTCTGTTGATTTAATTATAATAAGTGTATTTTTGTTACTGATGTTTGAATTGTACATACATACAGGAAATAAAATGATTTAATGGTTACATTGGAAGCATAACTATTTCTAGTCATGTTTCCTTTCATCTATTCAGGATAGGATCAGAATTAGTTTAGTTAGTTTATTGTTTTATTTGTTTCTTCTTTTAATAATACAAGTAGAAGAATAAAGCAAGCAGTTAAATTTTTCTGAGTCATAAACATGTTTAGGGAAGTATTTTTTTTCTCATCTGAATTTTTGTGCTTTGTATTAGTGCTTCTCTTCATATTTTATTTACTTTTCAAATTTGTGAAATGAGTCAATAATCATATTCCACTTATCATTGATGCAACTGAAATGAAATGATTGGATCCTTCTTATTCAGATTGTCCATAAGCAAAGGAAAATTGAAAAAAAATCTTGCAGAAAGTCGTAAAATTACTTTTGTCAATGATTTTACCATTGTCCATTTTGAATATTACAACAACCAAAATTGAATTGAACATATGCATTGCACTCGTTCATCATATATATACTTTAGTCACATTTCGTTCTTTCGAGATGACTCAGGGCATATAACCTGCAAATCTCTAAATATCGAGTCTCTCCTTTTTCATATTGCATTTATAAAATCTCCCAAGATTTTCCTGTCTGAGATTGTAATTAACAGACTTTCAGAATCTCAAGGTCTCAGTCTCGCATTTCCCTTTTAAGAGAATAACCTTTCTGATATATTTCCCTCGGGAATTGGAACTTTCAAGCTTATCAAACCCTTAGGTTCATTTTATATCTGAAGAATTTTAAAATATGTTCTGATATTTCTAGCATGAGATCCATGTGGCCTTTATTTTCCTTGACTGTCGCGGCTATTTTACATGTTTTTGCAATAAAGATCTTAATTAGGAAAATGACCCTCACTTCACTATCCTCATGTGTACCTCACGATTTCAGGATCTTGTAAGTCGATTTGAATTACAAAATGGCTTCTGAGATTTCATATACGATATTCCATCCACCTCAATCCTAATCATTGGTCTCAGACTCCCTTTCTCGTAAATTTATTTAAAAAATAAAATAAATAAATAATCTCTTCTGAGATTCCCATTTCCCTCTATATTGAGCCGCATCAATAGCTAAGAACCTTGGAATATTAGACCAATGTAATCTTGTAGGCCTCTAGCCAACTCAATTCATTACTTGACAATTTGGCTTATTTGTCATGCCCACATGGAGTCCTCTCTATTATGACATTTCTATATCTTTATGTTTGACTCTAATGTCCATGTTACCCTAGTATTCGAGAGCTTTGATGTATTTTTAATTACAATTTCGCCAAACCTCTAAGCATTCATTCCTTAGGATGAATTAGTGACTTTTGGGATATCCATTCTTCATGGTGTATTGCATATTCGTTTCCTTTTCAAGGGACTCTTAAGCAGCCACTATGGTAATACAACAAATTAGTAAGAAAATACGAAAGACACAAAGGTAATAGATCATGGGAAATCTGCATTTGAATTCTATTTTGGTTTTCTTTTTTTATATATATCACTCCATACTTATCATGCAACGATTCAAGTCCTCCCCATATACATTTAAGTGCTACATAGGTTGGGAATTGATCTTGATTTATGAGATTTTATAAAACCTTGGATTTGATATCAAATTTGTTAAAAAGAAGAAGAAGAATAAGAAGAGAACAACTGTCATTGCAAGTCATAAAGAAGCATACCTTCAACTTCATTTCTGACGGAATTTTTTTACTTCCGATTCCTTGAACTTTCAACATTTTTTTTCCTACATTTACTGCTCGCCTTAGTTTAGATTTAATAAATGATGATTTTGGGCCAATGAAAACTTCATAGAAAGCCACTTCTTCATAATTTTAATTCCAGTTAAAATAATAAGTTATCTATTATTGGAGAAAATGATCATCTTTCAGGTAAAATTAAAAGGTAAAATTAAACGCAATTCTTGAAATGGTGAGCCTCACATGTCCAGTTTCATCCTTTTCTATTTCTTTACATTTTTGTTTTTGTTTAGTCTTTTGTTTCGTTGATATAAACCTGTGTTTTTCAGGTCTTCAAGAATTGTTTCACACCCCTACCAACTCAAATTTGGAACTCATTCTCCTTGTTTTTTTTTTCTTTCAAATTTTTGGAAGAGCAGTGATGATGTTCATAAAATCAGCTAAATCGGGGAGCCCTCGAACCTTCAATTTGTTTCACAAGCCTAGTTTTCATTAGAAAATTGTTAATATGTTCTCATGTAGGCTTTGTTTTGAAACCAAAAAATTTTCATAGGATAAAAACTTCACATTTGGCTTCATTTTACCTCATGATTGTTATTCACCTTGCGGTTAAGAGCCTAATTTATTATAACTCTACAAGATATAATTCATTAAAATCTCAACATAAGACAAACCCACATGCTTGTATTATTTTTCTCTTTTGTTGAGACATTTTTATAATTAGTCTTGTTGGGGTCGTCTTTTTAATTTTGGTTTTTCTTTCATTTCCCCTTTCCTTATTTGACATCTTTAGAGTATGTTGATTTCTTCTTTCGATTTAGTTGGATTTGCTTTGATTTTGTTGTTGGTTATGGGTTCATTTTGTTGATATTACCAATATTTATGTAAAATGGATTTTCTCACCCAATAGTGGTTGACATACATGGGAATTTTTTACTTTGTATATTTCAATGGGTTTCATTTACCTTAAAGGGATATCTTTATGGAATTCTAAATCCCTCTTTCCTTATATATTTTCCATGGAGGAACATGCATCTTTTCTAAGCGATATAATTCACATTTTCAAGGAAAGAATTGGCCTTCATTTTAACTCAATGAATCCCTCTCAACCCTCCACTTTATAAAATCCTTTGAATGAATATTTGTGGGGAAAGGTTATGGAATCAACATTATGGAAGTATTATATCCATTTGCTTAAGTCTCTTTTTCCATCCCACCTATTTCACTCAGTTTCATCCTAAACTTAGCTTGTAAATGTTCTTATCAAAAAGGTGATCAAAAGGGGAAGCATGGGAAATACAAGTAAACCCTTATGGGCTATGGAAACTCACTGATAGTGGGACAATGCTTGTATGCCATTAAAGAAAAACTTTTTTAGGGTACTGACCAGGCTCGTTGGTAGTGAAGAAATTATTGGCAATATGATGCAATATGTTGTTCTTGATGGCAACCTACTTGATGAAGTTGTCCTTGATGGAAACCTACTTGATGAGTTGCCTTTTGATAGCAACCCATTTTTTAATGATGTAAAAATGATGTTTCTATAGGTCAGTTCAGATGTGACAGAGAAAGGAATTCCAGTAAGTGCTAGAGAAATGAAACAGGAAATATTTCTCAATGTATACGTAGGTTTGATGAAGGAAACCCGCATATGGAGGAAATATATACGTTAATTTTATGAAGGAAACCCGCGTATACATCCAGAATTAGTATATATGCATTTTTTATGAAGAGAAGTTGCGTATACACGCGGGTACGAAGAAGAAAAGTCGTGTATGCCTTTTGCGCTCTAAAATTATGATATCAAGGGGCATTACCATGATATTAGCCCACAATATTGAGCATTGTATTGTCTATTTGATTCCGTCCAGGAATATCATCGGAAGTTGTGTGGTATTGGCTCATGGTATTGGTAAAGGCTAAAACTATATAAGGAGAAGAAGATCATAGTGAAAATGTGCGCATGTGTCTGGGGATTGAATGAATACTTCACTCTGAAGTATATCTGCATGGAATGGGTTACAAGTTATTGATAGATCTGAAATAATAATGCACCTATGAATACAATGATGGATCAGGATCTCTAGACCTGAAATGACAATGTATTTTCTAGATCTGTTTATGAAATGTTTAGATTTGTGATCTGGCGAATGTTTGTTGAAGTAAAGGGTAAGATATGAGTTGATTATCTATTCTGAAGAGTTGCGCAGTCCTGTAATGTTTGCAGATCTATACGCAGGTTCGTCTCTGTAAAAGCACGTATATACGCAGGTTCAGTTAAGCAAAAGTGCGTATGAGATCTAGGGTTTTGCTGAAGTGTGCGGAAATAAATGTCTGATATATTTTGTTTTTTTAATATTGTCTTTCAATGATGTCTTCATACAGATCTAGGTTGTTTGAATACTGATTATGCTTCTAGTTGAATATGATTAAAAATCAGTGGTTTGTTGGTTGATTTATGATTGAGTGAATAATTTGATGTGGTTATAAGTTTCATTTTGATGAATTTTCTTTGAGCTTAAATGTGTGGAGTGGGTCCAGTCTAAAAATCTCATGAAAAGAGGCCTACAAGTTGTGTTGTGTGGAAGTTGTGGGATCCAGTGTGAAAATTGATGAAACATGGTCTGTAGTGGTGTTGAGGGTCGAAGCCTTTAGTAAGGTGGTCGTAGCTCCCTTCCAGTGGTTGCTGGTAAACGAGATCAGGGGGTAGTAGTTAACTTCTAGGAGTGGCTGGTAAACGAGAAGTAGGGGGTCGTAGCTCCCTTCCACTAGTGGCTGGAAAACGAGATCAGGGGGTTGGATCTCCCTTCCAGTAGAAGTTGGAGAACGAGAGAAGGTTGCAGCCTTCTACAGGTGGGTGCATGCGTGCTGGTATGAGTTTGCGCCAGTACAAGATTGTAAGCAGTTTTCTTTATGATAAATATTGAAGACAAATATGACAACAACAATGGTTTTCTCTTGAATTAGGTTTCCACGTTAAATCCTGGTGTTCATGTGTGTTGCTTATGTGTGATGATTTATTCTGTTCTTACTGCACATGATTATTGATTACTAAACATTTGATGAATGAATGATGCACTGATCTAAGTAAAGAATTATCTGCATAATAAGATCTCTGAACATACGCAAGTTTCTTAAATATAACCATGTTTATACGCTAGTTGGGTTCATTAAAGTCGCGTATAGAAATCAGTAAAGAAAAAGTAAAAGTTTATAGTGTTATAAATAATGATTCACCACCCCCCCCCCCCCCCTCCCCCTTCCCCTCTTAGTATTCTTCCCAACAATTGGTATCAGAGTTAGGTCCTTCTAAATAAGCTTGATCGCTTGAAGGAGATCCATCACAATGGGAAGGAAGCAAAAGAAGAAGGCTGCTCAAAGAAAGAAGATATCTTAGAAAATGTGTACAATAGAAAATGAAGAAGATGAAACATGTATTGATTGTTTTTCTTGTGATTCACTTCCTTGTGCATGCAATGTTGAAGATAGTGAATACGAAAGTGAAAGTAATGTTATGGATCTAGAAGCAGTAATTGAAAATCTCAAGATTAAAGTTGAAGATCAACAAATTTTATTTAATGAGAGGGAATCTATCTACAAATATATGATCTCTAGATTGAAGGGAAAGATAGACAAGTATCAAAGGCTACAGGATGAAGTAACCAATCACAGTGAAGGACTTGAAGCAAAAATCATCTCTCTCAAAATAGATCTGGAAAAATCAAATAAGAAGAATGAAGAACTTCTAAAAACATTTGAAGAGCAAGAAAATAATTTTAAAGAAGAAATTATAACTTTGAATGAGCAAGTTGAAGAAGGAAGAAGGGCAAAAGAAAGTATGAAGAAGCAGTGCCAAAAATTGGAGGTCGAGGTAAACATTTTTAAAAGGAAAATTATAAGAAAAGAATAAACACTTGAGGTTTCAAGATAGTACTAATATTCTAGATAATATTATTAGTAGTCAAAGGTCTCCTATTAAATTTGGTCTTGATTTTCATGAAACTGTTAAAGGAGAATCTAGTTCACAAGACAATGCTAAAGATTCAAAGGATATCAATGAAAAACCTAAAGTGTTTAAAGAGACAAAAAAGTCAACTGACAATCATGAATTCTCAAAGGAAATCATTCACTCCTAAATATAGAAGTATCAATCGATTCTCTCCTTTGATCAATAATGTTGAATGCTTTATATTTCATAATTATGGACATGTTGCAGCCAAGTGTAGAAGCAAATTGTTTCGATTAGAGACAGATAGACACTACATAGAAAGACTGTCAGCTCCCAAGTACTCAGGTTTCTTTAAGGGATATTACTTTTCATGCAACAATTTTGGTCATAAAGTAGTTGATTGAAATAGAAGAAAGATTAGACAAAAAAATTATGATCCCTATGCTCCCTTTTCTGGTCACATAAGATCTTATGCTTGTAACAAGTATGGGCATGTAGAAAAATAATGTAGGTTAAGTATGCTGAATAGATCTGAGAAATTGGACAATTTCCAGCACACAATAAGAAATGTCAGGAAAAGCTGGAAAAATAAGAAGCACCGGTCAAAAACATAGGGAATATTGACCCTACTGGAGGAGTGATGTGAGATACATTATAGGAATCAGTAATGTATCATCATAGGGGGAGCAATATATGGTGATTCCCATGGTTGGTTTGGTAATTCTAGTTGTGTTTATTTCTAACAGTGCATCTAATGTGATAGTAGAGGAAAGGTACATAATGCATAAGTCTAGGAGGAGATGGAGTTGTGAAATTTCCTATATTTCACTTTCTATATGCGGGTTTCATGAACTAAAGCTGCATATACACGTGAGTTTCAATGGTGACGGTTGCGTATGTTTTTCTCTGATAGTGAGGCAGACTCAAGAACAATTTATGATAAGCTACTGACAATAATCAATTTCTTGATCTGATGTTGATGGTTATATCTGTTGATATGATATCAATTTTTTATTATCTACTTGATGAAGATGTTTTGATGAATTGGTTGGTGAAGATGTCCCTGATGCTCAGGCTTAGGGGGAGCATTAGCCTTGCTGTGAATAATGCATTGTTGGCAATATGATGGTTCTGAAATATGATCTCTCTCTTGAGGTCTTTTGGTCTTGATTATAAAAATTCATATCTGTAATTTGATGAAAAGGTCATGTTGAGATCTGTGATGTAAAATTGTTATATTCAATCATGTAAGGACTTGTTCAAATTTTGTAAACCCACTTGGTTGGGTAGTTGAGTCAATTATGTAATTCCACTTGGTTGGATCATTGATGTAAGTATGAGTCCTTGGTGATAGGAAAGGTCATACTCGGTTGAGTTATAGAGTCATGTACTTCATTGAAAAATATGTCTTAAGATTTAGCATAAACTCAGGGGGAGCATGGTCAATTCAGTGCACATCAGATCTGTAGAGCTCTTCTTTATACAAGGAAAAAGAAGCCTTGTTTTGGTATTGATCTTCCCTTTGCCCTTGATGTCAAAGAAAGGGTATTTTGGTGTTTGAATAATGGTTATGATTAATGTATTTATCTGTTGTGGTGATCAAAAACCATCATGGTTGCCATCAAGTCCAAAGGGGGAGATTGTTGGCAATATGATGCAATATATTATCCTTGATGGCAACCTACTTGATGAAGTTGTCCTTGATGGAAACCTACTTGATGAGTTGCCTTTTGATAGAAACATATTTGTTAAAGATGTAAAAATTATGTTTCTACAGGTCAGTTTAGATGTGAGAGAGAAAAGGAATTCCAGTAAGTTCTAGAGAAATGAAACATGAAATATTTCTCAATGTATACACAGGTTTAATGAAGGAAACCCACATATGGAGGAAATGTATATGCTAATTTTATGAAGGAAACTAGCGTATACATCCATAATTAGTATATACGTAGTTTTTATTAAGAGAAGTCGCGTATACACGTGGGTACGAAGAATAAAAGTCATATATGCTTTTTGTGCTCTAAAATTATGATACTGTTGAAGCCCCGAAAATCGGGTCTACAACAAGGGGGATACCCACCCGGTCCGGACCTTGGTTAGCAACTCATTTTCCGTTTGGTGTAGTGGGTCCGACTGGGGATAATGGAACCAATTTCCCAATATGTGTGTGTGTGTTGAGAATTGATTTCTTTTCTAAAAATTCCTAAGTGAAATGCTTTTATTCTAATTCTAATCTAATAATATGTAATTGTATTCTAATTAAATAGAAATAATCTAATTCTAAACTTAACCCGGGATGTAATATTTTCTTTATGTGACCTAAAATGATTTCAAATAATAATTGGTAATAAATATCATTCAACTGTTACAAGAAAAGAATTCATTAAAGATGAACCACTTCGTATAAGAAGTTAGACGAAATAGTTGTGAAAAACATATCACATAATAAGCTACTCATATATTAAGCATAAATAAATAGCTATCATCGTACAAAAGTGCCAAATGATAACTCAAGCATTCAAGCATCAATATATAAATAACTAAACATAAATATCACTTTAACACAAAGACAGAAATAGTTAAGAGATAAAAGTACCATTTATAACTAGTTCTATTCATGAGCTTCAAGCAATAATGACTTATCTCTTCTTAATCCAACATCCACTAAGAGTACAAAAGTGCAACATCAGTAGCAGATATTAAACGCAGATATCAATAAATCCTGTTCCATTCATTCATCAAAACCTCCTCTGAGGGTGCAAAAGTGCATGTTCTGAGGACAAGTTTTTGACAAATTTCAGGACCCTTCTCTAAATGCATGAGAAGGGTTTAAATACTACTAACTAAATCTAAAAATAATTTATTACAAAAATGTAGGATAAGGTTTAAATGGACCGTCCTATTTTTAGGCAAAAAAATAAAGCAAAAACTAATACTAAATCTAAAATTAAAACTTAACAACTAACTACTTGTGACTCTGTTCTTTGGAATTGCAAGCGTTCAACATTGATTTGAGAAGAATAGGCCGGCTAACTTCAGTACTTTAATTGTCCCTGTGAAAAACGGAATCGGTAAGAGATGGCACCATCTTCTCGACAGAATTGATGATACACTTGAGAGTCATGCATTGGGTCTGTGTGGTTTTACCAAATATGCCCAAGAAGAATCCCAATTTAACTTTGTTAATCCTTTAATTGATTATTCCTTTATTTGGGCTCTCTCCGTTTCTAGTCTGTCTACAAAGTTGTCGTGCTTTTGGTAGGTACCTCGGAGTAGTTTCGTAGATCAGATTTTCCTTTGTGTAAATTTTCATTTATACAATCGATAATATTGTCTCGTTCGTCGTGAGTCGCTTTTCCGCCGCTTGATCCGCTTGCCTAATTTGTGCATCCCATTTATTAAAAAGTATTTCTTTGTGATTTTCATTGATTATAGGTGCACCTGCTCTTTTTCCTTCTCTCTGTCTCTTGCCATGCCAAATAGTAAGTAACTCTTTTATCAAGTTAAATCATAATCATGTCGTAAGTCTATGACATGATTAGTGATTTTATCACTTTCTTCACAATAAGAGTTCCATCGTGATATTCTTTTGGCATAATATTTCCCCTGTTGTTGCGTAGTTGATCATTTAAGGAAATATACTCCGTGATAAACTCTAAGCTTGGGATCATCTTTATGCATCTCTTGCACATCCTGTAGTATGTTTCTCTTTTTCTACCCAAGCTATTATGATATCCCAATCTGCATTTGTTGAAAATCTCTGTTGTAATTTTTCAAAGTTGTTTCGTGCTTCATATGTTGACATTGGCTTGTTGCAATTGTTGTTGCAAGACTCTGTACTTGATATTATTTTTCATTCAATAATTTCCGTACCTCATATGCTTTATCAATGGTTGCGGATGCATAAGCTCCCGTGATCCGAGATAATTTAGTAAGATTTTCGCGTTGGGATCCGTAGTAGGATCTTTGCCATAAGACATCTAATTGTTCCGCATCATGAGAGAGCACATTTTATAATTTCATTTTCTTTCTTTGTCTTCTTACCACCGCCTTGTGTTTTGGACTATAGAATACATCAAGAGGAGGAATTTCATCTATTTTGAGCATGAGTTCGGAGGATGGGGTAATGGGAATATGTTCTCGTTTTCCGAGACATTGGTAACTATTCCCGTGACTATATTTTTTTATTGTCGTACATTACTCACAGAGTGTTCGTGTGTTTTGTTTTGCTTCAATATTAATCAAATCATTGAATGTTTCCCATTTCTTATCTAATTTAGTTCTCGAATGATGGTTGTTGTATAATGAGAGGGGGGAGATTTAAGTGAGGAGAGGTTGAAACTTGTTGTTGTGAAAGTTCTCTTTTGACTGAGCACGATATCCTTCACCGACCCTTCACTTTTAGAGTGTTCGCAGAGTTTCTCTCTCGAACTTTGACTTAGACCTTTTTGTACCCTCGAACTTTCTACCGAGATCGATACTAGGAGCTGGTTCCCTTACGGGCTCCAAACGCAATTTATCCAAAGGGATAGTAGTTAACCTCCTTTCTCTCGTATATTTTGAAATTCTTGAAACTCTTCTGGAGGAGAACCGTATTTGAGCCGAATGTAGAAATTTCTTTAAGTGAATGCTTTTTTCTTGATACATGTCATCAAAAAAGATCTTCTTCTTTAGAGAACACTCTTACCTTTGGCTCATGCAGTAGTGAAATTTTTTACAATATCATAGGGGTCGAAATGGTATTCTTGGAAACTTGAAACAAACGTAAACATGTAATGTTGTTTACTTCTTTAAATGCATGACCAACATCAAATAATGAAAACGCCCCACATGCCACAGAAATTGCGGGCCAGATAGCCTTCTTCTTGTCCTTCAAATATTTAGTCAAACCTCCTTCTTCGCAGGGTTTGATAAGAAATTTCTCGAGCTATGAGTTTATCAGGAACATACAAAGGTAAAAACATGAGAAGAAGCAAAACTTCCCAAAAACCCTAACATATGTGAACAATTCTTCTCCAAACCATCTCGCGACAGGGTAGTATGTCTACCTTCGCTCAGGAGAAAACCTTTGGGAGCATCTTTATCATACAATAATCTCATATAGGGGCAACATGATTCCATGGCAAATATTGTAAAAATAGGGAATGAACTTTTGAATCCCACAATTCTTTGTGATAAACATGAATGGGTAGGGGGATCTTGATTTGTCCATTTCCAACCCATTAAAGGGAAACTTAGAAACATAATAGATTGAATCCATCACATAAGCAAGATAAGTAAAAAAGGAGGATAAATCCCTCCGAGAAATGATAATTTAGACCGATAATTCAAAATAGCGCGTGGCTAAGTTATCGATAATATCTTAGCCCTAGTCCACAATAGTAGCATTAACAACAACATTCAATAACGGCAGCCATTCGTACGAAAAAACGTATTAATGTCTAGCTTTCCAAAAATCCAACAGAGCATAGCGTAAAGAAAAGCAATACATAGAAGTGAGAGAACCGTACTATTTATCTTTTTTTTCAAGTGGTTCATCTCTTCCTTGACCAAATTCTTGGTGCATTCCGCCAAGTTTTCATTTTCTTGGGCAAACTTCTCCATGAACTCGTTTGTTATAAGTTGCCTCGTGGCTCCGGGAAAAATGATACATGAGTCTCAAATCTTGTGGAGTAAATGAGCCAATGAGCTCTTGACCTTGAGTCTTAAACTGCTTCGTTTGTAATATCAGTACTATCGAGTACCCATTTAGCCATGTCCGTGTATGGAATAATTCTAGGTCTCGCTACTATTCGGTGCAAGAATGAACAAGCTAACTTTCGTAATGGATGCATCGAGGGAAGACCCATGCGAGCTCGCGGTAGCTCGGTAACCTCCATTACTCTGGGGTTCTCTTCCTCAAGTAGATTATACATGCCCTCCCAAGTAGTAATACCAGCATCTTTGTTACAGGCGATGTCGGTATACAAGGGAGTCATTTATTTATCTTCAGAACTTAGGGCCTTGTCTTTCTTTCCCATAATACCTTGAATACTGCTTTGTATAGTTCTCAGTTCTTCGCTCCTGCAGTTTACGAATTAAGTGAGAATAATGATAGAAAAAAGGTCACGAGAAGGTTTTAAATGTTGAAGACGTATAAAATATACCACCTTACGTGAAATAACTCTTTGATCAGAATGAAACCATTTTTCATTAATGCATGACAACCAATTCATTGATTAACATTAAAGCGCATAACCATGTCTCGATTTATGGAAAGATTTTTTTCGTATAATGAGCCTTTAAATATCTGTGATAAGGCGATCTGCGATTTGCTTCGCAATATCGCAAAATCGCAATATCGCAGATTGCAATTTGGTGGATTTTCAATATCATAATAGCGCAATATCGTAACATCGCGAAATCGCTATATCACAATATTGGAAAATCGCAAGACATAACATATGACAAACATTCGTTCATGTATTTTTATGCGAAACACGATTTGCGATATATGTTATTGCACATCGGTGATTTGAGGTTTTTCAGCATAAGATATGACATACGAAGCATGCAATGCGATGAATGTTCTTTTAGTGCGTAGTTTCACATCGTGATCTCGCAATTTTTAGTGTTCCAGTTGGCTGAATGCCAAGCTTTTCGCTCAGTAATCTGGTAAGAGGATGAGCAGGATTATATTGCGAAGTCACACTGCCTTGAGATTTATCAAATCTTTGAGGTGATATTGAAAATCGTTGAATTTTATGAATCAAAAAATCAACTTCAGGAGGTTCAATAGCAGATTCTTCTGAAAAGTCAGGGTTTGTGGCAGTGGATGTTGTTCTTTCGACTTCTGGCTCTAGATTTAAAAATTCTATGTGTGATGGAGAAGTCGGGGGAGATGGTGAGGGCGATTTACTCTCAGAATGGTATTTAGATTTTGACTTACTTGCCATTCATAGTTCGGGGCCCTCTTTCTAGCGCCAAATATGTTGAATCCTCGAAAATTTGGTCTACAACAAGGGGGATACCCACCCAGTCTGGACCTTGGTTAGCAGCTCCTTTTCCGTTTGGTGTAGTGGGTCCGACTGGGGATAATGGGACCAGTTTCCCAATATGTGTGTGTGTGTTGAGAATTGATATTTCTTTTCTAAAAATTCCTAAGTGAAATGCTTTTATTCTAATTCTAATATAATAATATGTAATTGTACTCTAATTAAACAGAAATAATCTAATTCTAAACTTAACCCGGGATGTAATATTTTCTTTATGTGATCTAAAATGATTTCAAATAACAATTGGAAATAAAGATCATTCAACTGTTACAAGAAAAGAATTCATTAAAGATGAACCACTTCGTATAAAAAGTTAGACGAAATAGTTGTGAAAAACATATCACATAATAAGCTACTCATATATTAAGCATAAATAAATAGCTATCACCGTACAAAAGTGCCAAATGATAACTCAAGCATTCAGGCATCAATATATAAATAACTGAACATAAATATCACTTTAACACAATGGCAGAAATAGTTAAGAGATAAAAGTACCATTTATAACTAGTTCTACTCATGAGCTTCAAGCAATAATGACTTATCTCTTCTTAATCCAACATCCACTAAGAGTACAAAAGTGCAACATCAGTAGCAGATATTAAACGCATATATCAATAAATCATGTTCCATTCATTCATCAAAACCTCTTCGGAGGGTGCAAAATTGCATGTTCTGAGGACAAGTTTTTGACAAATTTCAGGACCCTTCTCTAAATGCATGAGAAGGGTTTAAATACTACTAACTAAATCTAAAAATAATTTATTACAAAAATGTAGGATACGGTTTAAATGACCGTCCTCTTTTTAGGAAAAAAATAAAGCAAAACTAATACTAAATCTAAAATTAAAACTTAACAACTAACTACTTGTGAATTTGTTCTTTGGAATTGCAAGTGTTCAACATTGATTTGAGAAGAATAGGCTGGCCGACTTCAGACTTTAAATTTCCTGTGAAAACGGAATTGGCAAGAGCTGGCGCCATCTTCTCGGCAGAATTGATGATACACTTGAGAGTCATGCATTGGCTGTGTGGTTTTACCAGACATGCCCAGTAAGAATCCCAATTTAACTTTGTTAATCCTTTAATTGATTCTGCATTTTCTTGGGCTTTCTGTTTCCAGTCTGTTTGAAGTTGCTGTGCTTTTGGTAGGTACCCTGGAGTAGTTTCAGAGATCAGATTTTCCTTGTGTAAATTTTCATTTATACAATCAATAATATTGCTGGCTGCTGTGGCTGCTTCTTCTGCCACTTGCTCTGCTTGCCTAATTTGTGCATCCCATTTATTAAAAAGTATTTCTTTGTGATTTTCATTGATTATAGGTGCACCTGCTCTTTTCCCCTCCTCTGTCTCTTGCCAAGCCAAATAGTTAGTAACTCTTTTATCAGTTAAATCATAATCATGTCGTAAGTCTACGACATGATTAGTGATTTTATCACTTTCTTCACAATAAGAGTTCCATTGTGATATTCTTTGGCATAATATTTCCTGTTGTTGCAGTAGTTGATCATTTAAGGAAATAGACTCTGTGATAAATTCTGTAAGCTTGGGATCATCTTTGTGCATCTCTTGCACATCCTGTAGCTATTTCTCTTTTTCAGCCAAGCTATTATGATATACTATCTGCATTTGTTGAAAATGTTGTTGTAATTTTTCAAGTTGTTTCTATGCTTCATTGTTGACATTGGCTTTTTATAGCTGTTGTTGCAAGACCTGTACTTGATCTTCTTTCTCATTCAATAATTTCCGTATCTCAGATTCTTTATCAATGGCTGCAGATGCATAAGCTCCTGTGATCTGAGATAATTTAGTGAGATTTTCAGTTGGATCAGTAGTAGGATCTTGCCATAAGACATTTAATTGTTCTGCATCATGAGAGAGCACATTTTCTAATTTCCTTTTCTTCCTTTGTCTTCTTACCACTACCTTGTGTTGTGGACTATAGAATACATCAAGAGGAGAAATTTCCTCTATTTTGTGCATGAGTTTAGAGGATGGGGTAATGGGAATATGTTCTGTTTCTGAGACATTGGTAACTACTCCTGTGACTATATTTTTTATTGTCTGTACATTACTCACATGTGTCTGTGTGTTTTGTGCTTCAATATTAATCAAATCATTGAATGTTTCCCATTCCTTATCTAATTCAGTTCTGACTGATGGTTGCTGTACAATGAGAGGGGGAAGATTTAACTGAGGAGAGGTTGAAACCTGTTGCTGTGAAAGTTCCTTTGACTGGGCAGTATCCCTTACTGACCCTTCACTTTTAGAGTGTTCAGAGGTTTCTCTTCCAGAATTTGACTTAGACCTGTTTGTACCTGAACTTTTACTGAGACTAATACTAGGAGTTGGTTCCCTTATGGGTTCCAAGCGTAATTTATCCAAAGGGATAGTAGTTAACCTCCTTTCTATGTATATTTTGAATTCTTGAAACTCTGCTAGAGGAAACCGTATTTGAGCCGAATGTAGAATTTCTTTAAGTGTGCCTTTTTCTTGGTACATGTCATCAAAAAGATATTCTTCTTTAGAGAACACTCTTATCTTGACTGCAGTAGTGAAATTTTTTACAATCATCGAGGTCGAATGATCTTCTTGGAAACTTGAACAAATGGAAACATGTAATGTTATTTAATTCTTTAAATGCATGACCAACATCAAATAATGAAAAGGCCCCATAGCCCACAGGAAATTGCGGCCAGATAGCCTTCTTCTTGTCCTTCAAATCTTTAGTCAAACCTCCTTCTCCGCAGGTTTGATAAGCAATTTCTCGAGCTATGAGTTTATCAGGAACATACAAAGGTAAAACATGAGGAGAAGAAAAAATTCCAAAAACCCTAACATATGTGAACAATTGTTCTCCAAACCATCTCGCAACAGGTAATATGTCTACCTCTGCTTCAGGAGAAAAACTTGGAGCATCTTTATCATACAATATTCTGTACAGGGGCAACATGATTCCATGGAAAATCTTGTAAAAATAGGGAATGAACTTTGAATCCCACAATTCTTTGTGATAAACATGAATGGGTAGGGGATCTTGATTTGTCCATTTCCAACCCATTAAAGGAAACTTAGAAACATAACAGATTGAATCCATCACATAAGCAGATAAGTAAAAAGGAGGATAAATCCTCTGAGAAACAGTTCTTTTGGACCGATAATTCAAAATAGTAGTGGCTAAGTTATTAGATAATATCTTAGCCCAATCTACAATAGTAGCATTAACAACAACATTCAATAACGGTAGCCATTTAGATGAAAACTTATTAATGTTTGGCTTTCCAAAAAGCCGACAGAGAATAGCAGCAGTAAAGCAATATGGAGAAGTGAGAGAACCAGTAGTATACATACCGTGTTTATCTTTTTTCAGTGGTTCGTCTCTCCTTGACCAGTCCTTGGTGCATTCTGCCAAGTTTTCATTTTCTTTGGCAAACTTCTCCATGAACTGTTTGTTATAAGTTGCTTGTGGCTCCAGAAAATGATACATGAGTCTCAAATCTTGTGGAGTAAATGAGCCAATGAGCTCTTGAACCTGAGTCTTAAACTGTCTGTTTGTAATATCAGTATTGTCGAGTACCCATTTAACCATGTCTGTGTATGGAATAATTCTAGGTCTCGCTGCTATTCGGTGCAAGAATGAACAAGCTAACTCTGTAATGGATGCATCAGAAGACCCATGCGAGCCTGCAGTAGCTGTAACTTCCATTACTCTGGGGTTCTCTTCCTCAAGTAGATTATACATGCCCTCCCAAGTAGTAATACCAGCGTCTTTATTACAGGCGGTGTCTGTATACAAGGGAGTCATTTCTTTATCGTCAGAACTTAGAGCCTTGTCTTTCTTTCCCATAATACCTTGAATACTGCTTTGTATAGTTCTCAGTTCTTTTCTCCTGCAGTTTACGAATTAAGTGAGAATAATGATATAAAAAAGGTGACGGGAAGGTTTTAAATGCTGAAGACGTATAAAATATACCACCTTACGTGAAATAACTCTTTGATCAGAACGAAACCATTTTTCATTAATGCATGACAACCAATTCATTGATTAACATTAAAGTGCATAACCAGGTCTCGATTTATGGAAAGATTTTTTTCGTATAATGAGCCTTTAAATATCTGCAATAAGGCGATCTGTGATTTGCTTCGCAATATCGCAAAATCGCAATATCGTAGATCGCAATTTGGTGGATTTTCAATATCATAATAGCGCAATATCGCAACATTGCGAAATCGCTATATCGCAATATCAAAAAATCGCAAGACATAACATATGACAAACATCCGTTCATGTATTTTTATGCGAAACGTGATTTGTGATATATGTTATCGCACATCGGTGATTTGAGGTTTTTCAGCGTAAGATATGACATACGAAGCATGCGATGCGATGAATGTTCTTTTAGTGTGTAGTTTCACATCGCGATCTCGCAATTTTTAGTGTTCCGCTTATAAAGAGGCATTCATTACCTTTTTGCGATGCGATATTCCTTAAAGAATGATTTTATTCTATGCTATCATAAAACTTAATTTTTTTAGATTTTTCAAGGAATATTTTCCTAAGTTTATGATAGTAAGTTTTATTGAAAAAGGAAAAAACAAGGACTAAAAAGAAAATATTTTTAAATTTTTTTTGAATAAGGGTCCCCACTTATTTAGTATTAGTGATAATACTAAATAAGAAGGGGGGTTGTTGCTGGCCACAACAGATACCAAGGGGCATTACCATGGTGTTAGCCCACAGTATTGAGCATTGTATTGTCTATTTGATTCCATCTAAGAATATCATTGGAAGTTGTGTGGTTTTTCCTCATGGTATTGGTAAAGGCTAAAACTATATAAGGAGAAGAAGATCATAGTGCAAGTGTGTGCATGTGTCTGGGATTGAATGAATACTTCACTCTAAAGTATATCTGCATGGAATGGGTTACATTTTATTGATATATCTAAAATAATAATGCACCTATGAATACAATGATGGATTAGGATCTCTAGATCTGAAATGACAATGTATTTTCTATATCTGTTTATGAAACGTTTAGATCTATGATCTGGCGAATGTTTGTTGAAGTAAAGGGTAAGATATGAGTTGATTATCTATTTTGAAGAGTTTCAAAGTACTGTAATGTTTGTAGATCTATATGCAGGTTCGTCTCTGTAAAAGCGTGTAGATACACAGGTTCAGTTAAGAAAAAGCGCGAATGAGATCTAGGGTTTTGCTGAAGCATGTGGAAAGAAATGTTTGATATGTTTTGTTGTTTTACTGCTATCTGTCAATGATGTCTTCATACAGATCTGGGTTGTTTGAATACTAATTATGCTTCTAGTTGAATATGATTAAGGATCAGTGGTTGGTTGGTTGATTTATGATTCAGTGAATAAGTTGTTGTGGTTATAAGTTTCAGTTTGATGAATGTTCTTTGAGCTTAAATGTGTGGAGTGGGTCCAGTCTGAAAATATGATGAAAAGAGGCCTACAATTTGTGTTGTGTGGAAGCTGTGGGATCCAGTGTGAACATTGATGAAACGTGGTTTGTAGTGGTGTTGAAGGTCAAAGCCTTTAGTAAGGGGGTCGTAACTCCCTTCCAGTGGTTGCTGGTAAACACAATCCGGGGGTAATAGTTCCCTTCTAGGAGTGGTTGGTAAACGAGAAGTAGGGGGTCGTAGCTCCCTTCCAGTAGTGGCTAGTAAACGATATTAGGGGGTTAGAGCTCGCTTCCAATAGAAGCTGGAGAGCGAGAGAAGGTTGTAGCATTTTACAGGTGGGTGCTTGCGTGTTGGTATGATTCTGCACTAGTACAAGATTGTAAGCAGTTTTCTTTATAATTAATATTGAAGACAAAGACGATAACAACGGTGGATTTCTCCCGAATTGGATTTCCACCTTAAATCCTGGTGTTCATGTGTATTGCTTATGTGTGATGATTTATTATGTTCTTATTACACATGCTTAATGCTTACTAAACATTTGATGAATGAATGATGCACTAATCTAAGTAAAGAATTATCTGCATAATAAGATCTCTGGACATACGCAAGTTTGCTTAAAGATAGTTGTGTGTATACGCTAGTTGGGTTCATTAAAGTCGCATATAGAAACCAGTAAAGAAAAATTAAAAGTTTACAGTTCGTTATAAATACTAATTCACCCCCCCTCTCAGTATTTTTCCCAATAGAAATGTCAGAGACCATTCATAATGATGGGTATATGCTTTATCTAAAACTCTCTATGTGTACCTTATTTTAGTACTTATACGAGGTAATCTTAAATATTAAATATTCCCCAAAATTTGAATTCATGATTTTAGACTTAGTCTACTTCGAGTACTTATCTTTTTGAACTAATATTGTGTGATTCGCGAATGTTGGGCATGTTGGTTCTTAAGAGACAACCCCTTGGTTGTGGAAAGGAATCAATGCTTAAGACATTTTAACAATATATTACATAAAAATCTTTATCATCTGTTCTTTGTTCTTTTCCTTTGGAAATTAGTTTTAAAACCCTTAATGCTCTGGAGTAAATAAAATATTACACAATGCTTTTAATTTCTGAAATGCTAATGAATAAGAAGAATTGTATGGGAACTTAAGATAATATGTTGTAAACACAGAATCTATTAGCTTAAGTTTCAGAGAGAAGTTATGAATAGAAAGGAGTTGGAGTGAAGGAGCACATTTTAAAGATGTTTAATTCTTACTTACAAATTTAATTCAGAGACCTGCAGCTTCATTACTTCACTTCATTCATAGAAGAAATAACACAAGATGAAACAGGAAAAACAAACCACCATCAACAATTTCTTGAAACTTGAGATTTATTTCATTAATTCTCCAGATAAATAAGTATAAAAATATAATATTCCTGTGGTTTCCAAAACTACGAACCTTTATTCTTCATTCTCATATTTCTTAAATACATTCAAAAGCAGTTTGTAACTGCCAAAACTTCTTGAAACTACCTAAACTACTTCTTTCTTCTATCAACTACTTTTATTACAATTGAGGGTAATATTACAACCTCGTTTAAAAAAAACAGAAAGAAAATACAATAATAGATGGAAATATTATGATGTCTTCTGAATAAATTTTTCTATTGATGTGCTTCCCTTTTCTGCTGATGTGGTTCACTTCACTATTGATGTGGTCTTCTGAATATCATCTACTGCTGATGTGTCTTCAGGAAGACTGGTCATCCATTTTCTGCATTTTTTCCATAGTTCAAAATTTTTCCTCGGGTCATTGACTAACTTATGATGTTCCAATATAAAATCAGTGATCTTGGTGTAAGTAGGCTTCTACATAAATAGAGTCTTGACCATACATAACAACTGAAAATCTTTATGCAGGAAACTGATAATTGTTGTCCCTTTTAAAACTGCAGTTTTCTCATGAGTATTGTCAATTTTAATTTTTTCATGGACCAACAGAGTTTCATATGTTTCCCAGGACAATAATTTACTCTGTAGGTCCCAAAAAGAGGGCAATACAACCCTGGTTCTTTTATCAAATATAGTGTTGAAGTTGGCTACTACTTGCTTGATCTTTGTCAACTTCTTTTCTACTGACTTCCTGTGTGCATTCTTCATTGTCACCTTATTAATTCCTAGAACAGATAATGTTCTATCTTTAATATCATGTTCACCCAGTTCTTGATATGATTTTTAGTTGAAAAAATCTATCAATTTCTTAGCCCATATAGCTCTGTTATGCATTTTTTGTTTGTCAGCTAATACAAGCTCTTGAAGATCTCTGATTATACTCTTCTCTTCAGAAATAAGAACTAGTGATTCCCATACTGTCTTCATCACTCCTATAATCTCATTCCAAAGAATATGTTTAGCTTCAATTAGGGACATGTTCCCCTTCACCTTCTCTATGAGATTCTTTATTTCTTCACAAGCTGACTGATAATTTGTTTTCTATTTATCTGTAGTGTCCTTTGAAATTACAATTTCGTTATCCTTATCCCTTATAACATTTATAGTTGTCTCAAGATCACTTTGAGATTTCTTCATATCAATCCATGCTATCTTCAACTTAGTACTCAACTGTGATATCTTAGCTACTGGGTCATCAGTTTCAGATGACAAAACAATTTTGCAGACATGTGAGTCAATCTGCCCGTGTAACTTAGTTACTGCCTCTTTCAATTTGGAAATCTCTTCATCCTTATGCAACACTTGCTGTAAAAGCTTCTCCTTTTCACATTCCACTTTTGCTACTTCAGCTGCCATTGAGTGTTCTCCAATAGGAAGCTTTAGCTTCTTTCTTAGTACATTTACTTCTAATTCTGCACTCTGCAACAACTTCTGCATAACTGATCTGTCAGTGGGATCTACTCCAATTTTGACAATTATCTTCTTCAATTCTTCATTTTGGGAGGAGAGAGCTCTGGAATTAGCTTTCTCCAGCTTCAGCTTCTTGATCACCTTTCCCAACATACTTTCATCTTTACTTGCAACTACACTAGTTTTAGTCAAATCATTAACAATAAATAAACCAGTTTACATATGTAAATTGATTTCATCAGGTAAGGGAATATTCCTATAATCAACAGTCAAATTGACAGTTCTGAAATTGATTGATGACCCTACTGTCATTTTAGATGGGTGTGAAAAAGAAATCTTCAACTTCTTTTTTTCTAAATCCATAACAGTTAACAATCTAGTTTGATCAGGGGTGATTTGCGACTCAACTTGAGCCCCCCTGCTTGCTCTAATTTTATGATTCTTCTGAGCAATTTGGGAAAAAACCTGCTTAATTAATGGTACCTGATCATGAACAAATTCATGTCTGGATGGTGAAGCCGGTGTATTCTGTATATCTCCCAATTGAATTGACAATTCTGGTTGTTCATATGGAACTTCTTCACTCAGTTTAGCTCTCTTCTCAACTCCTTGATCCTCTGTATCATCATTCTTTTCTCTATATCTTTTATTTCCCTTTTCATAGATAACATGAGTTTCAATACTAGTGTTGTCATTTCCTAATTTTCAATTTCAGGCTTACTCTCATGAGTAAAACCAGAATAACTATTCTCAACCTTCCTTTTATAAAATCACCCGATGTGGGTCATAAGCCCACTTTTATCCTAGTAATAGATGCATATATTCTAGCATTTGGTTAACCTATTTTGCAGCTTGCCTCATATTCACTATGAAAGGTCCAACAGTCATGGGAAATTTAAATAAATGTCCTTTCTTCATTGGCACAAAGTGGATCTGATCCACATTTAAACTCTATCTAATAAATTCTAAGGAAAACATTCTCATGGGGACAAAAGTAGGCAATCTATAAGGTTCAACCCCAACCCCATACAATCTAATCTCTGCATAATCTTCAAAAACAAACGAGTCTCCATATCTGCAACTATAACTGAGTTGAAGGAATTCCTGAGCTTTAGGCATAAAACATGGGGGAGTAGTCCCATTCAAAATTTTATAAGCAATTGGCAAGTAGTAAGAAACAAAATCAAATAACCCCCATCAATAGGTTCATTCCTTACCAGGTCAGTCCAAAACACTATTGACTGTCTTTTCTTATTTAAATCCATAATGTTCAAACCCAAATTAAAAAACCCTTCTAAATTTTGATACATGAACATATAGGTAAGAATTGAAGGGAATTTGAAAGAACCTGTTAAAGTTAAGCTCACGAATTGAGAATTAATATTCTCCTGCCAAAATGATGGGATGTCCAACACTACTTCAAGTTTCATCATTAAAGTAAACAATCCAAGCACTGACCTGTCAATCTGAGAAGAATCTTCCTTTCCAATAATTTTTGATAAAAATTGCAATACAGGCTTGATTTCTGCATCAAAAAATTCCAAAGAGAATACCTTTTCATATGGAGAAAACCTCCCTAGTTCTGGCTTTAGAAAGAAGATAATATGTGTGTAATATTGACCTGCAAGATTTTCATAATTTGTTGTCAATGAATCTTTAGTGAAAATAACATATGACTCAGACTTTAGGTAGCAGAATGCTTGATGAATTAACAAGGATGAAACCTGGAAAACACTTTCACCCAAATGGTTCATTACAAAACATTTGCTAGGGTATAATGCTGATGTTAGCCAATGAATAAATTTAGGGACAAGATGGGTTTTTGGGACACATGGAGATAGTACTCCAGACCTGACCATTGCTGTGAAGATAGGGGAATTGTGTTGGTTAAGAACAACTTCTTGGTACAGAGGAAAATTTTCCACTGTACAATGGGTGTCGATTGCGTCCTGCTCTGTATCCATGATGGGAATGTGACTAGACGAACCAGATAGGGATGACTTGGCCATGTTTACATTTGGATGATGGCTGGACGGACTCAAAATCAAGGAGCAAGGTGATTATGATAGGTTTTCCAATTTAAACTGAAACCGACAGGTGAAAATAAAAAGGGTTTTGACTTGGTATTTATAGGCGTAGTGGGAAATTTGGAGGAAAATAGTCATTAACTGCATGAAATAACAGGTACGGGACTGACGCAGATAGTGAGCTGGCTCGCCTATTGATGTCATCTCTAGCTGCTTACATTACTGCGGGGGCACCTCTGGTATGACAAGCTTTTCAGAGTTGTGCTACCGTAGTGATCGTGGGACGTTGATTTGAGTCAACGAGCCTACATCATGGTCAACTGCGGAGGCACCCCATGACTTATTTGTCGGGTTGTTTGTGCCCGCAGGTTTCTCCCGATCAACCTTCATCTTCGTTATCTCATCTTCGCTTGACAAGTTGCGTGCTAATTAAAACCATGGTCGGATCCACCTTACACATGCTTCGAAAAATAATGTTAATGTTTCACATATAAATCAAAATAACCTTTGGCACATGAAATTTTGATTCATTTACTTTTTCAAAAACATTATATATATATATATATATAGATATTTTGAGAGAGTTGGAAATGAAATTGCAAATGAGCCACAACATCTGGCTCCACCTTGGGATAGTGATTTTTACCACGAAAGTAATAGGAACCACAGATTAGTGCCTTCACCTCTGGCATGGAGTCAAATATTGCTTTGGTGACATATGAACAATGGGAAATCTGGTATTTAAAATGGTGGAAGGATTTGCTTTCAGTGCTGAAGATAGTGCTTCAAATACTTCCTATTCACAAGAAGCTGCAGAGATTCTCCATCTAAATTCTCCAGGATGAAAGTATTATTAGAGTTTGTTTCAATGATTCTGTAAGGTCCATACCATAGGGGATCAAATTTACCATGCTTTCCCTTATCCTCCCTTTTGGCATCCCACCTCAGTACTAATTCTCCTGCTTGAAAGATAATTTCCTTTGCATTCCTATCAAAAATGGTTTCATCTTTGTTTGATACGTAATTAAGTTGTCTCTATTTTCACTTAACTCAATTACCTTATTCATTCTTCTAACCAGAGCATTGGATTCTCCCTGAGCTTTCTGAATAAAATAAATCATAGGTTTGGCCAATTGGCTAGGAAAAAATGTCGGTGTTCCATATACCAACTCTAAAGGTGATCTGCCAGTGGACCTCCTAGTAGTAACCCGAACTTCCCAAAGAGAAAACTTAAGTTTTGAGTCCCAATCCTTTTGATTTTTAACAATTGTTTTCTTCAGGATTCTAACCAATGTTTTGTTAGAGGACTCTGCCAATCCATTCCCTTGTGGATGGTAGGAAGTAGAATGGGACAAAAATACATTATAATTTTGACAGAAATCAGTAAATCGAGCAGAATTGAATACCTGAGCATAATCTATCACAATATTGACTGGACATCTGAACCTATTGAAGATATTCTCCTCCAAGAATTTCATCACCACTTGGTCATTTTATTTCTTTGTTGGTATTGCTTCAACCCACTTTGTGAAGTAATCAGTGGCTATGAACTATCTACTTAATGGTGGATTGATTTCTCCAATAAAGTCCAATCCCCATTGTCTAAAAGGTTCTTCTATAAATACTAGAATTAGAGGTAAATGAGTCAGTCCCTTATTTTCTGCAAAAAATTGGCATTTATGACAACCTCTGACCAGTCTGAATACGTATGCAAATGATGTGGGCCAATAAAAACCTGATTTGAGGATCTTATGTGTTGTAAACTTCCAACTATAATGACCCCCACACAGATTTTCATGGTATTCTTTGGTAATTTCAATGGAATCTCCTTCAATTAAACACAGTAGTAAGATACCAACAGGATATTTCCAGTGCAATTTTGACTCTACTATGGCATATGGATGAGATTTAAGCTTGAGGGCTCTGTACTTTGTCCTATTTAGTGTAGTTGGACAAGAGAAAAAACACATATAATGAATAATGTCTTTGTACCAATCTGAACATAAATATTTGTATTGAATCTTCATACCTGATTTGGGCTTATTTTTATCATATTCATTGACAACTTCATCTATTGGTGCTAACAGATTGATTCCCAATGCTTGAAAATTTGTTTCTGTTAACATCTTTGCAAAACCTTGACCTTTGATTAGTTTTGTAGGTTTAATGTCCATATCATATTCCTGAATTTTCGCTATCCACTTTCCTCTCTTCCCTTCTACATCACCCTGAATCAGCACATCCTTGACAACATCATTGGGGAAATATGTGGTTATTTGATATTGTAGTACATAAGTTCTAAAGGCTTTGAGTGCTTTAACCAATGCATATTCATGCTTTTCAAGAATATTATATATTAGCTCAGCATTTCTAAGAACTTTGCTGAAGAATGCCACTGGATGCTCTCTATTCTCTTCATTTTTCTGCAATAACAAAACAACAATAGTAGAATTCGAAGAAAATGAAAATATCCGAAACATCTTCTGATAATCAGGACTGATGAGAACAAGAGATGTTTGGAAATCCTCCTTTATTCTAGCAATTGATTCTCTTGCTTCTTTAGTCCATTCCACTTCTGCCTCTTTCTTCAACATATTAGTTATGTTTTTAACAATCTCTACATAATTTGATACAAATCCTCTTATAAAATTAACCTTTCCCAAAAAAATTTGAATATCTTTCTTACTTCTGGGCAAAGGAATTTTCTGGATTGCTTCTACCCTTGTTGGATCAATTTTTACCCCTTGTTTGGAAACTATGTGGCCCAATAATTTACCTTATTCCAATGCAAATAAAGTCTTTTTGGGGTTTAGTGGCAAACCAAACTTCCCGCACTTCTCAAAAGTTCATTGCAAATTTTCTAAATGTTCATCATCTGATCTTGAAAAAATATTGATATCGTCCAGATATATAACCACATTCCAAAAAATTCTATGTTCATGTCCCTTTGAAAGGTTGCACCTACATTCATTAGTCCAAATGACATTCTATCATACATGAAATTACCCCATGGTATTGTGAATGCTCTCTTAATATGATCTTCTTTGTCTACTGCCACCTGATTATACCTAAAGAATCCATCAACCATGGACATTCTATAAGCTCCTGTCACTTTTTGTAAGACATAATCCATCTTGGGTAAATGATAATTATCCTTCAAAGATGCTCTATTGAGGTTCCTAAAATCCACACACAATCTTATCTCTCGATTTTCTTCCTCACAGGGACCAGATTAGAAACCCAATCAGAATATCTGAGGGGAATTGTGTTCTTTTCTTGGAGTACCTTCTTTACTTCTTTTTCAATGGGAGACAATAATAATGGATTTATTTGTCTCAGCTTCTGTCTATGAGGTTTGAATCCTTATTTCAATGGGATATTGTGCTGTATGACACCTTTATCATATGTTTTCAGATCTTTATATGACCAAGCAAATACATGTATTTATTTCTTAAAAAGATCAATGTACCTTTCCTTATAATTTTTGGGAACACCTTTGAATAACTTCACCATTTTTGGTTCCTGTTGAGTTCCCAGATTACAATCCTGTAATTCCTCCTCCTAGTGAGTCTTCTTTCAATCAACAACAACATCATTTGAATCAAAAAGCCTCTCAAGAGGAACCAAACCCTTAGGCAACACATAATCTTTCAACTGAATAATATTCTGATTAGCAATTGACTGTTTAAGATGTCTTACCTCTATTTTCTGCTCTGTTTTTTCTTCATCCTGATCTATTTCATCATTTTCAAAATTTCTAATCATTTTCAAAAACTGATTTATCTGCTCATCATCTTCAAACACCTGCCAATGTTTTATATTATCTGGGATAGAAGGCCGGTGTCTAATCTCTATCTCATACCTTAGCTTTGGATTAATTGGAGGTTTGAAAGTGCTGGTTGCAACTGCTAATGAATCAACCAATCTATTCTCATCCCTTGGAATAAATTTAATATTGAAGGCTTCAAAATAATTTTCAATTATATCCCAAACTTCATTCCTATATAATCTCAATCTTGGATATTTAGTTTAACATTGATTTTTGATATGTCTTATAATCAATTCAGAATCACCAAGAATTGAAATACACTGAATTCCGATATGCTTTGAATTTTGAAGGCTAATGATCAAAGCCTCATACTCAACAACATTATTTGTTGAATCAAACTCTAATTTGAAAGAAAACGACAAGAAATTACCTTCTAGTGATATTAATAAAAATCTAGCTCCCGTGCCTTCCTTGGAATAGGCACCATCAAAATAGAATTTCGAAATATTTCTTAATTTCATCTCATTATTTGCAACTGCTAAAGAGAGCTGCTTCCCTGTGTCTTCATCAAATTCTACATCTTCATGTAGCATGAAACATGAAACATCTTCCTTTTCCTGACTATAAATAGGGGAGTTACCTGCATCCCTTTTAGTAGTGGTTTTTACAAACCTTGTTTTTCTGTACAATCTCCTTTCTTCCCCATTAAAGACAAGAATGATAGCATAAGTAAAATCAAGCTTGAGAACACCTCCCAAAGTTTCTCCCCAAGATCTCGACAGAAGCATCCCAAACTTGGCTAGAATGTTAGCTAGAACTACATCCATAACAATACTCTTTCTTGTAGTCTGTGCCAAATAAACTACCATGTCTTTAATTACCCCAACACATTTTACCTTCTTGGAATCAAATGAATACAAATCCCTGTAAGGCCTAGTGATTTGTAGATTTTAACTCCTTCATGACAGACAATGGCATAAGATTATGAGAAGCTCCTTAATCCAGCATACAATTGTGGAGAATAAAATCATGAACCAACAAGTAAATATAAAATGGAGGAAGAGAAGAATATAATTCTTCTACATGAGGGCCAAAGGTGACCACTGGATTTTCTTCCTCTAAATTCACAGTGTCACTTATATCTTCATTCTATGTGAGATTAATAAATTCTGAGATTTCTTTCTTATAGATTAGTGTTTTAGTTCATTCTAAAAGAGGTACATGAATTTTGACTTTCTCCAACTCCTTTGTTAAATTGAAGGCATAAGTTTGTTTAACATTATTTCCAGGTTCTTCTTCACTCCTTTTAGAATTTGAAACTTGTTCAGGTACAAGAACAACTTTCTCCAAAATATTAGTGTTATCTGATTTAATCTGGGAAGACTCACCCTGTTGCATCTCTATTCTGTTGACTAAATTTTCAGGTTGCTTCCCATTATTCACTTTCTTTACAGGGTTCTCTTATTGTGGAGTTTTCATTGGAGGAGGGGCATAATATTTTTGTTCACCCTTAATGTCTTTTACCCTAGATCTCTTCCTTGATCTCAGAGTATACTTATTATGCAACTCAGCCTGCATAAAATCTGTGAATTTTTTACAGTATTCATTCACCTCATGTTCATCAAAAGACACTTCAGTCTCAATATATTCTTCTTCACAATTGTCTTCTTCATCATCCTCTCTAATATACACAACCGATATCTGGTCTTCTTGTTCCTTTTGGTCATCTTCTGTTGATTCTCCATGTCCAAATTCTAAATACAATGGTGCCTAGACCTGATCTTGATCCTTTCTTTCCCTCTGCAAGATTTGCAAGGGTTGTTTTTTGAATTGAGGGTTAAAACCTCTGTTTTGATTTTGTTGGACTTGTCTTTGGGAGTTTTTACTTTCCAATTCCATTTTGACTAATTTATTTGATAAATTTTTTATTACCTTAGCTATATCTTCAAGCCTTTGATCTTGTGATGACTCTTCTTTTGCTTTCCACTTCTCTTGGACTAGTTGTTTTCCTGTCACCTTCCCAACTGCTATCATATTGGTTTCAATTTCTAAAGAATATGTCTATATCTATTCAAGAGTAGGGGATCTCATTTCTCTAAGTGTGAAACTCAAATCAGCTTCAAAAGCCCCAGCAAAAACTACCTTTGCTCCAAAAGGAGAGGGCTTAGTCTCTATAAGGAAACTATTATACAATTTACTGAATCTTTTTATCAACTCAAAAATATTTTCATCATATTTTCTTTAAATTGCATTGAATTCGGTTAATGAATAACCATAATCTATTTTCTCTCCCCATCTTTGAGTGAATTGATTTTCTAGTTCATCCCAGGTATTAATGGAATTGTTTGGAAGCCCTTTGAACCACTTTCTAGCCTCTCCATCCAGAGACTGAACAAAAAGCCTCATTCCAATATCAAGATGTTCCATATTCAAATTTTGAACAAAATTACAAAACAAACATACGTGTTTTTCTGCAGTAACTTCATCCTCTCAAGTGAAACGAGAAGTAATTTAAGATATTCTTGAGGCATTGCATTGAATGGCTATGGAATACTGAGTGGAGCACATATGTTTAATAAGAAGGCCAATGTTGCCATGTTTACACCTTGATTAACTGTGCTTTGATTAAATGTAGATGATGAACCTGTTGTGAAGGTAAATGGAGGTGGTGGTGAAACAGATATGGCAATGGGTTGAATAACAATGGAAGAGGAACAACTAGCTGGAACTTGTTGATCTTGTGTAAAAGAAAAAGAAATAGATTCAAACTAGTGTTCTTCAAATTTAGGTTCTTGAAAATGAATAGGTGTAAAAGGTGAATCTTGTTCCAAGAAATGTGTTACACTAAAATCTGTCATCCTGAAATTTTACTATGAGTATGAGCTCATTATTACTCATACTTCCTTCTTTTGCAAGTCTAACATATCAGCTCCTCATGTCAAGTTTTCAAAATCAGAGAAAAATCCCTAAAAATCCCCTAAACATTGGTATCGCACTTTCTCTGTTCATTTCATGCGGTCCCGCACCTAAAGTTCAGCCTTCCTGCGGAACCATACCGCACGTTCTTTGTGTTATAGGTGCGGACCTCTGTAAAACATAAAAAGGCGAGAAAGTAAAGATAAAAAGTTGATTTCAGATGAATTCTAGAAGATTCTAGATGGGAATTTTCGGGAATGGATACGCTTTGAGAAGGTTCATGCATCCCTCACTTGATGGAGCTAAACCCTTGATGTAAGGAGCTAACCCCTTTGAAGGAGGATTCTGTCCCTTCATATTTGGAACAAGAAACCTCCTCTTTTCCACTATAAAAAGAGGACTTGGGTAGCCTCAAGGGGAGTTCAAGCTTAAGATATTTGAAGTTAAATGTTGTTGAAATTCAGACTTAGTTAACTAAGACGTTCTGTGAGGTTAAATCACTCATCTCTATTTGTCTTGGTTCAAAGAGTGCAATGCTTGTCAAATTAGAAGAGATTCCTGCTTCGGACCCCAGGAGGACCTGCACAACATCAAGGCATAGGTTGTAAAGGTTTTATTTATTTGAAGTTAATACAAATATACTCATTTCTCTCATTAAACTGTCTATTCATGGTTTATTTCATAAATTCCTTGATCATTATGATGAGTATGGTTTATAATAATGTCTATACAGGTGTTGTGTAATCTTTTTGCTTGTTTGTGACTGCAGATTCACGAGGAACGTTCTTTCAGTGCACGGGAAGGACTTCAACGAAATCAAGCAAGCGTTGGACATAAGGTAGGCCTTACACCTATATAGTGTTTTTATGAATCTTATATGCTTAGAGAGAGATTAGTATAATTGGTTGTTTGTTGCTAGTTACCTTTAGTACTAGAGAGATCGGTCTTGTTCGCAAGACGGATTAATCTACACAACAAAATGGCGACTCCACTGGGGAAAGAACTTGTTGTTTTTGGTTCTCTTTTATTTTTGATTTGAGGAAACATTTTTTCCTGGTTTTTGATTGATACATATCTATCTGGGTAATTTAGATTTTCCCTGTTTTTGAAATTTTAGAAATATTTTAAGTTTTTCTATAATTTTTCCTAGGACCGCACTTTAGCTTACCTTGACAGTGCGGGCAGGTTCGCACTTTCTGTAAAGAATACAGTGCGGGACCGCACCTGTCAATACTGATTACCTGTGGACCCTGTTAAAATTTTAGAAAATCTCTAGATTTCTTTTTCTAGTTTATTTTTAGATTTTTGGTGTCTGCCTAGACTGATAATTGTTTCTGTCAAGAATTTTTTGTGAATGAACTCCAACAGTGTTAATGTTTTGATGATTTTCTAGAAGATTTTGCTGATTGGATTGTTTTTCCGCTTGGTCTTTGTAGCGATTCGAACTTTTGACAATTTGCAGTATCTCAGATTACATTGATCTCTTTTTGTCTTTTGAATCCGACCTGATTGTGAAAACATCCTATATTGAGAAATTAAGCCTTTTGTTTCTTTGCAAATCTTCGAAAAAACTTGGTTGAAAGTTTTGAATTTCATTTTTATAAAAAAACATATTTTGAGTGTTTTTGATCTGTTTGTTATTCTGAACGAATAGATTCTTAGTTTGCTGAACAACTAAGGAAAACATTCATAAAAAAAATCTTAAAATCTTTTACTCAATTTAGATTTTAGATCTCAAGATTAGATTTTGTAGTTTTGAGTAGTTTTAGTTTTTGTAGCTTTCTTTCGAAAGAAAATTGTTTTTGTAGCTTCTAGTTTGGAAAAGAAAAGGATTTTTCTCGTGAGCTTTGATAGTTTATTGAAAAGACAAAATATTTTCTTTCAATCATTTTTCATGTTTAAAGAAGGAATTAAAAGAATTGCATTCTCCAACTCTTTCTTTAGATAGAAGCTTCATTGAAAGAAAAAGAATTGAATATCATCATAGGTGCATTTTAGTGTTTTTTGGAAGTCGAGTCTTCACATCATCCAAAGTTTCATTTCCGCACCCATTGACTTAAGAAACAGATCATAAAAGTAACGCTTAAATAAAATTCACCTAGTAATCTTTTTATTTCTAGGGCTCTTATCACCAACATAGCTTAGGCTAGTATCTTGGAGTAGGGAGTAATTAACTCTCCAAGATAGCTAAAACAAA
Organism: Pinus albicaulis; assembly: GCA_034641835.2. Classification (NCBI taxonomy): domain Eukaryota; kingdom Viridiplantae; phylum Streptophyta; class Pinopsida; order Pinales; family Pinaceae; genus Pinus; species Pinus albicaulis. The sequence continues at coordinate 108,738,792 of CM076571.1, read as the reverse complement.
CAAGTAGGCAAATCTTGCGGTAGGAAGAATTCCAGTTGTTGCATGTATGCTCTGGGAAGCTCCTCTTAAAGGAGTCAAGAACGAGATCATATCTGAACCAGTGGGGTAATCAATCCTTCCTCATTGGGAACGATAGAAGATATACACGTATTAAAAACGGTAAACCTCGGATAGACCATTGTCGAGGAGCCAGGGGTCACTTGTCGGTAAACCTTGGATTATTTCAAGGAGCCTTCAAGGGGATTGAGCTTTGTTACTCTGCCCTTGTGTGTGTGTCGGATCGTAGACTGTTCCCCCAGGTATATTTGTTTCAGTTGGTAACCTTAGTGACCATAATCTTTAGGATTCTTCCTAAGGTGACGGTGGAGGGAAGATCCCACTGTACCTGGAACAGACGTCGACTAGACTCACTTGGACTCTCTGGGGGGTTATCTTCACTCGAGATGGTTTTGTGAAGAAACTTGTGCCAGTCTGTTTCATTAAGCAGGTTGTCGGGGTAACTATTCCAACCACCCTTTTCGTGTTAAAATTCTACTAAGTTGGATTTCATCACCAACTAGTGATTTTAGTACGGAAAGTTACTTGTTTGTGTGTGGTTTGAACTCTTAGATTTTTTAAGCGGATGATTCAATTGTTTGTTTCTTAGAGACTTTAGGTGTTTTCATTGAAATTAGATAATTTTTAATCGTGGCGGAATTGCCGAGACAATCCCGGAGAATACAAGGAAAACCTCCTGAATATTCACCAGGTCAACTTGAAGGGCTTCGAGCTCTGGTACCACACAGTAGCCGTAGACTTAGATCAACAGAAGCTGAAAGCTCTGCTATAGTTATACATCTCGATCATCAAATACCTACAACAGAATAAATTCAAGAACCGGTTTCAGTTTCTGAAGTCACTGAAAGTATTTCTCCTTCTGGTGAATTATCTGACGAACCTGAAATATTTGAGCCTGAAACTGAATCTTCTGTGTTAGAAACATCCTCAGGATTTGTTACACCAACTTCTAGCGATCCAGGTTCACCTAGGGTAAGAAATATCATTACAGACAATCTTCCCTCTGGACTTATTTCTATTGAAGAACTTACTAATTTAGACGAAGACATATCTCTTCCCAACTCCCCTCAATCGTTAAATATTAGGGAGCGTGAATCTATTTTCTACATCCCCATTCGAAATAATCCTTGGTATCTCTCTTTAACAGACTTTTTAGAGAATCCGGGTCTTGCTTTTTATCCACCTCGAGTTCCTTTTCATCCTACACCCAGAGGCTATTATCCGTCATCTTTTATGGCTGGAGAGTCATCCATGTTTTCTCAAACGCCTGAATCATTTTTACATGGTGGTCCTTCTGTTCCTTCGGGATATCAGTCTTTGTCTGGTACCTTCTCGGGAGCAACTCCTCAATCCATCGAAAATGTGTTGTCATCTGGTCTTGACGGACTTAAAATTGAAACGTCGAACGCAGAGCAAATTTTTATGATGTCTGGTAATATTCCCAATCCTAAAGCTTAAGGCAGTCAGTTTCCTTCTGGGGGGCAACCTCAAGGAACTCAGTTACCGCCTGGGGGGCAACCTCAGGGTAGTCAATTACCGCCTGGGGGAAACCTCAAGGTAGTCAGTTACCACCCGGGGCTCAACCTCAAGGTATATTTTTCCCAGGACAAATTGTGGATTCATATTATTTTGGGGGGCAACCCCAAGGACAGTACATACCTCAGGGTTATCAACCTCAAGGACAGTACATTCCTCAAGGTCAACCCCAAACTCAATATGCTCCTCAGGGTCCTCAACAACCCCAACTTCAGTACGTGCCTCAAGGTTATCAACCTCAAGGGCAGTACCCAATGCAAGGTTACCAACGGCCTTCTGGTCAACCATCTGTTCAAGGAGCCGGAACTTTACCTTATTATCAACCCTACGTTCAACCAGGTTTTGGTCCTTACGTTCAACCTTCTACGGGACAATACCCCGGAATGATGGTGTGGGATCCGTCCCAATATCAACAGCCTTTGTAGCCTACTGTGCAGTTACCTTATCAACCTGGTCAGCCATTGGTTTCTGGTTCAACTCAGCAACCTGTTCAGCCAGCTATTCAAACTCCTGCACCTAGTTCAGTTCAGCAGGCTGGGCCTAGTACACCTCAGACTCTGCCCCAAACTGCTGTAACTACTGCAACATTTGTTCAAACTGTCACACCTGTTTCTGGAGTATCTGTAGCCCCGAGTTCGGCTATCCCTGTATCCGTGCAAATTCCTCAAGTCTCTGTACCTCAGTCAGGACCTTCAGTTCAGACTACAGTTCAGATGCCTGCAGGACAAACCGGTACAAGTACAGTTGTTACAAGTCAACCTCAATTTACGTATCAACCGTACCAGGGACAGCCGCAATTCGGTCCCTATGTACAGAATCCAAACTATCAGTATCAACCGTACCCTGGTTATACTTATCAACAACCTCAGTATGGTCCGGTTCATCCTGGTTTTCCGGGAGGTTACACAATACCTAATGCAAATCCGATTCCTAGTTATCTTGGGTATCCGCCTCCTGGATCTGCTTTGGCTTCTCAAGGTTTTCGTGACCCTAACCGTCAATTACCGTTTATCGCAACTTTGGACTTACCTGATTTGACGCGCCTTACAAATGATCCTATTTTTTATTATCAGAACTGGCCGCCAATGCCTCATAAGTTGCCCAGTGATATACCAAAATTTGAAGGTAAATCAGGAGAGGATCCATCGAATCATGTTATGACTTATCACCTTTTGTGTGCATCTAATTCGATCATTGATGATTCGATTCGCTTACGTCTTTTCCAAAGAACCCTTATAGGTCTTGCGGCTAAATGGTACATTGAGTTAACACGTAGCTCGTTTCATAATTTCAGTCAGTTAGCGACATCTTTCTTGACTCATTTTCAGTTGCCTGTCAAATACGACAACGACACAGAATTATTAACTTCACTAAAACAATCTACGTCCACGTATATTTCTGATCATATTCATGAATGGCGACGTAGACGACGTTTGGTGAAAGTTTATATTCCGGATCAAATTTTGGCAGAATGGTTTGTTAAATCATTATTACCCAAGATCACTGAAGATCTAGCTAAGGCTGGTGTTGTTACTGAAGAGCAAGTAATTGCTTAGGCTCAGTACCTGGACCTCGTCTATACGCAGTCAGGTACTCTACATGAGAAAATTCTTGATCTTCCCAAACAAGGTCAAATAGCTGCTGCTCCTTCAGGGTCTCATGCCGCTGACGGTATGATTGGTACAGTTAGTTCTAAAATTAAGAAGAAATCCTCAAAGAATTCTTCTCCAATTATAACTTTACCTGATTCCTCGAAAGGAGAATCCTCTCCCGAATTTTCCGCCGACATTCATGTCGTTGAAACATCTACGACAAAATCAAAAACCGGTGGTAAAAAGAAGGGGAGGAAATAAAACAAAAAGAATTCGAAAGAGAAAACAGATAAATATGAATCCAATGACGAAAAACGTAAACCTCGCTATCCTTGCTTCATTTGTGAACAAGATCATTTCACGAAAGAATGTCCATATCGAGACGAAGTTACGAAACTCGTCAAAGGATCACAACAACCTGCTGTCTTGAAGGATCCTTTTCCAATTCAAGATAGTAATATGATTGGTTCTTCCTCGACTACTTTAGAAGAGCCTATTATGATGATCTCTCATGTAAGGATTGCTACGCGATCGCAAGATTATGGTTCTAAGAATCCTGTTGATGGCAAAGAAGCAGAGTCTTCTAATACAAATACATCAAATACAACTCCTCCTGTTTCCGGTCCGCTACAGATTGAGAAACAAAATCCAAACTTGATAATCAAAACGCCTGCTAAAGGTGTTCTTCGTAAATCAGCTTTCAATCCACATGCGAGAGCTGCTCAGAATTACAACATTGTTGAAGATTTAGTTGTTTCTCCTTCAACAATGTCGGCTTTGGAAGTGTTGCAATCGTGTCCAACACAACGTAAATTATTATTGTCTGCCATAGGAGTTGTTGATGTTCAGGATTCTAACCTTATAATCTTTGATTTAGAAAATAGTACACCACGTCTTCCGCACCAAATGGCTTTCCAGATTCCAGTGTTAGTAAAAAACAGACCTATTTTTCGGACTGTGATTGATGAGGGAGCTTCAACGTGTATTATGTCGATTCAGTGTTGGAAATCACTTGGATCTCCTACACTTAACCAATCCCCGACAATTCTAAAGGCTTTTGATGGTCAAGGTTTTCAACCTTATGGTATTTTGCAGGATTTACCCATAGGGGTCGAAGGTAAAATCGTTAATCTAGATGTGGAAGTGGTTGATGCCCCTCTAGATTACAACCTTCTTCTGGGTCGTAGTTGGTCCTATGCTATGACTGTTGTTGTCTCTTCGGTCTTTCGACTCATAAAATTTCCATATCAAGGAAAGATCATGACAATAGATCAGTTAACTTATTTCTCGTCTGACCCAGCCTCTACAGAAACAATCCAGCATGTTGGTAAAATGGCTATCCCTTATAAGGATGTTGGAGTCGATTTGATTAAAGATTCTGGTTTACTAGGAAATTTTTCCTTTCCTCCTCCTAACGTATCGCTTTCTACTGCAAATATTCATATGATTTCGTCAGACACTGTTATGTTTGATGATCCTTGGATTATACCTTTAGAATCTGAGATAGATTCATTTGATGGTGTGATGCCCTTGAGTCCATTTGAAATTGTGTACCAGGCTGTACAGTCATTTTCCGACCCCTCTTCAACCAAAAACAATCCAATGAATGGGATCCATGAGGAATCACTTACTATATCTAGTTCAGTTACAACGACATTTCCTGAACTTGTTCATACAGATGAGCAAATTCGTGAGTTTTTATCTGTTGATGATTTACCATGGGAAGATCTACATCACCGGTCTTCATTTTTACCTGAATTAGATCATTTTGAAAATGATTTCGCTTCAATTTTTACTGCTGAATATGCCAAGGAACCTCAGAATCCATTGCAAAATCTTGATTCTGAGTTAAATTTGGAAAATATATCTAGAACGGTTCCAATTGACATTTCAGTAAAACCAGGAATAATTGAAAACATTCATATAGGTGCAAGTTGTACGGATGAAGAAATTCAGACTTATAAAGCCCTATTTCAAGAATTCCGTGACGTGTTTGCCTGGTCTTATGAAGAAATGCCAGGAATTGATCCATCGATCGTGGTTCATGAAATTAAGACTTACCCAGATGCTAAACCTGTTCGTCAACGATTACGTCAAATTCATCCTAGAAAAGCTGCTGCTATAAAAGCTGAAGTTGAAAAATTACTTCGAGCAGGATTCATTTATCCAATTCCCTTAACGGATTGGGTATCGAATATTGTTCTTGTGACTAAAAAACAAGGAACGATAAGAGTATGTATCGATTATAGGGATATTAATCGAGCGTGTCCAAAAGATAATTATCCAACTCCCTATATCGATCAAATAATCGATGATTGTGCTGGCAGTGAATTGTTTTCCTTTATGGATGGCTTTTCTGGCTACAATCAAATAAACATACTCCCTGCAGATCAACCCAAAACGGCTTTTATTTGTCCATGGGGAACGTTTGCTTATTGTAAACTACCTTTTGGACTAAAGAACGCTGGAGCAACTTTTCAACGGGCTATGTCTTATGCATTTCATGACATTAAGCACATTGTTCAGCCATATCTTGATGATTTACCTGCTCATTCATTACGTAGGGCCGATCATCCCACTCATTTACGAGCAATTTTTATGAGATGTAGGCATTATCGGATAAGGCTGAATCCGCATAAATGTGTTTTCTGCGTAGAATCGGGTCGATTACTGGGATTTGTTGTCTCGAAAACAGGCATTCGCGTCGATCCATCGAAGGTCGAAGCTATTGTTAAATTGCCTCCTCCTTCGACTTTGCGCCAACTCCAAAGTTTGCAGGGGAAAGCAAACTTTTTACGTAGATTTATTCCTAACTATGCCGAGCTTACAAAGGGTTTTACCCGGTTGTTGAAACAGAACATTCTGTTCTTTTGGGATGAGATCGCTGATCGATCTTTTGATGCACTTAAACACGCGTTGACCCCTGCACCGTTATTGCATCCTCCCAACTACAACCAAGATTACATTTTGTACCTCGCTGCTTCTCATTCCACCATTGGGATGGTACTAGTTCAGGAAGATGAATCTCACAATGAACATGTGATTTATTATCTTAGTCGAAATTTGCATCCGACTGAAATCAAGTACACACATGTGGAGAAATTGGCCTTGGCAGCTGTTCAAGCTGTCCAACGTTTTAGACATTACATTTTGTTACGTAAAACCACGGTAATTTCTAATTGCAACCCTATGATGTATATTTTGACCAAATGTTTTCTAGGGGGAAAATATTCCAAATGGATAGTTATCCTACAGGAATTTGACTTGGAATTTGAGAAATCCAAGGCAAAGAAATCTTTAGTATTTGCGGAACTGACGTGCGATTTCCCCTCTACTGATACTGAAACAGTGGCAGAAGAGTCCATTGCGGACGAATATTTGTTTCTTATCAGTACACTTGATCCATGGTATGGAGATATTATTGTTTATCTCCAAACCCAATCTTTTTGGCCTGACATTTCACGAACTCAGCGACGGAAAATATGCTTCCAATCCCAACAGTATAATATCATTGGTGATACACTTTATCGACGTGGAGCGGATTCTGTTTTCCGACGTTGTCTAACTCATGAAGAAGCTGAAAAGGTGTTAAATGATTGCCATTCTGGAGCATGTGGCGGTCATATGTCTGGGTATGCCACAACCCAAAAGATATTGCGTGCAGGTTATTTCTGGCCAACGTTGTTCAAAGATTGCATTTATGCGGTTCGGAAATGCCACAACTGTCAAATTTTTGATCGGAAAATGCGCGCGCCACCCGCTCCTCTTCACCCTATAATTGCTGTTGGTCCTTTCGCAAAATGGGGTATCGATTTTATCACATGTAACCCTCACTCGACCAGGGGGCATGCCTATATTATTCTAGCAGTATTTTACAAAATGGGCCGAGGCGATGCCTACATATTCAGCTGACGGCAAGACTGCTGCAACATTCGTATTTAATCACATAATTGATAGGTTCGGTGTTCCTGAAGCTATTATTACGAGTCATGGAAGTCATTTTCGGAATGTCATGATGACTGAACTGACAGAACAACTTGGCCTATGCCACGATAGTTCCACTCCGTACTATCCGCAAGCCAATGGTTTGGTTGAAGCCATTAACAAAGTTTTAGTCACCATGATTAAACGAATCATTGGTATTCACAAGACGAATTGGCATTCCATGTTATTTTCAGCGCTTTGGGCATATCAAACCTCAGTAAAAACATCAACAGGTTTCACTCCTTTTCAACTGGTTTACGGTTTGGAAGCTGTGCTGCCGATTGAATGCGAAATACCGTCACTAAAATTAGCCGTAGAATTACTTCCAGCTACATCTAAAGAGGAAAAACGTTTCTTATACTTAGCCCAATTAGATGAGAATCGATGAAATGCTGCAATAGCAAATGAGACTCATGTTAAAAGGATAAAAGCTCAGTATGATAGAAATGTGACCCCTCGAAATTTTTCAGAAGGAGACCTAGTTTTACTTTATGATCAAGCTAACGACAAGCTAGGAGCTGGGAAATTCGTGCCTATGTGGCATGGTCCTTACATTGTGAAACGAAAGTTAGCAAAAGGGGCCTATGAGTTGATAGATTTTGACGATGTCCCTTTGGATAAACCCAGAAATGGGCTTTATCTAAAGCGATATTATGCTTAAACGAGGTGTGGAGATTTTTGTTAGTTTAGATTTCTTTACTGCTGGTGTGTTTTAGATTAGAAAAGTGTGCCTAGTTTAGAAGTGTGTTTTGTCACTATTCCTGCTTATCTGAGTTTTACTCTTGATATTGCAGATGTCGACGTCTCTTCAAACCTACATTGGTTTTGTTGATGGTGCTTGTCATAGTACACGGAACATTTCTTCCGCAGCTTGGGTTATCTATTCACCCTCTGACGAGTTAGTATCCATGCATGGGGTAAGCCTTGGTCAAACAACAAATAACATTGCCGAGTATAGTGCAGTGATTGAGTTATTATCTGAGTCCATATCATTTGGAATTCGAAGTTTGATTGTAAGGTTGGATTCTGAACTTGTTGTATTACAGCTTAACAGGGTTTATACCATTAGAAATCCGGTGTTATTACGGTTGTTTTTGAGAGTTCGTCTCTTGGAACGTGAGTTTGATTACATTGAATATCAGCATATTCCAAGACATTTAAATACATTAGCAGATTCAATTGCTTCTAGTATGATAAATAGACATTTGCAATAATCAAAAGCAGTAAAACAAACAACATTCACATATGTACACAGATAGCCGGCAAAATAGTGATATATCATAGTATAGGTCTGTTTTTCAAAAAATATACATCGTCTTCGATCATAGGTTGGAAACACCTTACGATCGGCAAAAATGATAATACAAGAGTCAAAAATATGAGTCTACACGATCATCCCATCACTGATGGTGATCATGATACGAAACCACTGCCCAGGCTACTCTGCATAGGAACCTCCTGAAAGGTCCTGGAACTCCAATCACATATCTCTGTAGCCTGAGAGGAATGTCATCTATGCTGGTCTCTGGTATATCTAGAGTCAAGCACTCTAGATGATGCTCCAAATCAGTCAAAATCTCCGCTGATTGGCCTGCTGGGGCTGGTGCGGGCGCAAATGGTTATCGTCTCTCGAAAGGTTGGAGATGAGCTGGTCGATGTGGACCCACGTCTGTATTCAAAAAATTTTGGTTATTAATTTTCTAAGACGATAAAAAATTAAAAAAAATTAGAACTTAGCAAAAGTTGAAAAATAATTTTACCTGAATCATCCCACTGTTCCCCTGCAGGGAGAGTCATCTCTCTGTCGCCGCGGAAATCTATCCCGGCATACGGAAAATCCTCTATCATAAAAACTTGGCGATCCAGCCAACGAAAATATGAAGAAGGGAATCATACAATCTCAGTACCCTCAATAGCATGACGGGCCATCAACGTGGACCAACGAACCATTCTCAGTTCTCGAGGTCGTCCGGAATCAACAACAATACTCTGTGGAGCTAATAGGAGGATCCTCTCTAGAGAAAAAGAAACAAAAATGGATCCATATCCAAAGTTATTCAGTTTCCCATTTTTTGCTCTGGTTAGTTGGCCTTTTACATTGGCCAACACAGCTTCACACGAGTTAAAGATGGTGCCGCGATAACAGTCCACGGCAATGCGCATTTGGGAACTAGTAGCTACATGAAGCGCTGCACTCCCACACAGTTTGGTAACAGTAAAAGCTATAACTTTCAACTCAGGACGGATGATGTGTTTTATGTCAATCCGTTTGTCCCGAGGATTTGCCTGATCATTGCAGAATTCTAGTTGGAGACTAGCGACAGTCTGGCCACCTGGCCTAGTCCCAAATAAGGATACTTGTTCGCCCCTCTTGGACAAACTAGTCAAAAAATATATATCCTCCAGCTCAATTTCGAGCCGGTGGCCACCAATGAAGAAGCACTGGTCCTCCACGTTCCATCTGTTTACCAACCATGTTAAGAGTTCCACTTGTGCCCTCATGCCAGAGATGGGCCAAAATTTGTATAAACCACATGCTTTTAATGCCCTTTGTGTGGGCAAATGAAGTATGGCGGCTTCATCAACTTCCTCATGCTCACGTTCTCGCCAGATAAGCATCTTGTTACTCCTACAATATAGAAAAAGGCAAGTTAGAATAGTTTTATTTGAAAATTTTTGGCAAATTAATGAGAAATCATTGTTTTAAAATGGACCGCGCGGGTACTGCACCCGCTCTTTGTAAACAGAGCGTAGATCCGCACGCAGGCTGTGTACTGGGTGCGGAACCCACGACTTTTTCTTTGTAAGAAAAAGTCGGGGTCCACAGGTAACATGTGTCCCACCTGCGGACCCCGCGGGCGAAATTTTTTAACCATTTTTGCCCCAAAAATTCAAACTAAAGCCTAAAAACAAATTTGAAATGGATGAAAAACAAGATAGAGAGGTTGTGGATTACCTGGGACTGACGGTTCTCGATTCCAACGGACGAATTTTCCAGAATCTTCACAGGAACTTTCTTACCCAAAAGCTTTTTACTTTTCACTCTGAAACTGAACGGTAAAAATGAAATTGAAAAAGTCCTTTTTATAAGTTTTTTTCGAATGGATGAATTTTTAATTTATTTATTTTTCACTTTAAAAAGGGTATTTTTGAAAGCATTTTTACTTATCTTAAACAGGTATGTGTAATGTTTCAAGTTTTTGTGCAGAAACAGGATTTTTCAGGTGAAATGATCGTTTTTCAACAAAGAGCATACTTTTATCACTTTTTCGGACTCTTTCAAAAATTTTACGAAAAAGCGAAACCTTGGAGTCCTCTTTTAAGCCCTTTTCAGACTCTCTAAATATGAAAAGATTGCCGAGTACTTGACTATTCGAACTCGCTAAAGTAAATGAATAGTCGTCCCTTTAGTATAAGTTTACCCCTTTTACGGACTGAAATGGACTATTTACGAAAAGGTATACGTTGACTAAATACGGTCAATAGAGTTCTCTCCCGCATTATTTTATCCTTTTTCGGGCTCGAGAGACTAAATTTACGAAAAAGTACACCCATGGAGTTTTCTTAAGTTTTTCTTCTGACTCCCTAAAACTGAAAAACATCGAGTTTCTCCTATACTGGACTCGTTAAAACTTAACAGTAAAGGACCTGTTTAATTTTCAACAAGAACGAACCACTCCTTCTTAGGGTTCGAATTTTAAACTAAGTTGGACTCATCCGAAGGATGAGCTTATAATCAAGCAAATTTTATCCTCCTCAAGCTTGTCAAAAATAAAGAGGTACTTGCCAGAAATGGTGGGGGAAAAAGAGAGAAAAATGGGCGTGTTTGTTGTATTTTAAATTTTTCGAAAACTCAGTCAACCACTCTTGGACACGACACTTTCATTCACCTGGGTTGGGAAATCCTTTGCCTAACAGTTAATCAAACCACATTGAAAGTCTTCAGCCGGTTTCTGGGTATTAGCTTTGGGTCAATTGTTACCAAGCCATCTGCAGTGTCGTTATGTGTTCAAGAGGACAGTTCAAATAAACCATTCATCTGCAAAATATCTATCATCCATTTTTTACCATCCCTGAGTCAGTCCTTGCCAATATATTTTCAAAACTTGATCTATGATTTCGTGTTGTGGGCTTGCCTACGACAGATCACTTTCTATCGACATCAGCGCATTATCTAGGAAGTTGATCCAGAAATCGTCAGTACCTTGAAATCTGCATGCCTCAATGGCAGGTTTCTCGCCTTCGACGACAGGTTGCATCATTGACCTTCGATCGAATGATTCCGTGACATGTTCAACTTCGGCTCATTCATTCACATTTCATGGATTGTACTGAGTACTTTGAGAGCCATTGACATTACTGGTGGTTTCTCTCACACTTGTTAACATTTCACATCATTGACTGGTAATCAAGTGGTTTCTACCATGTTCGACTTCGACACATTCATTCACATGGATAGAATCGTACTGGTTCGAGGTGCGGAAATCAAGACCCTGGATCTAGTTTCCACCATCCAGACTACAAGGAATTTTGTTGTCATCTATACAGTAGACTATTAATAAACAGATGGCTGCATCCATACTGTGTCTACATATATCTGTACTATGATGTATTCAAAATCATTCCTGTATCAGAACGATTTCAGTTAGTTTATAGTTAGTTTTTATCTGAGTATGGGAATGCCTACCTCAGTGATGACATATATATGTACATATTTTGCTACAGCTTCATCTATTCCAGACTTTGCACTTTAGGGGGCAATTTGTTACACTAAAATCTGTCATCCTGACATTTTACTATGAGTATGAGCTCATTATTACTCATACTTCCTTCTTTTGCAAGTCTAACATATCTGCTCCTCATATCAAGCTTACAAAATCAGAGAAAAGTTCCTAAAATCCCCTAAATATTGGTATCGCACTTTCTCTATTCATTACCTGTGGTCCCGCACCTAAAGTTCAGCTTGCCTGCGGAACCATACTGCACGTTCTTTGTGTCATGGGTGCGGACCTCTGTAAAACTCAAAAAGGCGAGAAAGTAAAGATAAAAAGTAAATTTCAGATGAATTCTAGAAGATTCTAGATGGGAATTTTTGGGAATGGATACGCTTTGAGAAGGTTCATGCATCCCTCACTTGATGGAGCTAACCCCTTGATATAAGGAGCTAATCCCTTTGAAGGAGGATTCTATCCCTTCATATTTGGAACAGAAAACCTCCTCTTTTCCACTATAAAAAGAGGCCTTGGGTAGCCTCAAGGGGAGTTCAAGCTTAAGATATTTGAAGTTAAATGCTGTTGAGATTCAGACTCAGTTAACTAAGAATTTCTGTGAGGTTAAATCACTCATCTCTATTTGTCTTGGTTCAAAGAGTGCAATGCTTGTCAAATTAGAAGAGATTCCTGCTTCGGACCCCAGGAGGACCTGCACAACATCAAGGCACAGGTTGTAAAGGTTTTCTTTATTTGAATTTAATACAAATATACTCATTTCTCTCATTAAACTGTCTATTCATGGTTTATTTCATAAATTCCTTGATCATTATGATGAGTATGGTTTATAATAATGTCTATACAGGTGCTGCGTAATCTTTTTGCTTGTTTGTGACTGCAAATTCACGAGGAACGTTCTTTCAGTGTAGGGAAGGACTTCAACGAAATCAAGCAAGCGCTGGACATAAGGTAGGCCTTACACCTATATAGTGTTTTTATGAATCTTATATGCTTAGAGAGAGATTAGTATAATTGGCTGTTTGTTGCTAGTTACTTTTAGTACTAGAGAGATCGGTCTTGTCCACAAGACGGATTAATCTACACAACAAAATGAAGTACTTGAGATGTATTTCCAAAGAAAGGATTACTTGAACTATTTCCAGGGGCAAACAATGTAGGACTAGGTGTTGAGGGATTTTTAGGTCTCTCAATTCTCTTAGAAATCAATCTTTCAGGGTCTGATAAAGAAAGGACCTTCTGCTGAGAGGTATCTGACCTCGTGTGAGGCCTTTTGTAAGCCATAATTCTGAGTAGGATGAAACAAAACCAAAAATTTCCTCCTCACTGAACAACCATAGGAAATAATATGAAAACCCAAGGAAAAATATATTTTCGATCCTTCGTCCTCGAAAACAGTGCTAGAAAATGTTGGTTCTTAATAGACAACCCCTTGGTTGTGGAAAGGAATCAATGCTTAAGAAAATTTAACAATATATTACAGAAACAATATTTATCATTTGTTCTTCATTCTTTTCCTTTGGAAATTAGTTTTAAAAACCTTAATTCTCTGGAGTAAATAAAAGATTACACAATGCCTTTAATTGCTAAAATGTGAATGAATAAGAAGAATTGTATGGGAACTTAAGATAATATGTTGTAAACACATAATCTATTAACTTAAGTTTCAGAGAGAAGTTATGAATAGAAAGGAGTTGGAGTGAAAGAGCCTATTTTAGGTATGTTTAAATCTTACTTTCAAATGTCATTTGGAGACCTGCAACTTCATTAATACACTTCATTCATAGAATAAATAGCACAATATGACATAGGAAAAACAAACCACCATCAACAATTGCTAGAAACTTGAGACTTATTTCATTAATTATTTAGATATATAAGTACAAAAATATAATATTCCAGAGGTTTCCAAAGCTCCAAACCTTTCTTATTAATTTTCATCTTTCTTAAATACATTCAAAAGCAGTTTGTAACTACCAAAAAATCTTGAAACTACCTAAACTACTTCTTTCTTCTATCAAATACTTTCATTACAATCGAGGGTAATATTACAACCTCATTTAAAAAAAACAGAAATAAAATACAACAATAGATGGAAATATTATGATGTATTATGAATAACTTTTGCTGCTGATGTGCTTCCCTTTGCTGTTGATGTGCTTCCCTTCACTGCTGATGTGGTCTTTTGAGTATCATCTGCTGCTGATGTGTCTTCAGGAAGATTGGTCATCCATTTCTTCATTTTTTCCAGAGTTCAAAATTTATCGTCAGGTCATTGACTAACTTATGTTTTTCCAATCTAAAAGCAATGATCTTGGTGTAAGTAGGCTTGTCCAGAAACAGAGTCTTGACCATCCACAATAACTGAAAATATTTATGCAAGAAATTGATAATTGTTGTCCCTTTTAAAACTGCAGTTTTCTCATGAGTATTGTCAATTTTACTTTTTGCATCCATCAACAGAGTTTCATATGTTTCCTAGGACAATAAGTTACCCTGCAAGTCCTAGCAACATGGCAATCCAACCCTAGTTCTTTTATCAAATCTAGTGTTGAAGTTGTCTACTTCTTGCTTGATCTATGCCAAATTATTTTCTGCTGACTTCCTGTGTGCATTCTTCACTATCTCCTTATTAATTTATAGAACACATAATGTTCTATATTTAATCTCATGTTCACCCAGTTCTTGATGTGATTTGGAGTTGAAAAAATCTATCAATTTTTTAGCCCATATAGCTTTGTCATGCATTTTTTGTTTTTCAGCTAATACAAGCTCCTGAAGATCTCTAATTATACTCTTCTCTTCATAAATAAGAACTAGTGATTCCCATAATGTATTCATCACTCCTATAATCTCATTCGAAAGAATATGTTTAGCTTTAATTAGGGACATATTCCGCTTCACCTTCTCTCTGAGATTCTTGATTTCTTCACAAGCTGACTGATAATTTGTTTTGTATTTGTCTGTAGTGTCCTTTGATATTACAATTTCGTTATCCTTAGCCCTTATAACCTTTATAGATATCTCAATATCACTTTAAGCTTTTTTCATATCAATCTCTGTCATATTCAACTCAGTACTCAACAGTGATATCTTAGTTGCTGGGTCATCAGTTTCAGATGATAAAACTATTGTGCATACATGTGAGTCAATCTGCCCCTGTAACTTAGTTACTGCCTCTTTCAATTTGGAAATCTCTTCTTCCTTCTGCAACACTTGCTGTAAAAGATTCTCCTTTTCACAATCCACTTATGCTACTTCTACTACCATTGGGTGTTCTCTAGTAGGATGTGTTAGCTTCTTTCTTAGTACATTTACTTATGATTTTGCACTATGCAACAATTTCTGCATCGTTGATATGTTAGTGGGATCTACTCCAATTTTGACAATTATCTTCTTTATTCTTCATTTTGGGTGGAGAGAGCTTTGGAGTTAGCTTCTCCAGCTTCAGCTGCTTGATCACCTTTCCCAACATGCTTTCAGCTTTACTTGCAGCTGCAATAGTTTTAGTAAAATCATTAACAATAAAAAACCAGTTTGCATATGTAAATTGATTTTATCAGGTAAGGGAATCAACAATGAAATTGACAGTTATGAAATTGCTTGATGACCCTATTGCCATTTCAGATGGGTGTGAAAAAGAAAACTTCAGCTGCTCTTTTTCTAAATCCATAGTAGTTAACAATATAGTATGATCAGGGGTGATTTGAGACTCATCTTGAGCCTCCATGCTTGCTCTAATTATTTTATTATTCTTAGAAATTTGGGCAAAAAATTGCTTAATTAATGGTACCGATCATGAACAACTTCATGTCTGGATGGTGAAGCTGGTGTATTTTGTATATCTCACTATTGAATTGACAATCCTGGCTGTGCATATGGCACTTCTTCACTCAGTTTAGCTCTCTTCTCAGCTCCTTGCTCCATTGTATCATCATTCTTTTCTATATCTCTTTTATTTCCCTTTTCAAAGATAATAGAAGTTTCAATACTAGTGTTGTCATTTCTTACAAAACCATTATTAGCCAAATTTTCAATTTTAGGCTTACTCTCATGAGTAAAAGCAGAATAACCATTCTCAGCCCTCCTTTTAGAAATCATCTGATGTGGGTCATAGGCCCATTTTTCTCCTAGCAATAGATCCATATATTCGAGCATTTGGTTTGCCTCTTTTGCAACTTGCCTCATATTCACTATGAAAGGTGCAACAGTCATGGGAAATTTAAATAAATGTCCTTTCTTCATTGGCACAAAGTGGATCTTATCCATATTTAAAATTTGTTTAACAAATTCTAAGTCAAACATTCTCATGGGACAAAAGTAGGTAATATATAAGGTTCAACCCCAGCCCCATACAATATAATCTCTGAATAATCTTCAAAAACAAACCAGTCTCCATATCTGTAACTATTACCGAGGTGAAAGAATTACCGAGCTTTAGGCAGAAAACATGGGGGAGCAGTCCCATTCAAAATTTTATAAGTAATTGGCAAGTAGTAAGCAACAAAATCAAATAAGCCCCCATCACTAGGTTCATTCCTAAGGTCAGTCCAAAACACTAATTACTGCCTTTTCTTATTTGAATCCATAATGTTCAACCCCAAATTCAAAAACTCTTCTGCATTTTGATATATGAACAAATAGGTAACAAATGAAGGAAATTTGAAAGATCTTATTAAAGTTAAGCTCATGAATTGAGAATTAATATTCTCCTGCAAAAATGATGGGATGTCCAACATTACTTCAGGTTTCATCATTAAAGCAAACAGTCCAAGCACCGACCTGTCAATCTAAGAAGCATCTTCCTTTCCAAGAATTTTTGATAAAAATTGCAATACACGCTTGATTTCTCCACAAAAATTTTCCAAAGAGAATACATTTTCATCTGGAGAAAACCTCCTTAGTTTTGGCTTTAGAAAGAAGATAATCTGTGTGTAATATTTCCCTGCAATATTGTCATAATGTGTTGTCAATGACTCTTCAATGAAACTAACATTTGACTCAGACTCTGGGTAGCAGAAATCTTGACGAATTAACAATGATGAAACCTGGAAGACACTTTCACCCAAATGGTTCATTACAAACACTTGCTGGGGTATAATTCTGATGCTAGCCAGTGAATAAATTCAGGGACAAGATGGGTTTTTGGGACACATGTAGAGAATACTCCAAACCTGACCATCGCTGTGAAGATAGGTAATTTTGCTGGTTAAGAACAACTTGCTGGTACAGAGGAAAATGTTGCACTGTACAACAGGTGTCGATTATGTCCTGCTATATATCCATGAGGAGAATGTGACTAGACAAACCATATAGGGATGACTTGGCCATGTTTACACTTGGATGATCACTGGACGGACTCCAAATCAAGGAGCAAGGCGATTAGTGTTACACCATTTTGTGGTCATCTAACCTATTATCATTAGATGGACCCAAGTACACCATGTAAGACCAATTTTACCCTAAGTAAAATTGCTTTCACTATGTAAAATACCTTAATAAAACACATTTATTAGGTTGTTTATAGTCTAAACAGAAAACCCTAAGGGGAAATATTAAACAAATCTACATTTTTTTTGTTTTCCTCATGGAATAATTAATTAAAAAGTAATTTAATTATTATTCCTGGTCATATTTAACCCAAAATAAGGAAATTAATTAGATAAATCCTTATTTATCTTATTATTTTCTAAGAATAATTATTTAAACCTTATTTAAATAATATTCCTTGTTAAATTTGACTAAATCATTTATAAATAATTGAATAAATAATTATTTATTTAATTATCATTCAACCACTTCTTTAAAATGATAAATAAATCATTTATTTATTTATTATTTACAAATAAAGGGATTTGACCCAAGTCAAATTCCTTTCCCCTCCAACAAATATAATAAAATATTTCATAAAAGGTGGATATAGATTTGGTTAATATTATTTTAATCATGCACCAAGATCTAGAATGACCTAATATTTTGTTATAAATAGAAAGGTTTTTCCTACCATTCATCACCTTTTGTTGCCTCTTAGATCACTCTGGATCTATACTCTTGGTCTGACTTTGAGCCATTATCATTGTCATATTTTCTATTATTTGCTTTGTGAGCTCCCTTTGAGTTCTATGTTTGTCTGGGTTTTCTACACCAACAAGAGAGAGAAATTCTAGATATGAAGTGCTGAGGACTTCCAAGAACCCATCCCATTGAGGAGAATTGGAAACACCTTTCTTGTTTTCCTCCCAGGTGCCATTAATATAAAATTCTTCAAAAAATATTGTTCTTGTCTTGTCTATTGGATGCATGGAGCAAAACCTTATTTTTACTACTTAATGTCTTTTTATGCATAGATCTAGATTTTTGCAGCATTTGTCTTGATTAACTAATTGCAGATCTGAAGATATTAGCAGTCATATTTTGCTGTTAGGGTTGTTTGTTATGCACAGCTAAAAATATCTTTTTTCATACACTTACACTGAGGATTCATCCTAACAACTGGCAACTCCACACGGGTTTTCAATTACGACCGCTGTCATTTTTCATATTCCTGCATATCTAGCTACTTCAAACCCTAGGGTTTCTCTTCAGCTTTTTTTTTTCCCCCTATTTTTATGTTGTTTTTCACCCATAAAACCCTAAAACATTAAAATTTCTAAATTCCATGTGTTTCTGGCCCTATTGCGCATGTAACAGACATCAACTGCAACTGAGACAACAACTTTTTCTGAAATCTGCCGCCAAGAGACCCAGAAGTGTAGGTCACATTTTTCGGCCCAAAACCTATGACTTGGACTGCAGGACACACCTTTCAGCCATTTTGTGGTCATCTAACCTATTATCATTAGATGGACCCAAGTACACCATATAAGACCAATTTTACCCCAAGTAAAATTGCTTTCGCTATGTAAAATAACTTAATAAAACACATTTATTAGGTTGTTTATGGTCTAAACAGAAAATCCCAAGGGGAAATATTAAACAAATCTACATTTTTTTTGTTTTCCTCATGGAATAATTAATTAAACAGTAATTTAATTATTATTCCTGGTCATATTTAACCCAAAATAAGGAAATTAATTAGATAAATCCTTATTTATCTTATTATTTTCTAGAAATAATTATTTAAACCTTATTTAAATAATATTCCTTGTTAAATTTGACTAAATCATTTATAAATAATTGAATAAATCATTATTTATTTAATTATCATTCAACCACTTCTTTAAAATGATAAATAAATTATTTATTTATTTATTATTTACAAATAAAGGGATTTGACCCAAGTCAATTCCTTTCCCCTCCAACAAATATAATAAAATATTCCATAAAAGGTGGATCTAGATTTGGTTAATATTATTTTAATCATGCACCAAGATCTAGAATGACCTAATATTTTGTTATACATAGAACGGTTTTTCCTACCATTCATCACCTTTTGTTGTCTCATAGATCACTCTGGATCTATACTCTTGGTTTGACTTTGAGCCATTATCATTGTCATATTTTCTATTATTTGCTTTGTGAGCTCCCTTTGAGTTCTATGTTTGTCTGGGTTTTCTACACCAACAAGAGAGAGAAATTATAGATATGAAGTGCTGAGGACTTCCAAGAACCCATCCCATTGAGGAGAATTGGAAACACCTTTCTTGTTTTCCTCCCAGGTGCCATTAATATAAAATTCTTCAAAAAATATTGTTCTTGTCTTGTCTATTGGATGCATGGAGCAAAACCTTATTTTTACTACTTAATGTCTTTTATGCATAGATCTAGATTTTTGCAGCATTTGTCTTGATTAACTAATTGCAGATCTGAAGATATTAGCAGCCATCTTTTGCTGTTAGGGCTATTTGTTATGCACAACTAAAAAGATATTTTTTTGTACACTTACACTAAGGATTCATCCTAACAATTAGGACGAGTTTTCCAATTTAAACTGAAACCGACAGGTGAAAATAACCGGGGTTTTTACTCAGTATTTATAGGCACAATAGGAAATTTGGTGGAAAACAATCATTAACTACATGACAAGATAGGTACGGGACGCTTTCTGACATCAAAGTGTATGTCCTCTGGGGGCAACTCTGCTACGGCGAGCTCTTCAGAGTTGTGCTACCGCAGTGACTGTGGGCCATTGATTTGAGTCAATGAGTCTATGTCACGGTCAACTACGGAGGCACCCCATGACTTTTTAGTCGGGTTGTTTGTGCCCGCGGGTTTCTCCTGATCAACCTTCAACTACCATTATCTCATCTCCGCCCAACAAGTTGTGTGCTAATTAAAACCATGGTCGGACCCACCTTACACATGCTTCGAAACATAATGTTAATGTTTCACATATAAATCAAAATAACCTTTGGCACATGAAATTTTGATGCATTTACTTTTTCAAAACATTATATATATATATATATATATATATATATATATATATATATATTTTTTTTTTTTAATTTTTTTTTATTTTGAGTGCTGGAAATGAAATTGCAAATGAGCCACAATAAGGCCCATGGGAAATGTTTTACTGTTCAAGAACTTAATAGAATTCATCATTTTAATCTCTGGGTAAAGTTAAGCTCATTACCTTTTAACCAAAGTTAATTGGTTCTTTCGTGTGTGTCATTGTTGTGATAAAATAACAACCTCCCTATTTTTTAACTTATTATCTTAATAATAATAATGGGGACCCTCTACATAAATTCTGGCCATATCACCCTTTTATGTATTTTGGTTAATTGTGCAACATTTTCGCGATATATATATATATATATATATATATATATATATATATATATATATATATATATATATATTATTTTATTTTATTTATTTATTTATTTTTCAGATTTGAATTCTGATTGCATCATTACGTTTAGTTTTTTGCTAGCTTTCTACAAGTTATCGTTTCATCTCACTTGAAATCATAGTTTAAAAGTAGTGCTTCTTCGAAGTTCAGTGATTTTCATCCCCTAAACTAAAAAAATGTACAAAATATATATTACTTTAATCTTTGTAAATTAATTAATTTTAATACATAAACATTGATTTTTAATTAATTATTATTTTTGCTAAATATTCTACGGAACCATCACAATTGAGATTGTATAATAGTCAAAATAATATGAGGTTTTTTCTTGGAAATTAATTTAAATTTAAATTCTTAAAAACCCCCGAGATCCCGAAAATCATTTCATTAGTGTAAGTATAATTTTTATACATTGGAAGTCGTTGTAGTTTATTTTTTAGTGGAGAGGTCCCACCCCGCATGGGCTTCCTACCTCCCACCTCCCTACCTCCCTACCTCCTCATCCTTATTGTAATCTCAACCGTCCTCCATCTCATAACTCATCTTCTTATTCCTTCGGAGATAGCCCTCTCGAGATCCACCTTATTTCTCCACTCCACCTTATGGCTCCCCATACAATACCCCTTATGACTCCTCTCCATCCATGTTAACAAAAAACCACGAATCCACTTGCCATGCACTTTCATGATTTTTTAATATATTAAATTAATTCATTATAAATTAAATTAATTTGTATTTTTAGTGAGCTCAATTAATTAATTTAATTAATTCTAATTCTAATTTATTTTATAATTTTAAGTAATTTGTATATAATTAATTTAATAATTGTAATTAATTACTAATTATTTAAATTTAATTGTATAATTAATTAAAATTATGATTTTTAATTAAGAATACAAATTTTTGACCTTTGTATTTATTTTCTAGAATTTTGGCAGTTTTGACACTTCAACTTTAATTGGAGAGCTTTATCTAGGGTTTTACTTGGAAAAATAAGGTTCAGGACGGCTCATTAGAAAGATAAAATCATGAAGAATATTTCTGAAGTGATTGCATGACTAGATTTGTTCATTACATATGCCTAAAAAATAGCATAAAATTAAGCTTTGAATTTGTAATCAAAACTAATTTTCTGAGATTTGTTTTTGCATTTGCATTTGCCCAAAGCTTATGTTGTTGCATATCCATTCAATTTTGTCCTCTTTGACCAATAATATATTTACAAAGATCAATGGGAAGCTCAAATTTCTTTTATTTTATTGGATTTTGATTGGAGAGTTGGTTTTTACCAATTTTGTAATTTTTATTTTAGTGTGTAATTTAACTAATCTAATTTAATTTAATTTTTGTTTGGTTTTTGGCAAGAGAGAAGTTGAGGATATGAAACAAATAAGATCTGGAGAAATGATATTATACCAGCAATGAAGAAGATGGAGAGTGGGAAGCTCTAATTGAGGATTTGGAAAACTACTCCCAACAACTCTCCATTTTGGACATTTCTTGTAAATTATTAATATCAGTGTTGAGAATGAGTCAGGGGTTCCTCTTCTTCTTTGCAAATAGAGGCTCTAAAGCACTTTTTTATAAGGTATTATAGATGTAAGAAGGAGGAGAAAATCCAGATCTTGGTTAATGGGGATTTTTCTTTTCAAATCTGGACTTTGTATTGGAGGCAGAGCTTGCACTATTACAACTCTTTCTTTTAGTGAAAAAATTTATGATTTATGAAATATTGTTGGAGACCAGTTCAAGGAACAGAGCACGAGACCATGTTTCATTAATTTCTATTTTAAATACTCATGTTTATAATGCAAATTTAATAGAAGATTTGTGAGAAGGTTCTCATATTGTGCATTTATGTTTCATGTGAGGGTAAATATCTATTGGATTAGTTGTCTATTTCGTTAGCTCTATAGATATGTTGTTAATTGTTTCATTTTCTCAGGTGTTTAAATCATATTGTTGAGTAACTATTTAATCAGAAATATGCCATCTATATTGATTTAATAACTACTGAAATTATGAGAATTATTTCCTGGTTTTAATAGTTAATCATTCATTGTTATTAGATCTATTAAGAAAGCATGTTTTGGTAATTATAATATCAGATAGTAAAATTATTTCAGTAATCAGATATTCATAATAAACAGGGCATGTAAAAATCCCCAATTATTTAGTTATTCTACTCTCGGTTGGGATAGATCTATATCTTCTTAATTGAGATATATTTAGAATTTATTTGTATCACCTTCATTATAGAATATATATGCATTTAGATTTAAGTTTGCATCATAGAAGTCCCCTTATGTTGGGAAAAACTTTAGGAGTGGCTTAGTTGAGCCCTCAAGTCAGATTAAGTATTTTCTTACTTACATGTGCACAAAAAGAGGAAAGATATGACTGTTTTTTTTTTTTTGCTGTTGGTGAGTAATAGATAAACTACAAGCTAACAAGGAGAGAGAAGGGATAACTGGACCCAATTGAACTAGTTGGAGCCATTATACAAATGGATATGAGTCTAAATTGAGACTCTGACTGGGTGGCCTTCCTTGATGTTGATGAGGTCATTTTTGGCCATCAACAAGACTCTAGATATCCACAGTCCATTCCAATAGCTCGGCGTTCAAAAACAGCTACAATATTATCAATGTATAAAATATCATGTACAGAAAATCTAGCCCATGAGAACTTCATGTCCACAACATCATTGTATCTGAAGCATGAGTTGTCACAACTCTCAATAAAATTGTCACAAAATCTCAAACCATAATATTTCCTTTTAATGAAAGCATCATGAACATAATTTTTAAGGCCCATACCAATGAGAATTTTTTTCATATTACAACATTGTGTTTCAAACAAAAATTGTCACTGAATTCAATAAAAAATCTGAAAGTTCGTACTCCTCACAATGAGGAAAGCCAACACTCTTTTGAAAATATATATTTTCCTTGAGTAAAACTTCAACAAACCATTGCATAAAAATGAACATTCTCTATAGAGGTGTATAGGTCCCCAGACCTTCAAATCAATATTATTTCTATAACTTCCTATAAGAGGATTAAACTATTTTCAAAGATGTCAAAAATATACATTCTATCACAAAAAAAAAATTTACTAGGTCCACAACCCTCCCAAGGTATTCAACAATCAGATATCTTTGGAAGAAAACTATATAAACTTTTAAAGTTAAAACCTGCACAACATCAACTAATATAGGTTCACTTATATTAAAATTTAGTAGTCTTTCTTGCACTACAACAATTAAACCCAATGTAGGCCCAAAGCAGATATAGCTATGGTTTCCTACATTATGAACCTGCGAAGTGGTACTTGGAACTACTTATCTGCATTTGAAAACAAGGACATGAGAACTACTATAAATCCATTCATAATATCCCCCCAACTACATATTTTTGCAGACTCTAAAGCATGTTTAAAAAAAGATTGAATATTTATGCCATGAATAACCTTTCTGCACTTGAGGAAAATTATAAACAACTTCAAAGGAAAATTAAAAAACCCTTCCAATCCCACATGCTTTAAAACCATCTATCCAAAAGACCCAAGTTGAACTTTGAAGTCAATTATGCTCTACCTTCTAGCTTTCCAACCAAGAATCAAGGAAACCACATCTGCAGAAGGATCATATTGGATAATGAAACATAAACTTTTTTTTTTTAATATATTCTTTTTTTCCTTTTTGGTGTATATTTAAAAGGGATATTTGTATCTAGAGAAAATTATTCAACATTCTCATCAAAAGGCAAAATAGATTCTACAATGGCAGTGCATGTACTATTGTTTGTTTAATCCTAACGAGCGTAACAACCCTATGGTTCAGTTCTCCAATTTTTGGTGATCATATGACCAAAAGATGCAAAAAAATGGATGGCTACAAAATTTTCCTTACTCTTAATAGGTATATTTTCAAGGGGTGCATAAAATTCAAAAATAATTCTAATATAAAGCCTACTTATTTAATTGCATAGAAATTCTCTGACCTAAATAATTAAATAACAACATTTTTACTTCTTTCCTTCTCTTTAGATACGTGTCCAACATTTCAAATCTCTCATGCTCCAATTCCTTCTTTAAGGCTATTTCTTCCTGTAATTTTATTAGCTTGATGTCCCTTCTACTGTTTCCATGCATTTTAATAAGTTCTTTCCTCCCACGTTCATATTCTTCAGAATCTTTGAAGTTTCCTTCAACTATAATTTTTATCCTTGCAATCTCTTCATGAATTCCACAAGATATCAAGATCACAAGCAATGCTTGACACAATAAAAAAAACAGAGAAGATAAATTTTTGGTAAATGGAAAGCAATGCCTCGAAATAACCATATGATAAAAAGTGTAGAAAATCCATAACCATATCTTAAAAAGTGCAAAGATCCTTGAGAAAAAATATTTCCCTTTATATCTTAATAAAATTTCCTTGCCTCAAGAGCTCTAGGGAAAAAGACCATGGTGGCTAGGTTTTCAATTGCAGGACACCATGTGCACTCGTCGACAACCTCTCTCGGTTGCGATAAAGACGGGAAATGGATTAGGGCAAGCTCCCATCATGTTCCATTACCTCAGAACTAGCCTACTCACACCATGGACTCCACTGTGGACGCATACCGTCTCCTTTGCGCCCTCTTCGGCCACACCCACTCGCTATTTTTCATTGCTCTGGAACTGAACCTTAGGCGGTGCTCCATTTCTCAGGTGCGGGGGTATGCATAAGATAATAAGCCATATATTCCAGGTGAAATGCCCATTGCAGGGGCCGATAGACTCTTGTTTGGACAAGGATTGCAGATTCCCACTGGGGTTCCACTGCACTTGGAGTATGTGGGGCGTATGCGCATTTTAGTGCCTTCTATATTCTCTCTTCCCCCCGTCTCCACCGATTCCTTTTGGCTGCGACAGGGTACCTATTTTCTTGCGGATCCTGCCTCTGAAACAAGCGCTAAATCACATAGATTTCCACATAGGCATCATTGACAATGAGGTAAGCCCAGTCCATTTTTAGATTTTTATTAAACCCCCTGTGGGGAACATCATTATAATATGGGCTCAGGAAAACGAGCGTATTGAAAACCTGAAACAAAAGGTCAGTCAAGTTGTAGGTTATCCTAGCCACCTGGAATCTTTAATATACTATGGGAGATCCCTTCAAGACTCCTACACAATTAAAGATTTCTCCATCTTCTCTTGCTCCATTATTTTTCTCAATATAATACTGAGGGGTGGTATTGCTGAACAACACAGAACTCAAGGTTTTTCAAGGGGAACCAACACTCAAAAATTGGAACTCCATAAAGGCCCATCATACAGGAACATATTATAGGGGAAAAACAAAGCTACTATTCCAACTGCAACAGCTGAAAATGCACCCAAACCATATATTGTGGAGCAATTAAACTCTGTTCCATAACTGAACATAAAAATTCCAGAGATAGATGAACACCGAACTTCTTTTGAATCTCAAGCGAGAATCTGTAGATTTAACAGCTACTGGCCCAAACCAATGGAGCTCTTTCAATTGATTTTCACCTAATGGACAATGGATTGTGAAATCCACCTCTATTCAAAGGGGTTTTTCATTATTAAGTTTACATCCTCGAAGGCCAAAGATATAATCTTAAGGGAGGGACCATGGTTCTGGGGATCCACAGGGATTTTCATCACACCTTGGTTCCCGAATTTCAATGCAAACACCATGGAGGTTACCAAAATTCCGGTCTGGGTCCGGCTTTACAACCTTCCTCTTCATTTTTGGAATGAATGTGTTTTTCTGGCATAGGGAACATCATTGGGAGATATATATAAAAATAGATACACAATGCTTGGAGAAGCGTGTCTACACCTTTGTACGAATATGTGTGGAAGTGGACCTTAGTAAAGTGCTAGTATAATGTATACAACTGAATAAAAAACAACAGAAATGGACACAAAATCTTGAATTTGAAAACACGCCTTCAGATGTCGAATATGCAGAAACACCGGTCACCTGCAAAATACATGCCCGGAAGAAAAAAGAGATAACATAAAAATAAGAAAATAGAGAAAACTCCAAAAGGTTGGAAATTTCCCTCAAGTGAACCATAATAGGAGACAAAAGAAGAAGAAGACATCCTAAACCCACACGAGAATAATTATACAACCACCGTACCAGAGACAAAAGAACAAGAGATGCAATACCCTTTCTACATCTCCACCAATTTATAACCGACAAAGGACCTCCGGGCATAGGACACAAGTGGGAACAAAAGACAACACATCTCAGATCCATTAGATTCAGATAAGGACATTGGATCAATCTTTGAATAGAATCAGCTTTCCCTTATCTCGGTCACGCCAACACAAGGTGCTTGGCGAAAGGTCGAAAAGAAGAAGGGAAGAAAAACTTAATTTTTCTTCCCATGTGTTAGCCACCTATAAATTTTTTGACAAGAAAATAGATGGCTAGATGTTTCTAAGCCTTCAAGAGAAGCATTTCCCTTGAAAATATTTTATCCTTGAAGCCTCCGTGTGTCTTTTACCCTTTTAAGAAATCCTCATTGCTGTTTCCCATGAGAAAGCCCTACTATTTCTTAAAAGAATGCCTCAAAAGGTATCTGAAATTGCCCATTTTCACTCATTTCCATTCAGTTTTCATTAAGCCTCTTTCCCTCTTTAGAACCTACATATCCCTCTAAGAAACCTCCAAAATCCTTTTAAGCCACTTAAAACCCCTTTTACAGGCTTAAATCATCCTTTACCCCTTTATCGGAAGCCAAGAAAACCATTGAAAAAAACTGATTTTGGTTTAAAAAACCCCTCTTTTCATAACAAGCTTAAGCCCCTTTTCGGCCTAGCCCTTAGCCCCTTAGCCGCATATGACCTAGCACCAGAACCAGGCGCTAAGCCTTCGAGCGCTAATTGCAATCGGAACCTTCAATTAACGCAATTTCCTTTGTTACTTCTATTTTTTCCGATGTGACGACCTTTGTGCTGTTGACCTCCGATGCAATATTAATCGTTGATATTTATAGATCCGATGACCATCGAAAAATCTAAATGCGCCACCTTCCGTTCTCCCTGGTTGGCCGACTCTCCGATTAGATCCTGGCCGTTGAATCCACAAGAACCAATGACCAGGATTCCTTGCGCCTTTGTTCACTGAGCCCGCCATCGTCCCGCCGGTTTTAATCTGGACCGTTGAATCCACAAGAACCAACGGCCCAGATCAAATCGCGCTCCGCTCATTTTCCCTAGGTCATTTCCCCCTCTGAACAATCTCCATTGTTGATCTCTCACTAATCCAACGGTCCACGCGTAATCACAAGATTCAAACCTTGGAGTCTCGGCCCTTGCCTTTCCCCGACGCGATTGGATCTCAGTCGTTCAATCCGATTGATCCAATGGCTCCCCTTCCTCCCCGCTCATGCACTGGCCCTTTTTCCTTCTCCTCCTCTTTAAATCTCTGCCATCCATCCCCATGGATCCAACGGTCAGGATTTGTTCTGCCTGTCTATTATAATTTTTTTCGCTTTGGAACATTAGCGCTCCTCCTTTCGATCCTGATCGTCCATTATCAGATCTGGCAGCCCACATTAAAACCACCGCTGACTTTTCCCCGCCTTACCGACCGCACATCTCTCAATATCGCGCTCCTTCCTGCACCGTCAGATCTCCTGGTCCCAAATCCGATGGCTGAGGTGCATATCGCGTTTTTTCTGTGCCCAAAGGTTAACAGTCGAAATTTACACGATGAAAATGGTTTTGGGAGGGACACGTGTCGGGTGGCAAGTGTTATAGCATTTTTTTGGGAAAATTTCAAAACCACTCTATTGCAGCGTGAAAACAATGGTTTTCTCCTAAAACCCACTTCCCCTTTTCTGCCTCCGACAACGCTTCCCGAAGATCTCGACCGTTGATCTGTATATATCTACGGCCCTTATTCCATCGCGTTTTCATTCATATTATGTTCATCGGACCTCCAAAGGACTTCATCGGAGCATCTCAACTGTTGATCTCCTCTAGAGATCTAACGGTCTGCACTAAAATCACCCTCCGCCCTCCGGTCCCACCATTCAAAGCCTGATTTCATTTGATTTCACGCATTTTCCTTTGTAATTCGCCCAAATTATAAACTTTATGTTTTACATTAAAGTTTATGTCTTCCGCCTAACTCCTCTAAAGCATCTCCACTAGTGAATCCTGGCCGTTGGTAACCACCATCAGTTCTAATCCAACGGCCCAAAACCATCTTTCACCAGACCTCCATCAGATCATTGCTTCGCCATTCTTTCGCAGTTTTCACCGTTTTCTTCGCTACAACCACTGTTTTCACTGCTGGGCTACCATATCCACAAGCATTCACCTCCACTCCCATGGATTTTTCTTAACCTGTTTATCATCTTTTTGCAGGGTTACAGATGGTGAAAACTGTTATTTCTCACAGTCACCGTCATGATGACACAGATCACAGAGAAAGTTTCTTCAGAGCTAGATATTGCAGAGAAAATGCCTGGGAAGGTTGTGGAACGAAAAATTTCATTAAAAGACCAATGTTTAACTCTGTCAAACCCCCAGCGCCATTAAAACTGCATTTTCACAGAAAGACCATTGGAAAAGCGGCAAAGAGTATCAGATGATAGATTAAAGGAATTAAAATATATTATTGAACACTTATGACATAATCTAGTGATTTAAAGGAGTTAAAGATGCAGTAAAGACCGGAAAAGAAGAATAAGGCCTAATCAGGCCTAAAACAAAAACTCAAAGCAAATTAACGTTGTTTTAGGAAAAGACAGAGACATCTGTCAATCCGAGAAGTCTCCACCGCCACTCAGAGGCCAATTGAACCCTCTCCAACTCCAAAAACCAACCCTCTCCAACTACCAAAAGACACCTGCAGCCTCACAAAAATCAAAGAAGGCCTAGTTATTGCAAGAACAGAAGATCTTGGCCTAAAAGATAGCTGAACAGTTAATACAAATCAACAAAACTTATTATTAATCGTCAGCAAAAGCTATTTTAAAGATAAAAAACAATCCTGAAGTCAATATTTTCATCCATTAAGCCTCGAAAAGTAGAAAAAGAGTTATGAGGCAGAGTTATAGATAGAATGCATTCATGCCTTATGCCTCGCCTGGTTTTCAAAGGCTAGGAATTGCATTGATTGTGAAATTAATGATACTTGACCCTTAGAAACTCTCCCACTGCTTGATTTTATTATAAATTCTCCTTGAGGACCACATTGTAAGGGTTGGTCTCTGGATATCTGATTGCATGTAATGGTTTTCTGAAGCTGCTGAAGTCCTATTTGCATTTGAAGATACATAAGCTGATATGAGTAGTTTGAAGTTGTAGAGACCCACTGGGCTTGATTATTGTAATTGTTTTGAACATCAAATACAAGCTGCTGATTTATGGGATCTTGATCTATTGTCGATGGTGATGTTTTCCTATTGTTAATTGTTATCTTTCTTTGTGAATTTTCACTCTGTCCACTTTCTCTGATAACGAACAGTAAATATAGAGCTAGGATTTACTCTTAGCAGTACCCTACTCTTACTGATAAGCTCTATCTCTATGTTTTCTTCCTTTGAATTTTTTTCTTAAGAGTATATTGAAATCAGGCTAGTTTCAAAGCACTTGCCTGATCTTAGATTTCTCTTTGTGCTTATCGATTGCATTTTCTTATAGAATATGCTGAAAGCAGGATAGGTTCGAAGTCCTTACTTGATCTTAAGCTATTCTAAGTGTTTTTCTAAATATTTTCTATTGAAAGTACTTCAAAGCAGGCTAGTTTCAAAGAACTTACCTGATCTAGGATTACTTGTATGTTTTCTTTTAAGTGCGTGCCAAAGCAGGATAGTTTCAAAGCTCTTACTTGATCTTAGGCTGCTCTTTGCTCTTCACTTTTTTGTTCTCCATTTTCCTATTTGTTTCATTCCATAAAATCAACTTAAGAGATCCTTTGACATAGATGACTTGCCCCATGGATTACTCATGAACCTTGCTATCCAATTAAATCCTCTTATGACTCCATAGCCCAATGGGTTAAAGCTACTTTTTTCCTATATTATCATCTGAATCAGCCCTTCATTTGCATACACCTTCACCCTTTATTTGAACTTCCTTCACCTTCATCATGTCCTTGCCCAACCAAAAAAAAAAAAAAAAAATTCATACTCTTCATAACTAGCCTAAAATCACACTTCAAGCCTTAAAGATCACATCTTTAAACACATTTATAGAGAGATCCCTCTCTGGATTCAGGAGGGCTAGATCCTGGAATCCCAAAGTGGTTCATATGTTGCCTCTACAGTTTGTATTTCCAAACTTGAAAATTACAGAGACCTAACACCATGTAATATAGCTTATATACTTGCAACCTCATAGTTTGTCTTGATTGACATTACCAGCACATGTAACATGTAATTTTGTTTTCACTAATAAAATTACGATTTTTTTCCTTGGAAAAAAAAATTTCCTTGCCTCTGCCTCCTAAGAAAACAAAAAATGTTAGTACTTTAGAATCTTCTGTAAATGACAATATAATAAATGATGAAAATAGGAGAGAGACATGTGGCCAAATAATAGCTTAGAATATATTTATTGTAGTGGATCTAACAAATGTATGGGAAATGATAAAGTATCATGGGAAAAATCTAGCATATTATCTTTACCTTGCAATCTTCTAGTTGGTTGTCAAGTAATTATGATGGGTATAAAACCCAAGAAAACGATGCCAAAAATTAATGAACCCTAAATATTTATGAATTTTTTTAGCATTTCAAAGTTTTAAATATTTTTAAAACAATAGAAATAGTGTTTTCATTTTCCTAAAATTTTGAAAAGGTTCATTTCCAATACCAAATTATTTTCCTGATTTCAATAGTGTTTCCCTTCAATTTAATTTCCACCTTCCAATACTATTCATAAATTTGAGATTCTATTGTTCACCTTCAGGTGCAATAAGATCCCAACTATTAAGGATTAAATAAAAAATGGGGAATTTAAGAGACCAAAGATGGATCAATTTGACAGGCTAAGGTTTCTTTAAAGAATGAAGTATTGGTTTTGTTTTTCACCCATAACATCACATCAGTTAAAATTAAACTTCAAAAAATTAACTTCTCAAACTCTTGTTAAAGTTAAACATCAAAAAATGGCCTTTACAACTCCTTTTGTATTTTATTGTTGGTTCTGCTTCACATCATAACATCTAGCACTTATAATTAAACTTCAAAATATTGGCCTCTCAAAATCCTCTTGTACATTTGATTGTCAATATGAGGAAACTCAAGGAAACAATATTAAGGGTGTCCAACATGGGACACATATACCCCTAAAATAGGTACTTCATGACATACACATTTTTACATCCTTCTTTACATAATCATATAGGATAACAAACTTATTTTTCGGAGGTGTTGTTTTGCTTTTTTATTTTCATACTCTCTCTCTCTCTCTCTCTCTCTCTCTCTATATATATATATATATATATATATATATATATATATATATATATATATATATATATATATGTATGTATGTATTCTCTCTCTTATAAATTTGAAAAAGTGAAATAAGTGTGTGACTATGGAGGGTCAAGTATGAGGTAGGAATACCTCTTTACAACTATGTTCCTGCAAATCTCAACAACAAGTACAACCAAGCACACCCACACACACACATATATAATTGCGCTGGAATGTTCCACTACTTCCATGCATGGAATCTCCCTCCAAAATTGCGTTGTCCCTCAATGAATGCCACTCCTTCCATACCAGCGCTATTTGATTTGGTCAAGGTTGACCCAGTATTCATACTCCAACCCCTTTTCAAACATAAGGGTCTTTAATCCAGCCTTTATATGACCTCATTTCACAATAGGAGTGTATTTTATTCCTACTAAGGAGATGGGTCTCCATACCCTTTTGTTCCTCTAACTAAGAGCAAAATAAAAATTTAATATTCCAATTATTTGTGTGCTAATTTTAGGAATATTATAGAAATATGATCCAAGGAAAGGCTTCTAACCACCACGTTAATCCTTCCAATTGGCTCCCACATGATGCTACAAATTATGTCCAAACTAAGACACCATCCATTGCATCAAATCAACTGCAAATTCACCAATACATACCTTGTTCTTATGTCTGTTTAACTACAATATTTTTTGGTCCTGGTTAGGGTTGATGGCTCACTACTTCATCTCCTATTTCCTCCACTAAAATATCCCTAATTTTTGTGTCTTTATTTCCCTTACCTCATGATCTACTTCGTTGTTGTCATAGATTTCGTTTCAACCCTTAATACCCCTCACGACTCCCTGTTTTAGGGAAAGTAGGGCCTGCAGCCTACTGTTGTCTTATACCTGGGCTAAAACCTAATGAACAATGGTAGTATTCACACAAAACCAACCTGGAAACAGAATAGAACTCCCTCCCTACAAGTGATTGTCTCCTTCTCTTGATTCAGACCTGCAACTGACAAGATAGCCCACAAAATCTGCCCATAAATGATCTCCATGTTTGTGGTTGTCCTATTGCAACATATCGACCTTGTTGTGGATGAAAAATCACTCCAAAATAGTCCTCAAACCCACATCTTTTCCTCCTCTTGAGCTCATCCTATTTCAGATATGTATTAGTTTTGGGCGCGACCCAACTTGGCCTAGATTTTGGCAAAGACTCTGGATTTTGTGGGTGGAGCGCGAAGTAAATATATCGTGTGGTGTTAAATTGGCTTCGACATGGGTCAAAGCCCCTCTATTTTGTAAAGTGCACAATTTTGTAATGGGTTTTGGGTCATATTTGATTTTTTTTGGGAGTCCATGGTATATGTACCATGGTTTTGTAATGATGTAGCCCTACAATTGAATTGTGTATATATAGGATTTAAATTATATGTTTAGAGGAGATGAGATGTAAATATTAATGGTTGTATTATTGTGATCTATAGTTTTGTAGCGAAGGGTAGGCTCTGTAGCTAAGTGCGTAGAGGCCTGAAAGAGTCTGCAGCTGAGTGCGCAGACAACCTGCAACTTAGTACGCAGATTGAGACTAGTTGTATTCAAGGATTCATCATAATAAAGAAACAGTTTTCTGGGTGATATTCTGGTGTTCTTGTGTGTTTAATGTGTATATTTTCTTATTATCTGTTGTTGAGAAGTATTTATTACAGTTGTAGGTCATGTCAGCATAGTCATGGTTTATATGACACATTTATGTGATCAATTTAATGTGGCGAAGTGATTTATAAGTATAAAGCATAATAAATAATAATAATACCAAATCTACTAGTCCCTCAAGGTTGCAGAAACTTGGATCTGCATCCTCCCATAGTCACTTTGAGTGAGATTTCGATCTTCTTGCAGGTCGTTGCCGAAAGGGTTAGTGATTGAGGGTTTAATTGGTGCGCAGTATAGATCAAACTTGGGTCAGCCCAAATCAAGCCAAAAAATGGTTTCATTGGCAGGACCTAGATCTGTTTGAGGGACATGTGGATGTGGTAATTGTCGAAGAAAGAGATTCAAGACTGGATAGAACTGAAAGAGCGAGAATTTGCAGATCAAGAAAATAAAAATCCTCATCTGACATCTGAAGCCTGGTTACAGAAGTATATTTTTACAGATCAATATGATATTTATTCTCTTCTTTCCCTATTTATTTGTACGAGTGGATATTAAGGTTGAATAAAATAAAGGATCATTTTAAGGGTGACGAACCTATGGTGTGGAATCCTGAGCTGATACAACGACTTAAGAGCATCGACAATAGGATTTCAAGGGCTGTCAATTTATGGATTGAAATCATCTTAGGAGGATTCATTACTGAGTTCGTCGTAGACTAGATTGTGTCCTACAATGAATCAGAATTACTATTCTTCAAAGGACTGCGAGGTAAGTATTTAAAAGCTATGAAACTGTTGATTAAAATTATTCTGTGTGAAAAGGGATTTTTATGCATGCAATCAGAATTATAGTTCAAATATGTTTGGAAGAAGAGAAAATCAATTGTAGCAAGAGACCAGTGCAACATGAAGTGGAAAGAGATATAGAGTACACACCAGGAAGCGATCTCATGGATAAGATCTGAAGACCTTTGTAGAAATTTATTATAGTCCTCTTTTGAGTGGATGTGATAGAAAAAGAGAATATAACCCCCACGTAACTTCACATTAATCCTGTTCCCAGCCTGAGGGTTCACAAAATCTAGTAATAGCCAGGTTTTTTGTGGTTTCCCTGCTCCCCGTACCCCTCCTACACCCCATCCCCCTCCCCCTCCAAGAAGAGGTATGGTTGATGATATTAAGCTTCATGCTTTCAGAGGAACTAGATTGGAGGATCCAGAATAGTTTTGGTTTTTATTGGAAGTTTTATGGACAACGAAGTAGATTAATGATGAGAATATAAAGAAAGTGTAGATTTTTATGACATTATGCAATATACCATTGATATGGGACATGAAGTATTAAAATAAACATAACAAAATGTTTGTAGATATTAAAACAACATTGGTATGAGAGTTTAAGAAGCCAAAATATTAGTCACAGTGCATCACTGAGTTGAAATAAGTCAAATAGAAAACTACTGAGTCGTTTGGGTGTTAGATCAAAGGTTTAAGCTATTGTTGGATCGGGTAAGCTTCAACATAGCTCCGCGGCAACATAAAGAATTGTTTATAGTTGTGCTGCTACCACATATCAAATTTCCATTGGTGTAACAAAAGATATGAAGTCAAGCCGAAGCTCTAGAGATTGTGATGAAATTTGACGCTTCACCTATAGGAGATACTAATGCATGCATGCAACAGATTCAAAATCAACTGGTGAACCTAACCCTGTGGATAAAATACATCAAGAAAAGAAAGGAAGTTAGAGAAGTAGTATGGTGTATAAAGTGTAGATTGGAGGGCCACTTTAAAAAACAGTGCCCTTTCTTCAGGGATCACATAGCTGGTGGAAATATTAATCAAGGTTGTCATTGATGTCAATATGGCATTTACTGAGATGTCGATATTCTTGAGATTCCTGGTTGAAGATGATGATGCCATGCCATCAATGAAGATGTAAAATCACGAAGAAGTCAACCCCCTAATGAAAGAAGCCCTAAGAATTCCTTGATCTAATGTTGCATGCAATTGATGATCTAGACCTTAACCCTTGATGTCATATGATGATTTCATACAATTTGATACTTGATGATGATATATGATGGTCATGGTTGGAAATCATTTCAAGGTTGGAAGACTATTTTGAGTTCTCCTAATAATGTTTCACTATAAAATATCACTGCACCATTATGTGATGACATGGATGATGCACTTATTTCTAGACACTATTATGATGACATGGATGTTCTACATGTTCTTATGATGATGAAGAAGCTAAATAATGGAGAAGACAAACAATAAGCCAAACAAAGAAGCCATACTTTCCAAATAATTTTCAGCACTAAATAATTCAGGGGCAGCCATAAAGATTTTTTTTTTTACCACCTTAGATGAAAAATTTCAACATGGGACCTAGACCATTTGAAAGAGGATTTTTTACTCTTTCTAATGAGCCCTTACTTGCCCCGAAACTCAAAATATTTTGGGAGATATTGATTTTTTAAGTTAAGGAAATTAACTCTTACATTGAGCTGACCTATGCTCAAGGACACATGTTTGCCTCCCTCCAAAGAGTCACATCGCGTCATTCTAATAAAAAACTAGTATAAATAGGAGTTCGAACTCCTCATTTCAAGCACATTTTTAATGAATATTGTAGAGATAATGCAGTGAGAAGAAAAATAAATTACATGAGGCCGAGGAGAAAGAGTTTAGGGTTAACTCAGTGATTGGGTCATCTACACACTTACAGGACTAGGAAAACAAAAGCTCGAACATCTTATTGGGTAATCTACCTATGTGGAAAATCTTCTAAAATGAGAACTTGGACCTGTTTGAGTGCCCAAATTAAGACCTTCTTACCTCACCAATGTTTCTGAGTTTGGATTGCTGGACAGAACTATGACAGGCTACAGGAGCTTGTTTTTTAGACTTTAAGTTTAGACCCGTGGCATAAAATGAGGTATTCATATGCGACATTCATACATATGGAATAGTAGTTCAGATCTATGAGAAATGCATACTTGTTCCTTTGAAGCTTGACATTGCACATTGATCATAATTTTTTGAAAACTGTGATTAGTAATTGAGAATCCTGTTGAAGCCCCGAAAATCGAGTCTACAACAAGGGGGATACCCACCCGGTCCGGACCTTGGTTAGCAGTTCCTTTTCCGTTTGGTGTAGTGGGTCCGACTGGGGATAATGGGACTAGTTTCCCAATGTGTATGTGCGTGTTGAGAATATATATTTCCTTTCTAACAAGGCTCCTAAGTGGTATGATTTTATTCTATTTCTAATCTAATCGTATGCAAATTGTATTCTAATTTAAACAGAAATATCTAATTCTAAACTAAACCCGGGATGTAATCTTCTTTATGCGATCTAAAATAATTTCGAATAACAACTGATAATAAAGATTCTTCAACTGTTGTAAGAAAATAATTCAATAAAGATAAACCATTTCATATAAAAAGTTAGATGAAACAGTTATGAAAAACATATCGCATAATAAGCTATTCATACACTAAGCATAAATAAATAGTTATCACCATACAGAAGTGCCAAATGATAACTTAAGCATTCAAGCATCAATATATAAACAACTGAAAATAAATATTACTTTAACACAGAAGCAGAAATAGTTAAGAGATAAAAGTACCATTTATAACTGGTTCTACTCATGAGCTAGAAGCAATAATGATTTATCTCTTCTTAATCCAACATCTACTAAGAGTACAAAAATGCAACATCAGTAGCAGATATTAGACACAGATATCAATAAATCTCATTCCATTCATTCATCAAAACCTCCTCCGAGGGTGCAGAAGTGCATGTTCTGAGGATAAGTTTTTGACAAATTTATGGACCCTTCTCTAAATGCATGAGAAGGGTTTAAATACTACTAACTAAATCTAATTATAGTTTATTAAAAAAAATTAGGATTCGGTTTAAATGACCGTCCTTTTTCTAGGCAGAAAATAAGTAAAACTAACACTAAATATAAAATTAAAATTAACAACTAACTACTTATGACTCTGGTCTTTGAATTTGCAAGCATCCAACATTCATTTGAGAAGAGGAGGTTGGCCGACTTCAGATTTTAATTGTCCTGAAAAGACGGAATCGACAAGTGTTGGCACGATCTTCTCAGCAGAATTAATGATGCAATTAAGAGCACTACATTGACTGTGTGGTTTTACTAGATATGTCCAGTAAGAATCCCAATTTAACTTAGTCAATTCTTGGATTGATTTTTCCTTTTCCTCAGTTTTCTGTTTCCACTCTGTTTGCAATTGCTGGGCTTGTGGTAGATATCTTGAAACAGTTTCTAAAATCAAATTAACTTTGTGCAAATTCTCATTTACACAATCAGCAATGTTGCTCGCTGATGTAGCTGCTTCCTCTGCTGCTTTTTCCGCCTCTCTGATTTGTGCATCCCATTTATTGAAGAGCATTTATTTATGGTTGTCATTGATAATTGGTGCTCCTACTCTTTTTCCTTTCTCTGTCTTTTTCCATGCCAAATAATTAGTAACTCTTTCATTAGTTAAATCATAATCATGTCATAATTCTATGACATGACTAGTGATTTTATCACTTTCTTGACAAAAAGAGTTCCACTGTGAAATCTTTTGGCATAATATATCTTGTTGTTGCAGTAGTTGATTATTCAAAGAAATAGATTCTGATATGAACTCTGTAAGCTTGGGGTCTTCTTTATGCATTTCTTGCATAATATGTATTTGTTTCTCTTTCTCAGCCAAGATTTTTTGATACCCAATTTTCATTTGCTGAAAGTCTTGCTGTAACTTTTCAAATTGTCTCTGTGCTTCACTGTTGGCATGTGCTTGTTGCAATTGTTGTCACAAAACTTGTATTTGATCCTCTTTTTCATTTAATAACAGTCGTACCTCAGATTCTTTGTCAATAGTTGCGGAGGCATAAGCTCCTGTAATCTGAGATAATTTAGTAAGATTTTCAGTGGGATCCGTAGTAGGATCTTTCCATAAAACATCCAATTGTTCTGCATCAGTAGAGAGCGCACTTTCTAATTTTCTCTTCTTTCTTTGCTTCCTTACTACTGCTTTATGTTGAGGGCTATAAAATATATTTAGAGGAGGAATTTCCTCTATTTTAAGTACAATATCGGAGGAAGGAGTAATGGGTATATGTTCTTTTTTTGTGACATTGCCACTTATTTCTGTAATCAAACCTTTTGCTGTCTGTACAGGAGTTTGTATGTTCTATCCTTCAACATTAATCAAATCATTAAATGATTCTCATTATTTATCTAACTGAGTGCTGATGGATGGTTGTTGTACATTAAGAGGTGGAAGATTCAACTGTGGAGTGGTGGAAGTCTGTTGTTGTGAGAGCTCTTTTGATTGAGCTGTATCCTTCACTTTTATCCTGATCAGATTTTTTAGAATGTTCAGAAATTTCTTTGTCAGAATTTGACTTAGACCTTTCTGAATCTGAGCTGCCACTGAGACTGACACTAGGAGTTGGTTGCCTTGCGGGTTCCAAACACAAATTATCCAAAGGAATAGTGGTCAATATTCTTTCTCTGTATACTTTAAACTCTTGAAATTCTTCTGGGGAGAACCGTGTTTGAGCTAAATGCAAAATTTCTTTAAATGAACTTTTTTCTTGAAACATATCATCAAAAAGATCTTCTTCTCCAGAAAATACTCTCACTTTGACTACAGTGGTGAAATCCTTGACAATACCATATGGATCAAATAGCCTTCTCGGAAACTTAAACAATTTTAAACATGTAACATTTCTTACTTCCTTAAACGCGTGACCAACATCAAATAATGAAAATGCTCCGCAGGACACAGGAAATTGTGGCCAAATGGCTTTCTTTTTATCCTTTAATTCTTTTGTCAAACCTCCGTCTCCACAGGTTTGATATGCAATTTCCCGAGCTGTGAGTTTATCTGGAACATATAAGGGCAAAACATGAGGAGAAGCAAAGCTTCCAAAAACCCTCACATAAGTAAACAATTCTTCTCCAAACCATCTTGCGACAGGGAGAATGTCTACTTCTGCTTCAGGGGACAACCTTGGGGCATCCTTATTATACAACAATCTATACAGTGGCAACATTATGCCGTGGAAAATCTTGTAAAAATGAGGAATGAATTTTGACTCCCACAATTCTTTGTGATAAACATGGATGGGAAGGGGATCCTGAATTGTCCATTGCCAACCCATTAAAGGGAACTTAGAAACAAAGCAGATTGAATCCATAACATAGGCAAATAGATAAAAAGGAGGATAAATCCTCTGAGAGACAATTAATTTAGACCGGTAATTGAAAATAGCTTATCAGACAATATTTTAGCCCGGTCCACAATGGTAGCGTTAACAGCAACATTCAATAGGGGAAGCCATTCAGGCAAAAAATTATTAATGTCAGGCTTTCCAAAAAGCCTACATAACATAGCAGCAGCAAAAAAATATGGAGAAGTGAGTGAATCGGTACTGTACATACCGTGTTTATCTTTCTTCAGTGGTTCATCTCTTCTGGACCATTCTTTTGTGCATTCCACTAAGTTTGCATTTTCCTTGGCAAATTTCTCTATAAATTGTTTGTTGTAAGTTGCCTGCGGCTCCGGAAAATGATACATAAGCCTCAAATCTTCTGGAGTGAATGACCCGATGAGCTCTTGACCTTGGGTTTTGAACTGTCTGTCCGTAATATCAGTGCTATCCAGCACCCATTTTACCATGTCTGTATATAGAAGAATTCTTGGTCTTGCTACTACCCGATCTAAAAATGAACAAGCCAGCTCTGTAAGAGATGCTTCAGAGGAATTACTTGAGCCTGCAGTAGTCGAAACATCCATTACTCTTGGGTTTTCTTCTTCAAGTAAATTAAACATACCCTCCCAAGTGGTGATGCCAGCATCTTTGTTGCAAGCAGTGTCTGCGTACAAGGATGCCATCTATTTATTTTCAAAACTTGGAACTTTCTCTTTCTTTCCAGAATTCAGAGCTTTCTCTTTCTTTCCCATAATGCTCTAAATATTGCTATGTATAGTCTCCTGTTCTTCGCGCTTGCATTTTTACGAATTAAGTGAGAATAATGATATGAGAAAGGTGACGAGATAGTTTTAAATGCTGAAGGCGTATGAAATATATTATTTAATCATGAAATAACCCTTCGATCAAAACAAAATCCTTTTCATTAATAATTGACAATCCATTCATTAACTTGACATTAAGGCGCATAACGGATATCGATTTATGGAAAGATTTTCTTCGTACAACTAGCTTTACGAATGTGCGATACTGCGATCTGCGATTTTCTTTGCAATATCGCAAATCACAACTTTCGCAAATCGAAATCATAGAAACTTTCACAAATTACAATTTACGCAAATCACAATAAGTAACATCACGAGATCGCAATATCGCGGCATCGCAATATCGCGAAATCGCAATATCGCAAAATATAACATATGAAAAATATCTGTTAATATATTTTCTGCGATATGCGATTTGCGACAAATATTTTAATGCATAGTTATTGGATCACGCTTATCGCAATTTAGAAGATTCTGATTTGCAAAAGATATCTTGTACTTTTTGTTGCGATGGATGCGATATTTTCTTCAAAGAAAGGTTTTATTCTAATCTATCATAAACTTAAGTTTATCTAAAGATTTTCTAAGGAATTTTCTTAAGTTAATGATAGTAAGTTTTATTTGAAAAATAAAACAAGCACTAATTTAATTTTTTGGATTTTTTAAACTAAGGGTCCCCACTAATTTAGTATTATTACTAATATTAAATAAAAAGGGGGGTTGTTGCTGGCTACAACAATTGGCGATTCACTTGGAAGAACCAGTTATCTCTGCTTTTCTTTTAAATTTTCTAAACTTTTCAAAACAGAAAATTTTCCAGAAAATCAAACTTTATTATAAAAAGACAAAGTACATTATGCTTTAATCTATAAATAATATTTCATTTCTTCTATATTCAACTTTGACTATTCACTTCCTCAAGCTAGTCCTTGTATCTACATCAGTCATTACTTGGTTTAAAAAGATAAAAACAAAAGGCTTCTCTATAAATCAGTTTTTAAATATGCTCATTTGTCGTAGGTAGAGCCACTGCTGCCAGAAAGCGTCTATAGCCTCGACAGGGTTACCTATTACCCAGCAATGATCCTGTGTCCTACTTAGAGAAATATACAATTTTCAAAGAGAAATCCATATTCACACTTATTTCTTTTTATTTTCTTTTTACCCTTAAAGAACAATGTCTTGGTTTGGTAGCCAATTTATGGCAGTGCCATTCACTTGATTTATAACTTTGTTGAAAAATCTGGCTCGTGATGAGACCCCTTGCCTTTCTATTGCAATAATCTTGAGTCATTGCCCTGCTGTGGTATGCAGTATTGGCAAAGTCAGCAAGCTATAATATCTATGATCATGATAAGTCGGCTCGTGATGAGACCTCTTACTCTTTAAGTTAAAAGTGTATCATTGGATTATTCCCTGAACTTTGTAATTTTCTAGGTAGGGAGGAAGTCATTATTTCCTTAAGATAGCCCTGGATGACAATAATAGAGTTTTTGGGAAAGAACTTTTCTACAGAGAACTTTCGTTTTGTTATTGATACCTTTCATTGAAATGATATAAAACAATCTTTCACCAAAAGTTGTTTTTCATCAAAATTTTCAAAGTTGAAACTAGTATCATTTCTAGACTAAAGCTTTTAACTATATCTTTAAATAATAATGATCAATATTATAAAAAGAATTCTATTTATATAAGTGAAGAAATAAAATTTAAAAAGAGAACCTGTATTTTTTTTTTATGAATTCCAAATGTAACCATTAACAACTGGTTTTATTATAACAAATAAAGAAAAATAATCTACAAAATAGAAGAATGATCTCCTATGGAAAATATTTTTTAAGGATCTGTCCATTAACAGGTAAAGATTCTCTTTTCCCTGTTAAATCCTGTAACATGAAAGTAGATGGACCTATGATTTCTGCGATTTGAAAAGGACCAAGCCACATTCATTGAAATTTCGTATGTTTTCCTTTTTCCTCATGGGCCTTGTCCCATTTTAGAACTAAATCTCCTATCTGAAAGTCCTTTCTGGTTATCATGTTTGAATCAAAAGAAGCTTTAACTAATGCTTGATGATGAGCATGAGTTACTTTGGCCTTTTCTCGTTGTTCTTCTAGCTTAATTATTTCCATTCGCCTTAATTGTAAAGAAGAAGTTGGTTCTTCATCAATATACTGAACTAAGGCTAGAGAAGGAATCGCTAGATGAGTTGGAAGAACCACTTCTCTCCCATAAACTAAATTAAAGGGAGAAGTGCCAATAGAAGCCTTCTGCGTTATTCGATTTGCCCATAAAGCATATATTAAAGACTTATGCCAATTTTTATGATTTTGATCAATGGTTCGCTTAATGATTTTGATTAAGTTTTTATTTGTAGATTCAGCTAACCCATTTCCCTGTGGATAATAATTGGCAGAATATTTAAGTTTAAAACCCCTCTTGAGTGCAAATTCAGTCATAGCATTACTAGAAAAATATGATGCATTATCAAACATTAAAGCAGAAGGTAAACCAAACTGGGTGATTATGAACTGATCTATAAACTCGATGATATGCTCAGCATTAACAGTCTTGAGAGGGACTGCTTCTACCCATTTTGTAAAATAATCAGTTGCTGTAATGATATACCTATGTTGTTTAGAAGAGTGAGGAACGAGCTCACCTATTATGTCCAATCCCCATTGATCAAAAGGCTGCTCAATGTTGACTGGTTGTAATGGTAATGATGGTTTCTTTTGTCTTCCAGCTGCATTTTGAAAAATTTGACATTTCCTTGCATAGTTATATGAATCTTTGAATAATGTGGGCCATTAATAGCCCGCACGGAGGATTTTATGTGCAGTAGCATCTCCAACATAATGTCCACTTGCTGGCCCATCATGAAGTTCCTGCAAGACTTTTTCAGCTTTAGATTTCTCCAGACATCTAAGAAGAACAAAATCATAATTCATTCTAAAAAGAACATCATTCACAAGCTGATATTGTTTAGCCTTCGACCTGAGAGCTCTTTTCTTGGTATGATCGATATTTAGAGGAGCATATCCATTCTTTAGATAAAATATGATATCAGCATATAATGATTCAACATCGTTTATGCTTACCTCATATGTTTGTATTTCCTCAGATGGTTTTTCAGAAATAAGCGATGCTCCAGCTAGTATTTTGCAAAAACCTTGACCTCTTACAATATTTGTTGGTTTGATTTCTACATCATATTCTTGTAAGGCAG
Organism: Pinus albicaulis; assembly: GCA_034641835.2. Taxonomy (NCBI): domain Eukaryota; kingdom Viridiplantae; phylum Streptophyta; class Pinopsida; order Pinales; family Pinaceae; genus Pinus; species Pinus albicaulis. The sequence goes on along the minus strand of CM076571.1, from coordinate 108,694,666 downwards.
TAACCCAATTGGCTCTTTTCTCACCCACATCTTTTTGGACTAAAAGATTTCTTACCGCTGGAAACGGTACTATGATTTTTGTATGGGTTTTGAGTAGAATGGGTCTGAAATATTTAATTTATTTGAAAACAGCATAAGCTTGTTTCTCCACATCTGAATAATTCAATTAAGCTCCCTATAAATTTGAACTGAAAAAGGAAATTGGAGCTTCTGCTTTGTCTTGATTTGCTTGAGTGAGTATTGCAGCATAAGATTTATCAGAGGCAAATGTATACAAAATAAAAGGATCAGAAAAATTTGGAGTTGCTAAAGATGAAGCATTAATAATTGCTTGTTTGATCAGATTGAATGCCTCATATTCGTATTTGCCCCATTTGAAGTTTGAATTCTTTTTAATCATTGCTTGCAAGGGTGATACAATTCTTGAAAAATCTGGCACAAATCTCTTTACAAAATTAATCTGGCCAAGAAAAGATTGCATAGCTTTTTTGTTGTGAGGTAAAGATATTTCAGAAATTTCCTTGATTCTATCAGGATCAATATGAATTCCAGATTTTGATACTATGAATCCAAGAATTTTTTCTTCATTCACTGCAAAAAAGCATTTTTTTGGATTAAGTGAAATTCCATACCTTTGACAGCGTTGGAAGATCTGCTTTAAATCTCTAAGATGATTGTTTCGTTTTTTGGAATATACAGTTATATCATCCAAGTAAATTACCACTGATTTGTTAACTAATCCTTTGAAAGCAATGTCCATGGCTCTCTGAAATGTGGCACCAGCATTAATCAGACCAAAAGGCATATTTTGATATGTGTAAGTGCCCCATTTGGTTCTAAATGTAGTTTTCAATTGATCGTCAGGATGGACTAATACTTGATTGTATCCAGAGAAACCATCTAAGAAAGACATTAATTCTGATCCTGCAATTGCCTGTAATATTTGCTCCATGGGAGGCAAAGGAAAATTATATTTTTAGCAGGCTTTATTAAGGTTTCGAAAGTCAATGCAAATTCTAATATCTCCGTTCTTCTTTCTAACAGGAACCATATTGGAACCCCATTTAGAATGTCAAACGGGAAAAATAATTTTGGCTTTCAATAACTTATTGAGTTCTGATTTGATTTGGTTTTCTAGATTGGGGTGGATTTTTCTCAACTTCTGTTGGACAGGTTTTTCATCATTGATCATTGGGATAGTCTGTTGGATGATAGAAGTGTCATAAGTTTTGAGTTCATCGTAGTTCCAAGCAAAGACACTTTTATGTTGTTTCAAAAGACGAAGGTATGCTAACTTTTCTTTAGGAGCTAGGCCAAGGCCTAGGTTGATATTCTGTGGTTTGGCATCAGTCCCTAGATTTACTAATTCATAATTCAAAGTTGAACTTTGCAGTTTTGAATTGGTAGATCTTTTAAATCGATCTTTCAAATCATAAAGGTCTTCTAACTTGACTACTGATTTTGGCATAACATTATTGGTGCTATCTTGGAGCAATTGTCTGTCATGTTGATCTTCATCAATTATCTGATTAGTGTAAGATCCTTCAGATGTGAGAAAATTTACAATATCAGGATCATCATTGAAAATCCTCCAATTGGTAACGTTATCAAGAATCGAGGGTCTAAAGATTAATTCAATTGAAAATCGATCAGGACTAAAGTCTTCTGCAGGAATGAGCTTGGAAGCTACATTAGCTAGGAGGTCTGAACTAGCATTCTGAATTCTGGGAATTGATGAAATATTAAATTCTATAAAATGTTCAGTCAGATCTTGGACTAAAGATTGATAATGCTTTAAATGACCTGATAAACAATGTATAGTATTGCGTACCTGTTTAATTACAATTTCCGAATCTCCGAAAACTTGTAGATATTTGATGTCTAGTCCGATTGCTTTATATAATCCTTGGACTAAAGCCTCGTATTCTGCAGTGTTATTAGTGCAATCAAACTCAAGTCTACAAGTTAACATAATTTTGTTTCCCTCTGGACTAACCAAAACGCATCCTGCTCCTGCTCCTTCATTAGACTTAGAACCATCAAAAAATAATTTCCAAAATAAAGTTTTATTTACAAGAGTATCTACAAAATTAATACATTTAGAACTATCTGTTTGGGAAGATTTTTCTATTTGAGATAAAACAAAATGTTCTAAATAAGGTGAAGTATGAGCATTAAAATTTCCTAAGAAAGAATCAACTGAATAATTGCCAATGATATTACTGCTGTATGCAACTGGTTCATTTTCTCCTTCGAGTTCTGTTACTATGTATTTCTGATGTTTCTCTCGTTCAACCTTTATCTGATTTGGTTTACCATTGTAAGGAAGCCACATATGCGACCAATCAATTGCAAAATATCCATGAATTTTTTTTGACCAATCTCTGCTAAGAATTAAGCCATAAAATTCTAGAATATCTGCAACTAAAATATCAATGACTTGACATATCTTTGGATTTGATGACAATCTTATGGTAACCTGATTTAATTCGCCAGTTACTTCAACTTGCGATCGATCTAGCTGGACTATGCGTACAACATATTTTTGTGGTTGAATGTTCAACTTTGCACATATTGATTTTGGTAGAATAGTAGATGAAGCTCCAGAATCCACTAAACAATTATGCAAATTTTTATTGAAAACTTCATAAGTAAGAAGAAATGGAGGAGTATGAGATCTTGACCTTCCTCCAATTAAAGCGATATTTTCTAGATCAACTTTACTGATCGTATTAGCTGGAGGTCTTCCCATCTCATTGGAAGCTTGAGAAATCATAGGATCAGGTAAAGGTTTTTCTGGTATAGCATGCAATTCTTTCAAAAGTACCTTTTGTTGGTGTTTTAACTTGCTCAATTCATAAAAAGTGATGTTAGCCCTAGTCTTCTTCATGTATTCTATGATATTATACTCCATTTCATCTGGAACAATCAATGTTCTTGATGGAGTTGATGAATCTGTCTGGACTGGGCTGGTTTGAATTGCTTTAGATGTCATTTTCTTGGGTGCAACTTTATCCTTAGTCAATGAGCTTGCTCTTTTCAACTTAGGAGTAGGTTGAGGAGGATCAAGTTGATTTCTACGTCGCGTGCTAACTGGGGATGCTTCTTGATCTTCCTCATCTAGAAGGATGAAATCCTACATACCTTGTACTTCTACGACTTCATCTTCGTCAGTAGTTTCTTCAGTAGCAGTTTCTTCTTCTTCTTCTTCTGATTCAGCATTAGTTATAGCATTTGGTGGCTTTGGATCAGTTGAAGGATTCCTTCTAAAAGGCTTGAAAGAATTTTTAGAAGATGTTTCTGCCACTTTTTTCTTAATGTCAACCATTTAGTTAGACATGGTTTTCAAAACTTTCTGCAATCCTTCTAAATCAAATGGATCTTTTGATTGTTTTTTCTTGGGGTCTTCCTTAAAAGTAACCTTCTTGGATTTTCGTTCTTCTATTGCATTTTTCTTATTTAGAGCAATGATACGTTTCTCTACGGCTATTGCCTCCTTCATGTTTTCTGCTAAAGTTGTTTTGTTAGCCCTATCAACAAAGATTGCTATGTTTGATGGTAAAGCAGAAATGTACCATTCACTTCGCACTTCTTCGCTAGGCTTGGAAGCAATAGGAATTTTTTTTAACAATTTATTGAAACATGAATTAAAATCCTTGACAAGTTATTTTGAATCAACTCTAAGATTAGACAGATCATTGATTAATGTCGTTGTAGACCTATCATCACCAAATTTAGTCAAAAATTGATCTTGAAAGATATCCCAACTAGTGATGGATCCAGATGGTGATGAGAAATACCATGATCCAGCTGCTCCTTGTAGAGTATAAGGGAAAAGTTGAACAATAGCACCTTCATTAATAAGTCCATTGAGATTTATGGACAACATAAAATTGTTTATGTGTTCCTCTGCTAGCATGCCTGCTTCAGGGTTAAACTTAGGCAGCCATTTTTCAGGATGGGCTGGTAATTGACTCAAGGGTGCAGGCATTAAGACTGCCCCTGGCTTATTCCATGGCATTTGGGCCATCGCTGAACTACTAACAGAGGAAAGTGTAGAAGATGATGTCTGTGATTGGGAAGATGAATATATTACAATTATAGATGATTGGGAAGGTGATGTGGAAGTTCTAGTGGAGTGAGGGACAATGGTCTGAAGTGGAGGGGTGGATGGTTGACTTCGCGGTGAAGAGGTTGAGATGGATGATGATGATGAAAGAATCTCGCTATCAGACCCTTTAGGTGATTTCCTTGCTCTTTTCCTTGTAGGTAAAGGTAATTTAGTTGGCTGAATGCCAAGCTTCTCACTCTGTAATCTGGTAAGAGGATGAGCAGGGTTATATTGCGAAGTCACACTGCCTTGAGATTTATCAGATCTTTGAGGTGATATTGAAAATCACTGAAGTTTATGAATCAAAGATTCAACTTCAGGAGGTTCAAATAGCAGATTCTTCTGAAAATTCAGGGTTTGTAGCAGTGTTTGTTCTTCTTTCGACTTCTGGCTCTAGATTTAAAATTTCTGAGTGCGATGGAGAAGTCGGGGAAAATGGTGAGGTTGATTTAATCTCAGAATGGTATTTAGATTTAGATTTACTTGCCATTCATAGTTCGTGGCCCTCCTTCTAGCGCCAAATATGTTGAAGCCACGAAAATCGGGTCTACAACAAGGGGGATACCCACCCGGTCTAGACCTTGGTTAGTAGCTCCTTTTCCATTTGGTGTAGTGGGTCCGACTGGGGATAATGGGACCAGTTTCCCAATGTGTATGTGTGTGCTGAGAATAGATATTTCCTTTCTAACAAGGCTCCTAAGTGGTATGCTTTTATTCTGTTTCTAATCTAATCGTATGCAAATTGTATTCTAATTTAAACAGAAATATCTAATTCTAAAATAAACCCGGGATGTAATTTGCTTTATGCGATCTAAAATAATTTCGAATAACAACTGATAATAAAGATTATTCAACTGTTGTAAGAAAAGAATTCAATAAAGATAAACCATTTCATATAAAAATTTAGATGAAACAGTTATGAAAAACATATCGCATAATAAGCTATTCATACACTAAGCATAAATAAATAGTTATCACCATACAGAAGTGCCAAATGATAACTTAAGCATTCAAGCATCAATATATAAAAAACTGAATATAAATATTACTTTAACATAGAAGCAGAAATATTTAAGAGATAAAAGTACCATTTATAACTGGTTCTACTCATGAGCTAGAAGCAATAATGATTTATCTCTTCCTAATCCAACATCTACTAAGAGTACAGAAATGCAACATCAGTAGCAGATATTAGACACAGATATCAATAAATCTCGTTCCATTCATTCATCAAAACCTCCTCCGAGGGTGTAGAAGTGCATGTTCTGAGGATAAGTTTTTGACAAATTTCTGAACCCTTCTGTAAATGCATGAGAAGGGTTTAAATACTACTAAATAAATCTAATTATAGTTTATTACAAAAATTTAGGATTCGGTTTAAATGACCGTCCTTTTTCTAGGCAGAAAATAAGTAAAACTAACACTAAATCTAAAATTAAAATTAACAACTAACTACTTATGACTCTGGTCTTTGAATTTGCAAGCATCCAGCGTTCATTTGAGAAGAGGAGGTTGGCCGACTTCAGATTTTAATTGTCTTGAAAAGACGGAATCGAAAAGTGTTGGTGCAATCTTCTCAGCAGAATTAATGATGCAATTAAGAGCACTACATTGACTGTGTGGTTTTATTAGATATGTCTAGTAAGAATCCCAATTTAACTTAGTCAATTATTGGATTGATTTTGCCATTTCCTTAGTTTTCTGTTTCCACTCTGTTTGCAATTGCTGGGCTTGTGGTAGATATCCTGGAACAGTTTCTGAAATCAAATTAACTTTGTGAAAATTCTCATTTACAAAATCAGTAATGTTGCTCGCCGCTGTAGCTGCTTCCTCTGCTTCTTTTTCTGCCTCTCTGATCTGTGCATCCCATTTATTGAAGAGCATTTCTTTATGGTTGTCATTGATAATTGGTGCTCCTACTGTTTTTCCTTACTCTGTCTTCTGCCATGCCAAATAATTACTAACTCTTTCATTAGTTAAATCATAATCATGTCGTAATTCTACGACATGATTAGTGATTTTATCACTTTCTTGACAAAAAGAGTTCCACTGTGAAATCTTTTAGCATAATATATCTTGTTTTTGCAGTAGTTGATTATTCAAAGAAATAGATTCTGAGATGAACTCTGTAAGCTTGGGGTCTTCTTTATGCATTTCTTGCATAATCTGTATTTGTTTCTCTTTCTCAGCCAAGCTTTTCTGATACCCGATTTGCATTTGTTGAAAGTCTTGATGTAAATTTTCAAATTGTCTCTGTGCTTCACTGTTGGCATGTGCTTGTTGCAATTGTTGTCGCAGAACTTGTATTTGATCCTCTTTTTCATTTAATAATAGCCGTACCTCAGATGCTTTGTCAATAGTTGCGGAGGCATAAGCTCCTATAATCTAAGATAATTTAGTAAGATTTTCAGTGGGATCCGTAGTAGGATCTTTCCATAAAACATCCAATTGTTCTACATCAGTAGAGAGCGCACTTTCTAATTTTCTCTTCTTTCCTTGCTTCCTTACTACTGCTTTATGTTGAGGGCTATAAAATATATCCAGAGGAGGAATTTCCTCTATTTTAAGTATAAGCTCGGAGGAAGGAGTAATGGGTATATGTTCTTTTTCTGTGACATTGCCACTTATTTCTGTAATCAAACATTTTGTTGTCTGTACAGGAGTTTTTATGTTCTGTCCTTCAACATTAATCAAATCATTAAATGATTCCCATTCTTTATCTAACTGAGTACTGATGGATGGTTGTTGTACATTAAGAGGTGGAAGATTCAACTGTGGAGTGGTGGAATTCTGTTGTTGTGAGATCTCTTTTGATTGAGCTGTATCCTTCACTGAGCCTTCACGTTTATCCTGATCAGATTTTTTAGAATGTTCAGAAATTTCTTTGTCAGAATTTGACTTAGACCTTTCTGAATCTGAGCTTCCACTGAGACTGACACTAGGAGTTGGTTCCCTTGCGGGTTCCAAACGCAAATTATCCAAAGGAATAGTGGTCAATCTTCTTTCTCTGTATACTTTAAAATCTTGAAATTCTTCTGGGGAGAACCGTGTTTGAGCTAACTGCAAAATTTCTTTAAATGAATTTTTTTCTTGAAACATATCATCAAAAAGTTCTTCTTCTCTAGAAAATACTCTCACTTTGACTACAGTGGTGAAATCCTTGACAATACCATATGGATCAAATAGCCTTCTCAGAAACTTAAACAATTTTAAACATGTAACATTGCTTACTTCCTTAAACGCATGACCAACATAAAATAATGAAAATGCTCCACATGACACAAGAAATTGTGGCCAAATGGCTTTCTTTTTATCCTTTAATTCTTTTGTCAAACCTCCATCTCCACAGGTTTGATATGCAATTTCCCGAGCTATGATTTTATCCGGAACATATAAGGGAAAAACATGAGGAGAAGAAAAGCTTCCAAAAACCCTCACATAAGTAAACAATTCTTCTCCAAACCATCTTGCGACAGGGAGAATGTCTACTTCTGCTTCAGGGGACAACCTTGGGGCATCCTTATTATACAACAATCTATATAGTGGCAACATTATGCTGTGGAAAATCTTGTAAAAATGAGGAATGAATTTTGACTCCCACAATTCTTTGTGATAAACATGGATGGGCAGGGGATCCTGAATTGTCCATTGCCAACCCATTAAAGGGAACTTAGAAACAAAGAATATTGAATCCATAACATAGGCAGATAGATAAAAAGGAGGATAATCCTCTGAGAGACAGTTCGTTTAGACCGGTAATTGAAAATAGCCGTGGCTAAGTTATCAGACAATATTTTAGCCCAGTCCACAATGGAAGCGTTAACAACAACATTCAATAGGGGAAGCCATTCAGGAAAAAACTTATTAATGTCAGGCTTTCCAAAAAGCCTACATAACATAGCATCAGCAAAAAAATATGGAGAAGTGAGTGAACCGGTACTGTACATACCGTGTTTATCTTTCTTCAGTGGTTCATCTCTTCTGGACCATTCTTTTGTGCATTCCGCTAAGTTTGCATTTTCCTTGGAAAATTTCTCCATAAATTATTTGTTGTAAGTTGCCTGAGGCTCCGGAAAATGATACATAAGCCTCAAATCTTCTGGAGTGAATGACCCAATGAGCTCTTGACCTTGGGTTTTTAACTGTCTGTCCGTAATATCAGTGCTATCCAGCACCCATTTTACCATGTCTGTATATGGAGGAATTCTTGGTCTTGCTGCTACCCGATGTAAAAATGAACAAGCCAGCTCTGTAAGAGATGCTTCAGAGGAATTACTTGAGCTCGCAGTAGCCGAAAAATCCATTACTCTTGGGTTTTCTTCTTCAAGTAAATTAAACATACTCTCCCAAGTGGTGATGCCAGCATCTTTGTTGCAAGCAGTGTCTGCGTACAAGGATGCCATCTCTTTATTTTCAAAACTTGGAAATTTCTCTTTCTTTCCAGAATTCGGAGCTTTCTCTTTCTTTCCCATAATGCGCTAAATATTGCTTTGTATAGTCTCCTGTTCTTCGCGCCTGCAGTTTTACGAATTAAGTGAGAATAATGATATGAGAAAGGTGATGGGATAGTTTTAAATGCTGAAGGCGTATGAAATATATTATTTAATCGTGAAATAACCCTTCGATCAAAACAAAATCCTTTTCATTAATAATTGACAATCCATTCATTAACTTGACATTAAGGCGCATAACGGATATCGATTTATGGAAAGATTTTCTTCGTACAACGAGCTTTATGAATGTGCAATACTGCGATATGCTTTGCAATATCGCAAAATCGCAATATCGCAAATCACAACTTTCGCAAATCAAAATCATAGCAACTTTCGCAAATCGCAATTTACGCAAATCAAAATAAGTAACATCGCAGGATCGCAATATCGCGGCATCGCAATATCGCGAAATCACAATATCGCAAAATATAACATATGAAAAATATCCGTTAATATATTTTCTGCGATATGCGATTTGTGACAAATATTTTAATGCATAGTTATTGGATCGCGCTTATCGCAATTTAGAAGATTCTGATTTGCAAAAGATATCTTGTACTTTTTGTTGCGATGGATGCGATATTTTCTTCAAAGAAAGGTTTTATTCTAATCTATCATAAACTTAGGTTTATCTAAAGATTTTCTAAGGAATTTTCTTAAGTTAATGATAGTAAGTTTTATTTGAAAAAGAAAACAAGCACTAATTTAATTTTTTGGATTTTTTAAACTAAGGGTCTCCACTTGTTTAGTATTAAATACTAAATAAGAAGGGGGGTTGTTGCTGGCCACAACACATCCTTTGAGGGCAGACTATTGGAGACTTTTTGGAGCATCCTATTGATACCTTTTAGAGAAAAATTAAGGAGCAACCTTGAAAATTTCTTGTAGAAGTTGTTGGAATTTTTTGTTGTAGCAGACTTAGACTTGTTAAAAATCTGATTGAGATTTGATTATTAAAGTCAGAGACTTTGAAAACTTGTTTGGAAAGGACCAACATAGTTGGTGACCTCTTGAAGCATATTTTGAAGGCTTATTTTAGCAGGTTGTTAGAGCATTCTTGAAGGAATTTTTTGGAAAAAAACTAGAAGCCTTAGAGTAGCGTGGTGTGGACATATTGAAACCGTCCTAGAAATAGCTAGGAGAAAAATCAGGTTGACAACTACTTTGGAACATTGTCATGATGAAAAATTGAAGGATTATTTTTGAACTTGTGAAGACTTTCTTTGAAGGTTAAACTTGGTATAGCTGATTTGAACATTATTTGAGAGCAGTACATCAGACATTGCTTTGAAGACTTCTTGAAGAAGGTCGTGAAGAGAAAATTATTGAGGACAATATTTCGGGATCAAGGAAGATTAGTAAAGCAAAATATTTGTTCAAGCAATGTTGAAGAATATCTGGTGTATTTGAGGACTAATTAGAGAAACCTTTGAAGAGGATTTTAATATCTTGGTGCAAACTTCTTGGTGGAAATTTTTGTATACATCTTGAAGAAGAATTAGTGTAGTTTCAGGATATTCTTGAGCAACCTATTGAAGAAATTTCTTGGGAAAACTTATTGAAGACATCTTCAGGCATCACCAAGAATTGATTGAAGTCTTGGAGACACCCTTGGAGATTGTGATGCATTGAAGCCATCATGAGGTGATATTGGAGATCTTTGTTTTGGGTACCATGAAGATTTGTGGTGACACCTTCATGTGAATAACAATTTTTTCATTGATGAAGTGACGTAGAGGCTGAGTGAAGGAATTTTTGAATATTGTTAGGGATCATTGAACAAGACATTGGGAGCCATGGAATATAACCAAATATGTATTGATAATTGAAGCAGGAAGTTGGAGCCTCATAGAGACAAGGTTGGTGCCTTGGAAGATAGGGTTAGAAACATAGTTATCGATCAAACGGGAACTATTACCTCAAAACGGGAACTCTAGCCCAAAAAGACTAAAAAAGCATGAAAAAAACCCCCAAAACAAAAAGTGTGTATTCCAGAACGCATTTGGTTTTTTCTCAAGGTAAAATTTCAACATTTTATAAAATTATGCTAAAAAAGAAATTGTTTCTTGAAAAAAGGATTGAAATAACACCCTCAAAGAAAAAAGAGTTGATGCTGGAATAACAAAAAAAACATTGTGTCACACTTTTGACAAATTGTAATAATGGAATTAAAGATAACATATTAGGACACTGAAAAATCATAAAATTATAAAAAAATTGATACATGATGTTAAAGATAAACAAAATCATGTTTGAAGGCCTTATCATTTCGAACAATTTTCATCCATGTTGTTAAAGATAAAATATCTTGACTCTAAACAACCCTAAAATTGTAATTGTTTTCAACCATAACATTAAAGATAAAATTTCATAGCGCATAAAAACCTTAATTACAAGTTATAAATCTCAAGTTTTTAAATCTCAAGTATTCAACATACTTGAACCATGAAATTATGGAGAAATTATACGACTTAAACAATTTTTAAAAATGAACAAGTAAATGAAATATTTATTATTCCAAGATTAATTTTAATTTTGAAGGATAAAAATATATCTCTTTTCAAATCTTAGCCTAAGACAAATCTAAATCTAATTGCAACCAAAACCTAAAAATCAAGCATCAAAACAAAGTGTCCCCTTTCAATGAGGCATATAATTTTTATAATTTTTAAAAGTATCTTATACCAAATGGTAACAATACATAATATCATGGCAATATCACTGCATAATCTAAAAATTCAACATTAATTTCTATTTTCTTTTTTACTTCTAATTAAAATATCAACATTGGTACATTGAATATAACATAAATTATTTTTGTAATTCATTGTTGCGTTGTGGATATTTTAAAGATATGAATTCTTCATAATTAAAACATATAATCCAACAAAAATAGAAATGCCTTGTAACTTGATGAAAAATCAGATGGAAGTCAAAATATTTATTTCAAGTTACCATGCAAACATAAATTACATGAAAGTTTCTTAGACAGTTATTCAAAATCAACCATAGGTTCTGGCATACCATCAGAACCTACACATTCAGATGAATGACTCGATGCAGATGAATATGATCCATATTCTTGTCTTTCATCAACTAGTGCTGCATCTGAGTCAACATGCATGCCCACCATTTTAGAGTTCAAATGTCTTGTAGATCTACGACTAGATTCTGTAGAGTCCCATCTCAGCAGTAATTATTTAGTAATTTCTTCAAAATATTTATGGTCTGAAATCGAAGAGTTCCTCTCTTTGTCAAATTTAAGTCATACACACGTATGTCAAAATCCTCAAATTTTAAGACATCTATGCGGCGACAATTTATATTTGTGCCCTTTCTTTTTCTCTTTCTGCCATTTTTTTTTTCAACTACCATATCTGGCTTGTACACACCATTGAAAGGGTGGGTACTTGTGGCATACCAATGTACATCAACAACTCTAATATATTCATTTTCATTAATGACCTTTATAACCTTGGCAATCCAGAATGGATAGCCAAGTGGATCTTCATCTTCTAACACTACTATCATGCAACCCTCCTTAACATCCTGCACAGAACCCCTGTAAAGGTCTTCCATGGCTTCATGTTGTGCACGTGATCTTCTAGAACCAATATAGATTTATTTTTCCTCTACCTGTGGAGGATTAATAATAGCTTGAGATTGTTGTTGTTCAACAATGTGTGTTTCCTCATGTTCATTTGGCATATTTTGTGGCAAAAAAAAGGGAGTCTTCAAAAGAGTATCCTAATTTATTGATCTTGAAATCATATCCCTTTGATTATTGAAAAAATACTCCCACCAAACTAAATCAGCAACATCAAAGTACTCATATGTATCTTTAATACATATTTTAATTTCCTCTCGACATTCAAAATAATTTATTTCTCTCTTATGCCTTTGTGCATTATGGAGTTCAACAACTGACTGTAATAAGAATATCTTTGATGAAAATATTGGACGCTCTGGAATGAACTTCAAAAATGCTAAACCTAATGATGGCCCCCATTTTGCAACAGTTGAATACTTCTTTCCCCATATATGTGTTATCCCATCAATTTTTTGATACGAAATTGATGTTGGAAACTAATGTCGTTAAGTTGTTCAATGCATTTTTCCTTACCGTGCGATCCCAAAATAAACCTTCGCATGTCAATAGTTTCTTCCAACACATGAAAAACAGGCTCTAGAATGTACAATTTCTTAATAAATTCAATTAATGATGGCAGGCTCCCAACACCTTTCCTCCTTAATGTTACTGAAAAACGACTGAACATTTGATCAATATGATCATGAGTATGTCCAACAAGAAGGAAACCAACCTTTATCTTTTTAAAAATGCCCAATTCAACGAGCATGTTTAGATACCCAAAAAGAAATTGATTTTTGTTTTCACGGCTTGTGTTGTCTAATTGTACATACAAAACTTCAGGAAGAATACCAAACCAATGAGTAACCACATCATGGATTACAGTTATGGTCAGATTTGCATCATTATTAATAGTTGGAGTTGTTAAGAAAACACTTGGAAACATCTTCTCATTAAATACCATACAACCAACCAAGTGAAACTGGATGAAATTTTCCTCCTGCAATTTTTTTGGCGTGTGGACAAAATGTGGAAGAAGTGTTTTCTTTTGGTCCATACCATCAATTATCAAACCCAGATATTTATTTGGATTATCATAACACTTATTTTGATGTTTATACAAATTTTTCCTTTCTCTTGTTTGCTAATTCAGATGCTTTTGAAGTTATTTGACAACAGAATCTGTACATAAAATAAAAGAAACATATGAATAAATATATTTTCATAGTTGATAACTATCCAATTTAAAAAAAAAATGTTTTGAAGGCATACCTCTTTCTAGCCCTTGACATTTATCTATTTTTTCTTTAAGAGAAGCACATGTGCTGCAAACCCCCATCCTTGTCTTCTTAGGAATACAAACATTGTTGAATTCGTTTTTCCATACCCTTATAAAATAAGAATATGTAATAAAATTACCAACTCTTTCAACAACTTCTGCATAATATCTGTATAAGTTGAATATTTCTCGTCTCGAGAAATTATCTGGAATATGTATTGTGTTTTTATTTGGTAGACACTCTCCATGCTTTGAAAATAACTCTTTCATCCATGACATAGCAGTATTTTCTAACAGCCCAACCTCCCGTTTATAACATACTTATGAATAATATGTCGGATCCTTTTCCAGTTTTTCTTGGATTCTTGACAAACGGAAATTACCAATTGAATGCAACATTTTGAAAGCCTTTCTGCAGAGCAATACATTCCCAATATGATAATAATAACCTACTAGTGTAGATTTCATGCAAGCCATTAAATATGTTTTTTTGCATGCTTTTATTCATTGATAGATATGTTTTCCTTTTATCCAAAGAAAATTTGAAATCCATATGTTTCAAGAAATCCCTTCGACAACATTCACTTGAAATCAAATGAACGACATAACTTCTTTTTGTGAGATATGTTGTCCTCACCCTTGTATAATTGGAATGTTTTGGATTGATATGAAAAGGTCTACTCCTACTCATAGTTACACTATTTGCTTGCAATGGCATCATCATTCCATTATCCTTTGTAAAATAAGTTTCATCACCATTAGGAGGAATATTATCCCCACTATCATCATTCTCAACATAGTTAAGAAATTCTTCAACATCATTTCCTGGAAAATTTTCATTACCATCCTCACCTGAAGAAAGCATTTCACAAAAATCATCTACGCTTTTGTAACCCTGACTTAGACCAAATCCTTCACCATCTTGATCCATGCTTTCAGATTCTTCACTGGGAGGATTCAATTCTTCATCACCATAAGTGTCTTTGAAACGATCACTCAGAGAAAATGCATTATTGAGATTTGTGCCTCGAAAATTATCATTTGCAAGAAACTCTTCATCCTCCCTTTCCTCAGTGGTGCTCTCATAATCCTTGGGATTAGGCCTAAGTGGAAGCTTTGAATCTGTATTCACTATAATTTATTCATCCTGTCCCTCCCTTTCCTCACTAGTGCTCTCATAATCCTTAGGATTAGGAATAAGTAGATTCCTTGAATCTATATTTATTGGAAATTCTTCATTCCCCCCTTCATCAGTGGTGCTCTTATAATCGTTACGATTAGGATGAAGTGAAAATTTTGACTCTGGAAATTCATCCCCCTCTTCATCAGTGCTGCTAGCATAATTCTTAGGATTAGGACGAAGAGTATATTTTGACGCTGCAAATTCTTCATTCCCCTCTTCATTAGTGGTGTTGAAATAATCCTTAGGATTAGGACAAAGTGGATATTTTGACTCTACAATTTTTTCATTCCCCTCTTCATCTATGGTGCTCACATAATCCTTAGGATTAGGACGAAGTGGATATTTTGACTTTGGAAATTTTTCACCCCCCTCTTTATCAATGGTGCTCACATAATCCTTAGGATTAGGACAGAGTGGATATTTTGATGCTGCAAATTTTTCATTCCCCTCTTCATTAGTGGTGCTGGCATAATTCTTAGGATTAGGACGAAGTGGATATTTTGACTCTGGATTTTTATCATTCCCCTCTTCATTATTCGTGCTGGCATAATCCTTAGGATTAGGACGAAGTGGATATTTTGACTTTGGAATTTTTTCATCCCCCTCTTCATCAGTGGTGCTGGCATAATCCTTAGGATTAGGACAGAGTGGATATTTTGACGCTGCAAATTCTTCATTTCCCTCTTCACTAGTGGTGTTGGCATAATCCTTAGGATTAGGACGAAGTGGATATTTTGACTTTGGAAATTCTTCATTCCCCTCTTCATCAGTGGTGCTAGCATAATCTTTAGGATTAAGAGGAATTGGACATTTTGACTTTGCAAATTATTTATTCCCCTCTTCATCTGTGGTGCTCGCATAATCCTTAGGATTAGGACGAAGTGGATATTATTCATCTCCCCCTTCATCAGTGGTGCCTTCATAATCCTTAGGATTAGGATGCAGTGAAAATTTTGACTCTGGAAATTCTTCATCATGCCCTTCATCACTGTTGCTTTCATAATCCTTAGGATTAAGAGTAAGTGGAATAACTGACTCTCGATTTACATAAATTTCTTTTTGTTGCAGCTCATCAATTATGTTCTCATCATCCTTAGGATTACGACCAAGTCAAATTTTAGACTCTCTATTCATGGTGAACAAACTCCTGCTATTTTCATCAATCTGAATAGAGTTGTTACATGACAAAGCAGTTGATGTTGTAGATAGAAAAGCTACGTTATCAAAATAACCCATGACTTTCAAAAAGAAGATGTTGAATGATACAAATGTCTCTCCCAATTAAAATGTATAGCTTAAAGACTAAAAATTTACCTCCAAATTCCCCCCCCGCCCCAAAAAAAATTCGCGAAAATTTTTCCCTCCAAAATTTTCGTTTCAAATATTTCGTACAAAATATTTGTCTAAAACGTATTTAAAAACATTTTAATAAACTGTTTGTGTTGAAATATGTTACCGTTATTTCTATTCAAAATATCCACAAAATATTCCTATCATGTTGCCTTCCAAACTAAAATAATGTTGTTATTTTAATGATTTAACATTGACTACATGTAAATATTAACTATAATAACTACATGCAAATATTAACTATTTTAAGTGTAATTAACTACATGTATATATTTTAAATTTTAAATTTTAAACCTACATTATATTTGTCTAAAAATATCTCAAAATTTCTTAATAAACAGTTGGTCTTGAAATATTTCACCATACTTTCTATTCAAAATATCCACAAAAATTCCTTTCATGCATGCCTTCCAAACTAAAATAATTTTCTTTTTTGAATAATTTAACATTAACTACATGTAAATATTAACTATAATAAGTACATGCAAATATTAATTATTTTAACTATAATATTAACTATAATTAACTACATGTAAATATTTTAAATTTTAAATTTTAATCCCAAATTATATTTGAATGATTTAACATTGAGTACATGTAAATATTAACTATAATAACTACATGCATATATTAACTATTTTAACTATATTTAACTTCATGTTAATATTTTAAATTTTAAATTTTAATCCCACATTCGTTAAACAGTAAACCATTCACACAATATTTGCTATATAATAAGAATAATTGTTTCTATTCATCACATCACATCAAGTTTTCTAGTTTTTGTTGGAGCAATTTTCTGGAGGTGTTGCGTTGGTATTGGTAACTTTGTGGAGGCATTGCATTCGCATTGGAGGCGTTGTGTTGATATTGGTAATTTTGTGGAGGTGTTGTGTTCGGATTGGTAACAAGATTTTTTTCGCATTTCAAAGGTTAGTTTTCCTTCTATTCTGTCCATTTAAAAACGTTTTTTGGCAAAATCTATTTTTTCTATGGTTTTTCTGTTTAAGAACTATTTTTTTATTGTTTTTGTGTTCAAAAACCATAGTTTTTTTTATATTTTTTCTAGTAAAAAAATGGGAAAAAAACTCAACTTTTTAGGGTTTTTAGGACAAAAGTTTATATTTTTTTTGTTTATTTAAAAGAGAATATATAGTTTTAGTTTATATTAAACCTCTTTGTTTTTTTTTAAATTATAAATATATTGATGGTTTCATTATTTAAATTGTTTATTTTATTTTTTATTTGAAAAGTTTTTTATTTTATATTTAATTATTATTATTATTATTTTTTAATTTTAAATCTTATTGTTAATTTTAATTTGTTTTTATTTAGATTTTAAAACATATCCTTTAAATTTTTTATTTGATATTTTTTTTTTTGAAAATTTTAGATTGTATAGTATTCTATTTATATTAAACAATAAATTGTTTTAATTTAAAAAAAAAATTATATAATTTTTTTATATTATAAAACAATTATATGTTTTTTTTTATTGTTTTTTAATTTTTTAAATTATAAAATGAATAGTTTTAAATTTTTTATTAAACAACAAATTTTTTTATTATAACTGTTTTAATTTAAAAAAAACAAGTTTAAAATTTTTATATATTGTTTTGTTTGTATTATAAAACATTAATAAAAAATTGATTTTATTGTTTTTTTTTAATATTAAACAATAATTTATTCTTTATTATAATTGTTTTATTTTTAAAAAAAATTCAAAAAAATATGGTTTTTTTTATATATTTAATGCTTTTTTAAAAATATAATTATATATATATATTTATTGTTTTGTTGTTTTAAAAAATTAAAAAAATATTTTTTGGCTACTCGCGGGGGGCTGGGGGTCGGCCCGACGGTGCCGTGGAGGGCTGCCCAGCCCGCCTTTGGCCCCTGGCTGGGTGGAGGTTGATTCTCAAAATCGACCTCCGCCCCGCCGGGGGCCGGAGGCCGAAGGCCGGGCGGGCGGCCCTCATCGACCTCCGTTCCGCCGGGGGCCGGAGGCTGGTTAGGCAGCGCCGTGGAGAGTTGCCCAATTGACTTCCGGTCCCTGGTGGGTAACCAAATTTTATATATATATATATATATATATATATATATATATATATATATATATATATATATATATATATATATATATATATATATGTATATATATATATATATTTTTTTTATTTTAAATAAAACAATAATAATAAAAATATATATGGTTTAATACATAAATTAAAATTGTTGTTTAAAAAATTTAAAATTAATATATATATATATATATATATATATATATATATATAATTTAAAAAAATTTTAAATTAAAACAACTATAATAAAATAAATTGTTGTTTAAAACAAAACAAAACAAAACAATTAAAATTAACAAAACAAAATAATTAAAATTATAACAAAAAATTAACATTAATTTTTTTTTTTTTTTTTTTAAATTTTCTCTTAAGCTTATAAAAAAAAAATTATTTGAACATTGATTAAACATTAATTTTTTTTTTTTTTTTGTGTTTTTTGTTTTTAATCTTAAACATAAACTTAAGTTTGAAATTAATTTTTATTTTTTTTTAAAATTGTTTTATACAATTTAAAACTGATGCAGGAGTATAAGTTAAATTTTCATTGTTCAATTATGTAATTAAGGGGGTGAGATATTTTAATTATTTTTTTAATTAATTTGCTCATTTTTAATAAATTAGGAGAGAAATTATAAATGTGAGGATTATTGTAAATATTCCTTAAATAATTAAGGATATGAGTGGAGTTGAATTAGGTAGATAATCTAGGAATTAGGAATTCCATAAATGAGACTTAGTTGAGTCCAAAAAAAGATAAATCTAAATTAGATTTTAAGTTGAGATTTGTGTGGAGGAAATTATGGAATGGAATAAATTATATATATGTATAAATATGTAGCTTGTGAAGGTGAAAGGGGAGACACAGAGAAAATTAAGGAGAGCTGAGGAATACAGAGAGTAAGAGGAATGGTTTGAAGGGCCAAAGGGCAAGAGGCTTCCCACTCTAATATCTGGCCGAAGAGTTTCTATGTTTTTATATCAATATTTTATTTATCAGGCTCTCTTTCCTTCATGTGTATTTTTGAGCTAAACATATTTGTGGTTTTAATGAAGAATTTTACTTTTGATGGAAGCACACGTGTTTATACATGCTGGGATCTGATTTAACCCAGTATCCTGGCATCATTTTGGTATCAAAGCCTAAGGAGATGATTTTGAGGATGAGTCTCTCCTACATTGAGGTTGTTTTGTTTTGATTGCTTGTTGTGAGCATGAATTAGATTGCTAACGCAGTTGCAAATGGTTGTTTGAATTTGTTTTAAACCATATGAATGGTGGCAGCTCCAACACACTACCATGATTACTTTACTGTATTAAAGTGCGTCCAAATCAAGCGTTGGTGTGAATGCAAGAGTTGGTGTGAATGCAGTGGAATCCTGTAGAGAATACCAGCACAATCGAAGGTTGAAGACTGTGGAAATGAGTTATGCGGGCATCACAAATTGAATTTGATATAACACAATCGCAGTGGAATCGTGGAAGCGGTGGCATAGTTTTTTTTTTTTTTTTGGCAATGGTGGGACATGCAGATTTTGTACACGTGTTTGATGTTCGGTGAAACTACAAGCAGTGTCAAGAAATCGACCCCTTTGGTGAGATTTCTAGAGTGTCGCTTAGTCCATACACGGAGTCATTTTTTATTGGGGTAGCTGATCGAACATATGGAAGCTTGCCTGAATACGATCGCCGACACATCAACCAGTATCTTGATGTTATGATTTAACTATTGTAAATTCTGGAAGTGATTTACCGATTACTGATCTTTCATATGTATTGCCAGAGATTTCATATTTGTCAAATGATGCAGATCTGGTTGTTTTGGAGGGTATGGGTGTGCAATTGAGACCAATCTTGGTGCCTAGTTCAAACGTGATTCAATTAAACTTGGAATGGTTAAACATCCTAAAGTTGTTGAGTTTCGAGGAGGACAGTGCTTGGTGTTGATGTGTGGAAGTGGATCTGGTAAGTTATGGGCACAAATTAAACCTTATTTGGGTTCTGCAGTTTCTGCATTCCAACATTTGGAACAGGCCCCAGAGGATTTGATTTTTGGGGAGACAATTGCCTATAACAAAGATCTGAGCCCTGTGAAATTGAATTTGGGTGTGCGACTTTAAATTTTTTTTGAGTCTGCGTGAAGCACTAACTTGAAAGAGTAGCAGTGCGGCCAAGCGTATGGACGTAGGTATAGTTACCACAGGTAATGCATTCGACCAAGTGTGTGGACGCAGGCATCAATATCATAGGTGCAGCATATGGTGATGAGCAACGCACATGGGAACGCAGCGTGTGACACGGCTCTACCAGATGTTGAACACAACATGTGACATGGCATATGGTAGCATCATCCATATGATATCACAGGTTCCTGGTATGCTGTAAGTGGAGTGCGGTTTAAAGTTCCATGGAGGCTACGTAAGGCATTCACAAATACTCGTGGAGGCTGCTCAGTGGTCTTAAACAACATATAGTGTTATTTTCTTAAAACGAATTCCATGTTTGGTAGTGGGCCCTCAATCATGCAACGAATTTAGTTCACATTGTTTTATATTCATTAATGATACCTTAAGGATTACGTTGATTTTTGAGAAGCGTGAATGACAAGTGCGTTGGTGAAAGGTGATTTGTACTGCTTCGAAGTTACGAAGAAAAAGCGATGGATAATGACTCTAGAAAGTTATAAGCTTTGCCAATATTTACTCTTGGTTGACAAATCGAAGCTTTTGAAAATGAAGTTTTGAATTTCAGGCCATCCTTTATGGGTTTTTCATATCAGAAGCGTGAGGATTTGAATAAATTGTCGTTGAAAGAATAAAATAAAGCTTCTTGAGAAATTTGCTTCAAGTGATTTTTACTAATTTAAAAGATATGTTAAGTAAAATTGTGGGACCAAGTTATATTGTTGAGTGATATTCCTGTGTGGATGACTTGTGTTGGTAGCAACTGCAATAATGCAACAATGTCTTCCAGATCAACGACTTGTATGAAGGTGGAGTTGGGCATGAATTTAAGCCTATCGGTGATTTTTTGAGTTGTCAAGCTATTTGAAGTTTGATTTTTTGAAGAAAAGCCTCGCTGTGATTTCAAAGCAAAGCATTGCTTTATACAACTGGCCTCACATTTTTTTTTCCCTTCTTTGATCCACTTGTTAGAGGGGTTAAAATCGATTTAAAGTCTTGATGACAGAAATTATGAAATGGAGTGGCACATCAGAATTATGAGTCAAGGGAAAAGGTATGACTGAGCATGTTATGTGTTGACATTTTGGGTTTTCTTAACCGAAATTGAAATTATATATAAGTATTTTTGCGGAGATGATTTATATATATATATGTCAACATGTTGTTCAAAATTAAAGTGAAAATGTTGCAAATGCGGAGGTATAAGGTTTTATCACCACAATAGCTTTAAAGAAAATTAAGTTTCACTTAAATGAATGGAAAAGGAGAATGTGCTATCCTGGGTGATATAAAGAGAAGCATGCATTTTTGATAATATACGAGGTGGTTTATTATTCATAATGTGGATTCGTCATAGTTTTGGCTAAGTCATTTTGAACCAAAGCTTGTAGTTGGAAAAAGGAGAATTATTTTTATTTGTGATTGAAAACATACTTTCTTGATGTTGTAAATTTTTACCATCATGTGGCGGTATCTAAGGAGGTGATATTCAAGATGGATACGATGTACAAGTTGTACATTATTCATCGAAGAGGTTAAAAACATGTTCTATGTAGACAGGTGAAGAAATGTGAATTGATGTTGTATGGTGCATAAAAGTGCAGGGAAATGTTTGCATTAAGATGACGAACTTATGGGCATGCGAGTATTTATAGTGACAAAGACGAAACAGAAGAATGGAAACCAAAGAATTGAGATTGCAGAGAGAAAGGTTTATTAATAACCTTAACAGGAGCATGAGGTATGATAATTCAGGAAGGTATTTTTGAACATTGAAGATTGAATGGTTTATTTATTTTCACCTTAAAATAAATCTTGAAAAACCTGGATTTCATTTCGACTAAAGACTTCAGTATCATGTGAAATGATAATGGGAAATTGATGATTTTTCATAAGAATGAAGCATGCAAGAGAATGAAGATTTTACATCCTAAAATTGTATTAGGAGTGTATGTTGTTGGAGAATTGTAAACTTGAATTAAGTCAAAATATCCACTATCATAATTATTGGGGCAAAGCTTGAAGTCAAAACAGATATTAGAGTCAAATGAAAGTTTGGATAGTTTGAGTTAAGATTGAGTATTTTTCATCTAAGATGAAGAGTTGGGTAAATTCTAAAGTCAAAGAGTCGTAAGCTAATTCAAAGGTCTGAATGTAATTGGGTGCATGATCGATGGATCCCGACACCCAAAGAGTTTGGTCATTGTAACAAAAGCATTACTAAAGTGTTTTTTGTAGCAAAGTGAAGAAAGAGGATTGGCCAGAGATTAATTCCAAAACAGAGAACCAAGAGAAGCCAAGCGCAGGAGGAGAACTTGCATTTTTGGTGAACGAAAAGTGTGAAGGATTGCTAAAAGGTGGATTGAATGAAATCCACACGTGAATAGATGAAGTTCAAAAAGGAAGAGAAGATGACTATTGATAGTCATTTCCGAAGATCTGATGAAGACCACAACAGAAGGAAGAAGAAGGAAAATGCCAAGGTAAGTGGCATATGTGAGCAGTTGACAGATGAAGATTATGAGCAGGAGAAGGCTGAGATAAAAATGGATGTTTCCATTTGTGGCCCAGAACAAGGTAAAATTATGGGTGAATAGATCAATAAGGAAGATCTCATGAACTATTGGGATAGTTCAGAAGAAGCCGAAGATGTGTTGGCAAGAGAAGCAGATGAGGCTATGAAGCCTTACATTTTTAAATCTCATAGTTTATGTATGTTTACAGGATGTGAGAAATATGGTGAACAGTCTGGTGAAACTGTCACAGAGGAGAATGAAACTCTTAAGAAGTGTGATGGAAAATGCCTTTCAGAAGAAAAAAGTACTGACGTGTTGTAGTAGAAAGAAATCATAAATGAATTCTTGTTTAGTGTGAGACAACAAGTTGAAACTGTTATGGAGCAAGAGCATAGTAGAAATGCCAAAGAGATATTCCAAGGAGGTAAACAAATGTATTTGTTTGATGAATTTGCTGACGGAATTTTACAATGTGATGGAATAGAAACCAGGACAACTCAGGAATATTTCCAGAAGAAGGATGAAGCTGGGAATGAAGGTTGTGACGAAGTGCTAAAAATATTTCATAGGGAAATCACATTCTTGGAACGATGGCTTAAGGAACCTGATGGAGAAGTAAAACTTGCAGAACCTGATCCAGAAGAAATTACAGTTACTATGTGTGATAGGGATGAAATGTTTTTAACATTTATATATTTGAATGAATGTTGTAAATTTTCAAATAATAATGCAACTGTAAATACAGAAACTGACATTAACAGATATGATGTCGAAATCAGAGAAATTAAGAAGAAATTATTTGGAATTGAGATGGAAGATCAGAAGCAACAAGGAAAATTATGTCCGTAGAGACATAAAGGAGATATAAATATTGAATCAGCAGGATGAAGATGAAAGAAGCTAGCAGTTCAAAATAGGATCTATTGAATTCCAGAAAGTCGATGATGGGAGATTGATGCCTGAAGCATCAAAAGAGACCGAAAGGTATTATATTTTTAAAACTAATAGTTTGTTGGTGAATGCAGGTACAACACCGGACAAAATAGTTGTTGCTATAAAAGCAATCAAAGAATATATTTATAATGAAGAAGGAGTTCTTGATTATTCTTCATGGCAGAAATTTGAGTGTTCAGCACAGTTGGAGATGAAAGAATTTGACAAAGAGGTGTTACTCTGAGGAATTGGTGAAAGGAAGTGTTGGAGAAGCCGATGGAATCCGATCGATAGAGTGCATGATGAGTTACCAAATCGAGTTGATACTTCAAAGGACCAGTGGTAGAACAAAGTTTGGAATCCTGGAGGGAGCAAGTCATCAGGACTTGTGGTTGTCGCATTGTTACATAAAAACGACAGACCTCATAGACAAGTCTATGGAAACTTCTCTACTTGGGGAGTCTGATGCAGAAGCATCAAGTTAAATTTTCATTGTTCAATTATGTAATTAAGGGGGTGAGATATTTTAATTATTTTATTAATTAATTTGCTCATTTTTAATAAATTAGGAGAGAAATTATAAATGTGAGGATTATTGTAAATATTCCTTAAATAATTAAGGATATGAGTGGAGTTGAATTAGGTAGATAATCTAGGGATTAGGAATTCCATAAACGAGACTTAGTTGAGTCCAAAAAAAGACAAATCTAAATTAGATTTTAAGTTGAGATTTGTGTGGAGGAAATTATGGAATGGAATAAATTATATTTATGTATAAATATGTAGCTTGTGAAGGTGAAAGGGGAGACACAAAGAGAAGTGAGGAGAGGTGAGGAATATAGAGAGTAAGAGGAATGGTTTGAAGGGCCAAGAGCCAAGAGGCCGCCCATTATAATATCTGGCCAAAGAGTTTTTATGTTTTTATATCAGTGTTTTATTTACAGGTTCTCTTTCCTTCATGTGTATTTTTGAGCTGAACATATTTGTGGTTTTAATGAAGAATTTTACTTTTGATGGAAGCACACGTGTTTATACATGCTGGGATTTGATTTAACCCAGTATCCTGGCATCAAAAACCAATTTTAATTTTTTTATAAAATGTACTCAAATAATATTATATAGATATATATACATATATCTAAATATGATTTTTAATTTTTTATTTTTAAAAGAAAAAATTCTATAGTTATTTTTTTGGTTTATTTTTAATTTATTTAGTTTTAAAAATAAATTTTATTTTTTTAATTTATTTTATAGACATCATTTTTTGGTAAATTTTAAATTTATATTGGCAAACTTAAAAAAAAAATTGATTAACTAAGTTATGTTTTTTCTCATTAACTAATATATATATTTCTTTTTATCAGGAAAATGGCATCAAAAAAAAATTCTGTGAATGTTTCTGCACCTAGGGCTGCAACTCCCAAATATAAAGTAGCAGTTGGATGCACTATGGATACAACTCCCAAATATAAAGTTGCAGCTGGACGCACTATGGATACTGCTAGATGCAATAAGGAGGTTGTTGCACACACTAATAAAAGTCAAGCAAGTGGCCCACTAGGTTCATTAAAGCTTATTCATGATTGGAAGAACGCCGAATAAATAAAACTGATTTCTCATGGTATCTTAAAGACAATGAAATAGAGGCTGATATACATATCTATTTGGTTTGTGGTATGATTGAATTAAATGAACCATATGAAGTGATTGGCAGAGTATGAGACATATGTATGGTCTCGAATAAAAACACTATTTATGTTCTTGCAAGGGAGGCTAACAAACGTGACAATGTTAAATATTGTCTATCAAAGGTCAAATATGACACAAATGAAATATCTACTAAATTTTTTGAAGAAATCTCAAGCAACATTGCAAATAACATTGTAAGTATGCTTATTTATATTTCAGCTATGCATTATTGTAAGGATCATTCATTTTTTTATAAATTATTGATCATTGACATGTTTTATTTTGTTTCATAGGATTTTGTTCTGAGTCTTTCAAACATGTTTGAAGGTATTTATTATATGGAGCCAAATTTTATGACTGCGATCAACACTTTCCACACAGACAAATCAGAGGAAAGGAGATTGAAGCAAATACCAATAGCTCGTGAAATTGCAATAGTACAAAGAGGGGATCAACCAAGAGTCACTAAGGTGGGTAAATCTAGTAAACCTAAACATGTTGCTTTTGAAGATGTGGAACATGAAACTAAAAATTATGATAGAATTAGTGAGGAGGAGATTAGAAATGTTGTGCAAAAGGAGAAAAAAAATCAGACACCAAAAAGAAAGATGGCCAAAGATGTCTTTTTTTTACCTGATGATGAAGAGCTTGTTTAGAAAAGAACTGATATGTTAACCAATAAGAAGAGGAAATCAAATATTGGTTAACTTGTAAAATTCATGACCAGCAGTGAAGAACAAACTGAAAGCTCAAACGGAAGAAGCGAAATCATAACACCATGTGCTGAGTTAGAGGATGGCATTATTAAAACAAAACAAAATTCCATTCGATATGAGTTGAGGAAGAATAGATTAATTCTTAGTGGCCAAACAGTTGATCTTAATGTTAGCCAATTTCATAGGCCAGATGAAGGACAATCTCAATATCAAATTAGAAAGGCCCATCACCTACATGTACATAATCTGAAAACATTGTTCAGGTTCAATCCATATGCACATGTGGTGGATTATGTGGTTCTTGTTGATCCATGTCAAGTTCCCAGCAAATAGGAATTTGACAAGACAATTTTTTTTGATTATAAGTATTATGTAATTGGAGGGAACCATTCGGTAGAGGTTAAAAGACGGTTGATTGAGGAATATCCCAATAACTATCTTTTTCAAACAGTGAAATGCATCATTTACGTTGGCTTAACAAAAATAGAATCAAAGTTATTGGCATGGGATCATAATGCAGATAATGAGTACAGAATGAAAATGACTTTCATCCAAAGGGTCAGATTTATTCATAATGAATTCATAGAAAAATATGGTGGGGATAAGACACAAGTTACTCTAACATTTCGGAAGGAATGTTTAATGGAAACAGGTTATCAAATTGATGAAAAAATCAAAGCAAAATATGGAAAAATGCGTTCAAGTATATTCAGAAGCATGGATAACATTTTTCAGTTGCCATTTAGAACTGGGGAGATATGGGATTTGATTGATGATATTTTTGAGCGGTGGGAGAATATTTCCATAAAAAATCAGAAGGTTAAAAAGAGTAAACCCATAATATGTACCAACAGTAAGACAGGTCTTGAAATGAAGCAACTTCCAGAGGATATGACTATCACACCTTGGAGAACAATGCAAGGTGTGAAGTGTTAGGGTCCTGTGATTTGGTAGGTCCACCTAATAAGGTATGTTGATTTATACATTCATTTTATTCATATTTAAACTATTATTATTTTATTACTTATATATATATATATGTTTTTATGTCATTAAAGATGTCGAAGAAGGATGGAAATGGAGTACCTGATACTTTCAAAAGCTTTATTGAAAAAATTAAGTTGGAAAATATGAGGAAGAAGCGTCTTATGAACGTTGAACTTGATCCTACTCTTAATCATTAAATTTGGAATGGGCTCGAGAGTATCCAATATCAAATAATACAAGGTGAATATGAAGGCATTGCATCACTAATACCTAAAAGGGAATATGTGGTAGTTATTGTAGATATTCCTCATGGTTTCAATTTCCCAGACATTGAATATGATAGTGAACCATATACTTATCAAGCTTTTAGTAAAGTGGTTACGGGTTTTCAAGAAGTGACAACATCACCACTTTGGTGATTTGTGACATTTCATTTAGACAGATAGTTTGCAATGTTACTAACAAGCTTCAAGGGAAAAACAAACTCAAGGATGCAAATTACATGGTATGACTTTGAAATTGTATGTTTGATTACTGTTAATTTTTTTATTATTTATGTACAATTTAATTGAACTTTTACTATGTTATGTTACAAGCAGAAGTCAAATATTATTTCTTCCAAAGATCAACCTATTATAAATGATTGTGAGTTCCTCCATGTTGAATGTTGGACAAAAGAGGATAGCTATAAGCGTATTCTTATGAATCGAGTAGATGGGAAGAGTCACAGTAAAGTATTGGTTCATGATGTTGTTAGTATGAATATTTTGTCGAAGTGTATGAAAAAAGACCACTTTAGCTACGCATAACCAATAGCCCTAACATCAAAAGTGGCTGCCAATATCTTCAGATCTGCAGTTAGTTGATCAAGACAAGAGCTGCAAAAAACCAGATCTATGCATAGAAAGACATTAAGCAGTAAAAAGAAGGGTTTGCTCCATATATCCAATAGACAAGACAAGAACAATTTTTTAAAGAATTTTTTGTATTAAGGGCACCTGGGAGGAAAACAAGAAGATGTTTCCAATTCTCCTCAATGGGATGGGTTCTTGGAAGTCCTCAGCACTTCGGATCTAGCATTTCTCTCTCCTGTTGGTGTAGAAAACCCAGACAAAGATAGAACTCAAAGGGAGCTCACACAGCAAATAATGGAAAATATGACAATGATAATGGCTCAAAGTCGGACCAAGAGTTTAGATCCAGAGTGATCTAATAGGCAACAAAAGGTGAAGAATGGTAGGAAAAACCCTCCTATTTATAACAAAATATTGGGTCATTCTAGATCTTGGTGCATGATTAAGATAACATTAGCCAAATCTAGATCCACCTTTTATGGAATATTTTATCATATTTGTTGGAGGGAAAAAGCATTTGACTTGGGTCAAATCCCTTTATTTGTGAATAATAAATAAATAAATGATTTATTTATCATTTTAAGGAAGTGGTTGAAAGATAATCAAATAAATAATGATTTATTTAATTATTTATGGGTGATTTAGTCATATTAACAAGGAATATTATTTAAATAAGATTTAAATAATTATTTCTAGAAAATAATAAGATAAATAAGGATTTATTTAATTAATTTCTTTGTTTTGGGTTAAACATGACCAGGAATAATAATTGAATTATTGTTTAATTAATTATTCCTTGAGGAAAATCAAACAAATATAGGTTTGTTTAATATTTCCTTTTGGGGTTTCCTGTTTAGACCATAAACAACCTAATAAATGTGGTTTATTAAGTTATTTAACATAGTGAAGGCAATTTTACTTAGGTAAAATTGGTCTTACATGGTGTACTTGGGTCCATCTAATGATAATAGGTTAGATGACCAAAAAATGGTGTAACAGATTGCCCCCCAGCGTGCGAGTGTCAGGAGCAAATCGTATGATCGAAGTACGTTGTAAGAACTCAATCACCAGACAACAAAAGGGAAGTCAGAGAGAGAAATGCAAGGTAGATAGTGTGCTGAGGAACTAGACCCTGAGGAGACGAGACTCGCAGGTGCAACAAGTCTCTTTTTATGAGAGGGTACCTGTGCTAAAGGTGGCGGGGGAGGCATACCTATGCCCGCCGAGACAAAGTACAAAAGAATAGTGTGTCCAGTAAACAAGGGATCGAACCATAAAGTACAGCCGGCATAAACATGAGCCAGATAGAAATACAATGAGGGATCCCATATACATGATGTGCCTGGGATAACAGCCAGGACTTATACAATAATATCTGAGTACATGAGATACAAATACAACCAAAATGCCCCCTATAAGCGGGGAAGGGCTCACAAAATCTGACTGATACATGCAAATCAAAGAGGCGTTGCAAGCGGCTAAGGCCGACATCATCAAATGTATGGAGCTGCATCGAAGGCTGCAATGAAGAGGTCATCCGAGCATGTGGGGGGCTACCTGTAGGGCCACCCCCTCATGAGGGCTGAGACATCTCACACACACCCGGGAATCACCAAGAGCTACTGTTGCATCACTAAACCATCAAGTATACGGATCTCGATCATGCTGAAAGGAGCTGGAGTGGAGAAACAATCAAGTCAAAGGGAAATGAGAGATCCCTTTGCCTGATTCGAGGCACCGAACAAGAGTGGAAGATGGAACCAAGGTACACCGCCCTCTAGACCTGTCTTCTGGAATGAAGGAGCTGATGTCGACAAAAGGAGGTCCGCCATAGGTGAGGCAATGAGAGATCCTCAAATAAGGCACGAGAGAAAATAGTAGAGCGACGGACAGACTAATACCAATGATGATGATGAAATGGAGGGGATTGAGTAGCGAATGGACGACTTCCCTTGTGAGAGCATAAAGGGCATGAATGACATGGCAGCGACTGACACAATATCATGAGGGATAGGGGATAGTGGGACTGAAAGCCATAATGTGTGACACAAGAGAGGGATCAAGCAATGAAGGATGGAGGACTATAGCGGGGTACAAAGGGACTCGGGATAGACTCCATGAATGTGATGATGACTCAACTTGGATGCTCTAAACAAGGGCAACTCGATGGTGCTGCCACACAGAAAAAAGCCCATGGGGGACCTGAAAAACATGAGTACAAGATGATATCTCATGACTAAAATCGACACAAACAAAGACAAGTATGGAGGCAAGGTGGTGCCGCAAGTACAAGTGGTGTAAGTGAGGAAATTCGATTTTGGGGGGAGTTGAAGTGACCCATCTTGGACAAAATGTGTCCTGGTGAAGTATCAAATCACAAAAAAATAACAGATACCCATTTGAGGGCCCGGTGAGATATTTCCAACGGTGCAGACGGTTTGTCAAACGGAGCTATGGTATGGTTGCAGCAGGCGAAAGAAGAAACAAGGGTTCTCTTTTAATAAGGCAGTTTTCCCTCCAAATCCACTCATTTGCTAGTGTTGCTGTGGTGAATGTAGAGAGGAGAGAAGGCCCTAAATCTTGTGGCGAGCGTAGCGGAAAAACCGACCGTTGGAATCGAGATCCGTCAGTTGCAGGTAAGAGGCCTAACCTTACTCTTTCATTTTGATGGATTGAAAGTTCAGTTTAGGGCCCAAAATCTCAGGAACAGACCCTCTTTGATCTCTACAGCCGGGTCGCACTTTTTGGGCCAAAATCTGTGACCTGGGAAGCAGGTTTTGAGCAAAAAAGTGTGACCTATCCCAGGATTTGGCAGAAAAGTGCGACCTGAAGATGGAGGGGATTTTAGTGCTGTGTGAGGGCTGAGATTTTGGTTTTTGTGGATGGTTGCAGTGTTTCTTATCTGTATGCTGACAAAGATGATGGTTTTTTGCAGATATGGCAGATATATGGGTCAACTGGAGAGAGAGAGACCCGGGTACATTGCGGTCAGAGATCCAGGAGGATCAGGGTGTCCATCATGTACTGGCCAGGTTTGGGGTTCTGAAGTTTTTGGAGAACCCTCTGATGAGGGCTGGGGAGCCCTTGTTGGCCCAGATTGTTGGTTATTGGGATCCAGATCATGAGGTCTTTATAGTGCAGGGGCACAAGATCGAATTGACAGTCCAGGATCTGTATTTTCTGACGGGTCTCCCGCCACTTGGTATGGTGGGAAACACACAGCCAGTGTTACCGCGGGGGTGGCATATCATGGAGTTTGTGGAGCGACATTGCCGACTGGGTCTCCAAGTCAAAGGGACTCGGATACCGATCGGGGACCTCGAGAGGTTAGAAACCCGTGCGGTGGCCGCAGCAGTGCTGCGGATCTTGGGCATCCAGGCGCTCCATCACATCACCGGGGGGTAGATGATGATTGTGGAGAGTGTGTTGAGGGGGACCTACTATGGGTGGGCCCAAATGATGTTGGTGTCATTAAAACGACAGTTGTCACTCTGCAAGCGGCAAGTGAACCACGATTTCTCGTATGGGACTTTATTGTGTGCCTTATTCTTTGAGAAGATCCCGACCTTACGACCTTGTATACAACTCCCAGATGGGGGCCCGAGAGAGCCCAGGATGCGCCGGTGGGGGCGGCTACTTTGCAGAGGAGGAGGAGGGGCGGTCGGACGAGTGTTTGGACCTGAGTTCTTTGCCCATTGGGATCAGATGCCGTTATACATAGACGACTATCCCTATAGTGGGATGAGTTATTGTTGGGATCCAGACCTACCACTTCCGCTTGGTTGAGTATGGGGACCCGATGGTAAGTGAAAAGTAACTAATCTTTTTTGGGCATGTTAAAGTTAGTGAATAGTAGATAGGGTATTGATTCATGTACGTTTGGTATGCAGATATAGCTTCGGTAAAACCGGCCGGATAAATGGGACGACCAGCAGCATCTGGAGCTGCAGGTCCGAGTGGGTCGAGAGCAGCGTGTAATGAGGATGCAGCCGCCCTTCTGGAGGACATCCATCGTAGATGTGAGAGGTTGCTGACCGGAGTGTCAGAGCGCGGGTGGAAAGAATTAGACGACCAGTACATAGAGCCATGTATTGGTCTACCCTCAGAATGGCGAGGTGTCATGCGGCGCATGGCGATGGTCGGTCAGGGGATACGTGATCTACAGGCTGCAGGAGCAGAGCCATTGGCTCGGGATCCGCCAGAGAGTGATTAGGTGTGGGGCAGGTGGTGCCCCCTAGTGTGTATGTAGGGACAGATGGTGTCCCCAGTTTTGAATTTTTTGTAACATGCTATGGGCATGTCATATGTATCAGAGTAGATGGACTCTAAACACATGTTTTGCGACACATATTATGGATATGCATCTTTTTTAATGATTATGAATGTTATTGTCTTGTATGAAATGCGTGTGATAAATTCCAATCTAGAACATGGTTTGCAATGCTATCTACATAGTGATTCTATTCTCGAGGTACATGGTTGAAAGTTATGGTTTCAAATTCACGTATCAAGAGTTTCACTCGTAAATATCGTCTAAACAGCACAGGATTACGCACACGATAAACACCATTTAGTTGCATGACAAGAAGTAGGGAATCTAAACGAACATGCAGATGGAGGATGCGATGAAAGAGGGCATCGGCTAAGAGACCACGCACTGCATCATATTCGGCCTGATTGTTGGTGGCAGTGCCAATGCAGACCCCGTTTGAGAGAACAAGGGCATGCAAGGGGGTGAAAATGGCCCAACCTGCCAAGGCTAGATTCCGGGAGTAACGACTTGCATCATCGGCGTAACCGATATAGGGTGGGGACGGGAGGTCCTGCGGAATGGTGTTACAAGACAACAAATGGGGGGAGGAGGTACAATGACGGCAGCGTGAGTGTATAGTAGACATCAAGCGGCAACTGCGGGAGGGAGTGTGATGGGCAAGATGGCTATGATGCATATACAAATTGGATGGTGGTATATGAGGGCTATAGGAGGGGTGGCTGGGACTCGGGCTGCAGAGGTCAACAGAGATATGGGTGGTGTTATCTCGTGTATGGGCGGAAAGGAGGAGGTCAAGGGTGGAAAAGGTTCCCAAGGAGGCATCCGGACGGGAAAACAGGGGATGAATAGTGGAAGGGAAACCACATGATGTGGCAAAGTTACCTAAATCATCCGTAGAGGAAGACAGGCTCGCATACGGATCTTCACGGGGAATGAAAAAAGAACAGGGAAACAAATGGTTAAATGATGTTGAGCCTAGGGTGGTCGCTGAAGGGGGGTCAAGCGAAAAAACAGGGGAGGATTCAAGGGGAATGTGCTCCAAGGGTCTCACAGAGGATGATAGGTAAAGAATGGTGGGAGTAGACTCCGTCATCTGGACATCAGGGGGGGGGGGATGTCAATGGGAGCGGGGGGATCCTCAAGCTGACCCGAAGCATATTGTGCAAGTATGGGAGAGGCGGACTGATTTTTTTCAACCTCATACTCACGGACTACTTCTAAAGAGGCACGGTAATGCGTCAGGTGAGGACAATGGTGGGAATAATGTCCATGGATACCGCACAAAGCACAAGGTTTGCTGATGCGAATAGTTTTTGGGTTCTTGGTTACGGACGAGGACGGGAGAGAGGGGTCAGGGGCCGTAGACTTAGGGAACGTGACTTTAATCATGGGTTGAATGTGGGGAAATTCAGGACAAGTATGGGTGGTGTGACCGACGACATCACATAAGGCACAAGGCTTTGCGGGCGGAGGAGGAGTTGGGTCAGTCGGGGTGACTTTGTCTTTGGATCCCCCCTTTTGAGCTTTGCCTTTCTTTCCTGGAGCTGTCACCACAGGGGTAGGGTCCTGGGGAGGTGCGGGGGGCATGGTGGCAATGGAGGAAGTGAGGGGGACCGGTTAAACCAGTGTTAAAGCAAGATAGGGTTTGGGGTGACCAGGTGGGGTAGCGGCTGGAGGGTCAAGGCACTAGACGGGTATGCCCAGGGTCAGGTTAGGTAGAGAGAGGGTGGCCATGATAGGGACCGTATAGACTCCGGGAGGGGGAGCCAGGAAAGGTATCTGACCAGCGGGATAATGACCAGGAGGGACGGCTCCGAGCTGATTGAGGCCTGGGGGAACCAACCCGGGAGGATAGAGGGGTTCAGGGACACCAGCGGTAGGAGAAGGGCTAGAAGGAGGAGGTCCGGCTGGCTGAGATGAATGGCTAGGAGCGGGTTGTGGAAGGGCGAGGTTGAGTCTGAGGTTGCTGACTAGTCAAAGCGGGTCGCTTAAGGGTAGCCCGAGACGATTGCATCATGCAAACATTCGATAAGCTAGGATCAGAGATATGAGGAGGAGGGAGACCAGGGAAAGTTCCAAGTAGGGAGAAGTCTTTGTAGATGCCGGGAGAGACACTGGTCAAGGAATCAGCAGTTTTCTTATTGTCTACAGAAGAGATGGTCGTCTCCGGGGAGGTCTGAGACGGTGGCTCATGATAAGTCAACTGGTCGATGGTGACTATCTTTCCATTGTGAGGAAAAGACATCTTGCGAAAAATTGTGGATGGGACAGCAGACATGGCATAGGTGTAGCTTTGCCCCAATAGAATGTTGTAGTCTAGAGGGGCGTCAATGACTTCAACGTCAACGCAAACAGTCTTTCCTACAAGGGTGATAGGACAATTACGGAAAAGGCTAATGGGCTAGGAGGTGTGGCCGTCCCACGGTCGAAGGGTGATCGTGGAAGGGGCCAACTCAGGAGATCCGAGTTGTTTCCAAACCGAAGCGGACATCACACAGGTGGATGCCCCCTCATCAATTATACACCGAGAAACGATGGTATTCCAGATTTTGACTGGGATTTGGAAGGCGACAGAAGCAGGAAGAGGAGGATGTTCTGATTGATGGGCGTCGAAAACAATCATTTGGTCATCGGTAGGATCTACAGTGCCCACGGAAGATAGCAGAGCCTTCTTTTGGGAAGGGCACTACTGGAGGAGTTCCAATGTGGAAATGGCAGCAGGAGATTGCACCAAATCATCTACTATGCTATACGAATGAGCAGCTCGACCAGAAGCAGCATTTCGACGTAATGGTCCCTTAGGAATATTTGTATGAACCTCGAATTTGGGTGGAGGGATATGTAAGGGACCATTGGATGTTGAAAGAGGATCTGTAGAACCTGAAGAAGGGGACTCGGGGGCAGCATGAGCGGAAGGCTTGGGGTAATGGCGAGACTGAGTTTGAAGGTGAAGGTCGACGGTTGGGGATGGATCAGAGTTCATCATGAGGATCTAGTAATCAGAGGAACCAGAAGGGGAAGGTTGAGTGGCGACCTGTCCATCAGGGGGTTGGGCAGCCACGAATCCTTGCTGAGGGAAAGGATCAATAAACACAGCTGGTTGAGTAGTGGTCACATTAGGGGGAGCATGAGGGGAGGCATGTTGTCCTCGCAATGTGGCTTGAGACTCCCACATCTGCCGCATCTGTGGTAAGAGGGGACAATCGTGGGTGTAATGACCGTAAACACCGCAACACGAACAAGGCTTATTGGTGTGAAGAGGCCTGTCCGGCTTGGGCTGAGTGCCCTGTTGCTGGTTAGCAGTGTCAGGGTCAGTACCTTGAGGATTGGGTCCACAAGTACCAGGGGCAGATTGATTTGGATTGCCTCTCTGCCTTCTTTGAGAAGGGGGATTAGTCACACCTTGCTGTGCAAAGACTTGCCCTGGAGGGGGCTGTAGGTGCTGCTGCGGCGACGGAGGAGGCAAGGGAGGTGGAAGCGCATAGGCTGGAGGAGCTGGCGCACCAGGCTGCGGATAAGGATAATGGTTAGGTTGGGAAACATTGAGGTAAACAGGATGTTGGGCAAAAGGATGAGGCATGTCGTATCCTAGATACATGCTACCTGGAGGGGGAAAAGTGCTAGAGGTTCTGGCCCCTCCCGGAGGGAGACCATAGCCCATAGGAGGTTGAGCATATGGATGAGAAAGGGCTCCAACGATACCGTCGGCGAAATGAGATTCCCCCGGGGGGTTAGCGCCACCGGGCCTGGGGAGGTCAGGAAGGACGGTATAAACATAACCAGAATGAGCGTAGATTAGGTCATATTTCAAGGCTACTTGGAGGGCGGCTTCTTCGGTTTGAGGGAAATGGGAGGCGACATCTTCGCCAATGGGAGGTAAGAGAGTGCGAAGGAACCAATCCATATAAACCCGATCTTCGAAGGGGGGAGCTCGACATAAGCTCCGTCTTCGCCGCCATTCCTGGACATGAGTGGAAAGGTGGGTAGAAGAGGTTTGCTTGAAAGAAGTCAGAAGCTCTGTACCAGTATCGTATCAGAGAGGGAGTTTGAAGTAAGATAAAAAGGCTTGGGCAATGGTTGTAAAGGTGGTATGGGAAGAGGTGGCTTGGTCAACATACCATTTAGAAGCTTCGCCGGTAAGCGTGCGTTGGAACAACCGAAGACGGATGGAATCATCGGTAATAGAATTGGAGGAATACCACATGTGGAAAGATCGGACATGGTTGGTTGGATCTTCTCCAGCAAGGCCTTTGAACTTAGGGATGTCGGAGGGGAGCTTGGTTGGCATAGCAGGCCAACCAACATCGTGGCGGATAGGGTCATTGATCAACTGATTGAAATCAGGGAGGCTGAGGCTTGCCATGTAAGGGAGCAAAGGTACAGCTGAGGTAGTTCCTGTGGTGGTTCCGCTAGTAGTAGTCCCGGCATTAGGGCCGGGATTACCGCTAGCGTTAGGCCCTGGACCAGACATAGTGAAGGTGACAGGGTGAGAACCATAAGTAAAAGGAGAACCCAATGAATCAGAAGAGGATTCGGAGTGCGGACTCGGAGGAGGACTAACTCGACGACGGTGGGAAGGAGTAGGTCGACCGACTGGAAACTGAGGGTGAAGGCCAAGAAGTCTCCAGGATGTGCGCCTTGGGGGCGCAATGGTGACAACACAAACACGGCACAAGGGGAAGAATAACGACCGAAAAAGGCAGGGAGGTGAAGAATCAAGTGATTACAATGTCGAAACAAGGGCAGAAAGGTGCAGTGTCAATTGATTTTAAAGTCTTTGCCCGACAGTGTAAACCAGGCTCTTCTTCGCTTAGGGTGAGTGTGTGGTGTGCGTTAATTTTAATTTTTAAACCCTTTTCGTTGTGAGAGCAAGAGAAAAAGTGTGCTGCGTAACTGAAAATAATGTTGCGGAGAACAATATATAATGCTGAAATAACAGAAAATTAACAGCTAACAATGCATCGATCTAACCCAAAAAGGCGGGTCTCTCAAAACTAGTCTAAAAGAGGAAAAAAATCTAGTCAAAACACACTAAAAAGAGGCCAATAGACCGAGAGTTGAAAGGGACAGGGATCTAAAGGAGAAATCTGCTGAAAAGAGGTGCAGAACACAGCCAAGAGGCAGAGGCAAGGTGGCTGGAAAAAAGGAGATCTATGCAAAAAGAGACATTAAGCAGTAAAAATAAGGTTTTGCTCCATACATCCAATAGACAAGACAAGAACAATTTTTTGAAAGAATTTTTGTATTAAGGGCACCTGGGAGGAAAACAAGAAGGTGTTTCCAATTCTCCTCAATGGGATGGGTTCTTGGAAGTCCTCAACACTTCAGATCTAGCATTTCTCTCTCCTGTTGGTGTAGAAAACCCAGACAAAGATAGAACTCAAAGAGAGCTCACACAACAAATAATGGAAAATATGACAATGATAATGGCTCAAAGTCAGACCAAGAGTTTAGATCCAGAGTGATCTAATAGGCAACAAAAGGTGAAGAATGGTAGGAAAACCCTCCTATTTATAACAAAATATTGGGTCATTCTAGATCTTGGTGCATGATTAAAATAACATTAACCAAATCTAGATCCACCTTTTATGGAATATTTTATTATATTTGTTGGAGGGAAAAGGTATTTGACTTGGGTCAAATCCCTTTGTTTGTAAATAATAAATAAATAAATGATTTATTTATTATTTTAAGGAAGTGGTTGAATGATAATTAAATAAATAATGATTTATTTAATTATTTATAAATGATTTAGTCATATTTAACAAGGAATATTATTTAAATAAGATTTAAATAATTATTCCTAGAAAATAATAAAATAAATAAGGATTTATCTAATTAATTTCCTTGTTTTGGGTTAAATATGACCAGGAATAATAATTAAATTATTGTTTAATTAATTATTCCATGAGAAAAATCAAACAAATATAGATTTGTTTAATATTTCCCTTTGGGGTTTCCTGTTTAGACCATAAACAACCTAATAAATGTGTTTTATTAAGTTATTTCACATAGTGAAAGCAATTTTACTTAGGGTAAAATTGGTCTTACATGGTGTACTTGGGTCCATCTAATGATAGTAGGTTAGATGACCAAAAAATGGTGTAACAGATGCAGTTGTAAGAAAACTAACATATGAGGATAAATATGCAAAAGGAGATATAGTTAACATTTATAAAAAACCGCAAGCCTTGATTAACTATCTTATAGATCTATTTTCAAATGAAGGAGATTGGGTTTTGGATTTATTCTCAAGTTCAGGTAAGTTTTATTATACAAATTTGAATTTAAATATTTTATATTTTACTTTTTATGTATTTATACTAATTTTCTTATTTATTTCTTTTGTGCTTAATGATTAGGTACAACACTAGCATGTTGTCTACCAAAAGGAAGAAATTGCATTGCCATTGAGAAAGACCCAGTGCAATGCAAATTTATTCAAAAAAGAATTAACACTCTTGAATTCCTTCCAGATGCGAAGCAAGGAGTTCATTTAAGGAAAGGGGATTTTAATGAATCACGTGTGGAAAAAAAAGCAAAGGAAATGAATGGAAAGGGACACTTCGGAAGATTTGCAGACATGAAAGATCCATTAGAAGATGACAATGACCAAAATGAAGCAGAAAATGTTGCGGAAGAAGAAATTAATGATGTTCTAGAAGATGTTGAACATGGATTAGTTGACATTGTTGATGATCCTTAAGTTATGCTTGCAAATTAAGCTTAGTTTTGAGATATATTAATCAATTTTACTTGTAATGTTTAGACTTTGATATTTTGTGAGAAGAATCCTTATTTTTTGCAAAAGACATGTGATTACTATTATTTTTTGACATAAAATTCAATAAAAATGCTATTTTCTTAAGTTTTTTTGTTAATATTTTCCCAAAAAATTAGTTTATTTAACATGTTTTTTTTTTAACAAAAAGTCTTTAAAAGTGTATTTTTTGCATTATATTTATATTGAAAAATTGTATTTTTTTGTTATATGGTTCAAAATATTGGGTTTTTAGCGACAATTATTTGATGTGCATTGAAATATTAATTAACAATACATAAATATGTAGAAAATATAAACTTTATAATATTGACCCTTTTTTCATTTTTTTATCTATGTGAAAAAATGAAGATTTCATTACAATTTTTTATTTAAAAAAATTAATTAATTTTTTCTTTTTAAAACACAAGTACATAAATGCGCTTAAAAATAAACATCTCAGGGAAGAAGAAGACATTAGAAAATGTATAGTGTCAAAATCAATCCTCTAAAAAAATGTTGGTGATGATACACCACCACTATTCAAAATCGACATAAAAAGCATCACAAAAAAAAAAAAAATTTAAAGTGCCAAAAACATGCTAAAAAAAAGTGATTCTGCATCACCACTTTTCAAAATTAGGTGTTTTTCTTGCTACCTCAAAAAAGTAGGTACCAATTCAGTTACCTATTTGATCGGTAACTATGTTTGGATCCCTAGAGGATATGAGTCCTCAAGAGACTAGGTTGGAGTGTGTGCCAAATATAGGGTTGGAGCCCTTGAGGTTGGTGCCTTAGAATTGACAAGGTTGGAGCCTTGGAAGTCCATTTCGGTGCTTGGAAAATACAGGTTGGAGCCTGAGAGATTGAAGATCGGTGTCTTCATCTAGGGTTTGAGCCCTACCTATATTGTACTTGATTTATTGTAAAGAAGTAATTAATAAAAGAATTTATTCTTATTTTTCATTTTGTGTTCTAAATATAAGAGATCTAACCTATGAAAAATAACAATTAAAAAGAAATATTGATTCCCCCCCCCACTCAGTATTTCCAAAAATTGGTATAAGAGCCAGTAACTTCATTCAAAGACTAACATCTTGAAGATTGATCCTTAGAACAGAAATGGAAAATCCAAGGAAGAAAGTCTCCAATCCTCCTAAATATGTCTCTTCCTCAACCATGAAAATTGAAGACAATCAAATTGGGAAAGTTCCATTGTTCAATGGAAAATTTGATGTATGGAAGATGAGAATAAGAAAATTCTTAATGGTTGAAGGCATGGAAGTATCGGAATTGGTGATGATTGATAGAATGATGGAAGGAGAATCCAAGGAGTATAATACAAGAGCAATGAAATCAATCTTGAATGGGCTACCTGATCCTATAAAGGCCAAAATGAAAAAATGCTCATCAGTAAAAGATATGTTGGAAAAAATTCATGATCTTCACTCAAAAGGAGCACTGACCATGACTTATAGTCAAGAAGATGATGGAAATCAAGAACAAAATCTAGAATCCATTAAGGAAGCTGAAAATAAGAGTGATGACAACAAGGCCATAGAAGACCTAAAAGAAGAAGAAAGTAAAGAAGACTTTGAATAATATCTCCTTACTAAGCTTATAGATGTCATGGAAGAGATTAACAGTTTGGAAAAGGAAAATGATGAACTTAAGAAGAAGAAAGTGCAAGATGGTGGCCAAGACAAGACAAGGAAGGAAGTTGACATTTTCAATCTTCAAGTAAAAGAAAGAGATGAGGAGCTTGCCAAAATTAAGGAGGAATTTCATCAAAACGAAAGAAAACATCATGAAGAAGTCATATATATGAAAAATCAATTGGATAAGGCAAAGAAATGAGAAGAAAATTTGTCAAGCCATCTTGAACAAAGACTTAAGAGCTTTAATAATCTTGAAGAAGAGATTGGTCATTATAAGGAAGAGGTCTCCTCTCTTATATCTCAACTAGAAGAAGCAAGGAAACAAGCGCAAGGATTCAAGAAGGTGATGGAAACTTTGGCATTCATAGAAGGACACGTTGATGAAACAAAAAAGGAGAGAAACACCATGATATGCCAACTAGAAGAAAACGATGAAGAAATCTTCAAACTAATATTCTTGGTCCATATGGTTCTTCTAGCATGTCAAGGAAGAATTGATTGCATAAGAAACGATCAATACAACTTGGAGATGGCACATGTTCAGGTGGAACATTATTTTCTCTTGTTTATTTCAGCCACACATTGTTGGAATTATGGTACGCTTTGAGATTTCATGGTGTGCCTCATATTATGTTATGATTGTTGAGGTTCTTGGTCTCATGCTTTGAGCAGAGATGTTTGGTAGTTGCTGCTATGTGGTTGTTATGGAGATTCATGGATTGCTCATATGCATATTGTTGCATATACTTGAAGCTGCTCATAGTTTTTCATTATTATGCTACTTATTGGTGCTTATGGTTTTCTCATGTTGGCTTGTTGTTGCTTGCTGATAGAGATTATTGGTTGGTATGCTGCTTTGAATGTGTAGGTATTAACCCTGTTGTTGGAGCGAGCTCCTTTGAGGCACACTTTTTGATGCAATTTTGTATAAATTTGTATATGCGCGTTGCACGAATGAGTTAAGGGGCTTTGGGGTGGGTAAAAGTCCCTAATTTTTATGTAAATGAGTTTAAGGGTAAACTGTGGGCCTCAAACCATGGTTTGATACCAAAGTATTTGCGCGGAAGAAGAATATAAATAGATAGATCGAGTCTAAGGATAGTATTTCAATCAAGTTTGATATGATTTGATGTTTATGCGTCTGTAATACATTGTGAAGGGTTTTTTTTTGGTTGAGTTGAAAGTCTCATGTTGGCTGTGTGCACAGAGACCTAGTCCTAGCTATGTGCGAACTCTGCTAGCTGTGTGCGCGGAAGGGTTATGTGTAAGGGAAAGTATGATATGTATTGAAAGGATCAAAATTAATAGAAAAGAAAGATTTTGGTGAAATTACTATGTTAATTGATCTGAGTTATCTATATTTTGTTTATGTTTAAGATCACACTATATTTTTGTTGCTTATTGTTCATTACACAAAGATAGTTGTTATTGTTATGTACCCATATTGATGGTTGATAAATATGCTTAAGTAATTGCACATTGTTTAGATTTGGATCTGGTTCTGTTATGCTTTATTTGCGCTAAAGTGATATGTGCCTCTGTCTGTTAGGTCCCTATATTACTAGTTCAGTCCCTTATTGTTATTAGTG
This sequence comes from Pinus albicaulis, assembly GCA_034641835.2. NCBI lineage: Eukaryota > Viridiplantae > Streptophyta > Pinopsida > Pinales > Pinaceae > Pinus > Pinus albicaulis. Next base: position 108,652,422 of record CM076571.1, on the reverse strand, counting down.
TAGCCCCCTTATTGTTACTGTTGTACCCTTGTAACCCCAATATTGTTATTATTGTGCCCTTACATTGTTAATGTTAGGTCGGCTAGGATTATATTGTGGGCCCATGGACTCCTATATATAGAAGGAGGTTTTGGTCATTTATATCATCCAAGAATTGTTCATTTATGTAATGTATTGGAAGTTTCCCCCTCAAAGTGGTTGATTTCTAAGGCATTGATCTCTCTTTTCTTCTATTTTTGGAGCTGGTTTCATAAAATTTGGTATCAGAGCTTTGGATTCTAGGGTTTCGCTGCTCCAAACAGGTCATCGTGGAATTTTTGCTATAAATTTTTTTTATACGAAGGTTCAGAAGCTGAAATTTTAAGAGTGCAAAGCCAAAATCTGGAGGAACATCGTCGCAAAATTTCAGAGCTTTTTTCGCAATATTTTCGGAGATATGATCTGTGGAAGTTAGGTCTTTTTGCAGGCTCCTAAATTTAACCTAAACAGGTCATCGCGGTATTTTCGATATAAATATTTTTCTATGAGGTTTCAGAAGTAGAAATTCTCACAGAGTGAAGCCGAAATCCTGAAGAACTACCTGTAAAAATTTCAGATCTTGGTTTGCAATATTTTTTGAGATATGATATGTGGAAATTAGGATTGTTTCAGGCTCCCGAATTTCATCTCAAAGAGGTGACCGTGGGAAAAACGTCATAACTCTCTCTCTGAGAGTCAGATTGAGATTCTGTAAAAATTTTCCACAAGTGCACGAATGGTAGTTTCCTGTCTATAAATTTCAGAGCTGAAGGAGGAAATAGTGACACGTGGAAAGTCGTACAAGTTTTCTCTACTGAACTAGTCCATAATTAGGTCATTATGGGAGATTGGACATAAATTTTCCTTGAAGAATCAAAATCAGGTCAAACCTATGGCATTTGAAAGAGGATTCAGAGGGCTACCTTAGGGCTGATTTTCAAATATTGAAGATCGAAAATCATAGAGATAATTTAGTTTCAATATCGAGCTCCTCAAAAGCAAGGAAAAGGTGTGTATTGTTTTTTTGAAGTACATAAGTCTTGATTCCAAGGGCATATTGTAGAATAGATATCAATATTGGGTTCTAAAATTCCCCCTAAAAAGAATTCAACACCCATTAAGCCTTCAGAAGGCTCTACTATGGCTCATGAAGATGAAGAAATGCAACATGACATATCAAAATTACAATAGCAAATGCACCAAATTTTTCTCTCGCAAAGAGCAACAAAAAATGAAATGGATGTTTTGAAGAAAAATGTGGAAGCTAAGATGGATGGTTTGAAGAAAGGTATGGAAGCTATGATGGATGGTTTGAATAATGGTATGGAAGAAAAAATGGAAGGTTTGAAGGATGGTATGGAAGAAAAAATGGAAGGTTTGAAGGAAGACATGGAAGGTTTGTCAAAGTTGATACAAGAAATTATTCCTAAAGGCGAAAATATAGTAGAGGAAAATCATGATGATAACAAAATAAATGTTAATCATGATTTCATAAACTCTAATGTTGGAAGGAAGAACCACCATATTCCAAAGATGGATATGAGGAAGTTTGATGGCAAGGATCCCGTAACATGGATATTACATATGGAGTGATATTTTGATCTCAATAATGTGCAAAACACACAAAAGGTATGCATTGCAATTTTACATTTAGAACAAAATACATTTGTATGGTATCGATGGCTTTTATCCCATAAAAAAATTGTCACTTGGTCAATTTTTACGGAGGAAATGATAGCACATTATGAGGATATAAAAAGCAACACCTTCTTTAGCCAATTGATAAATCTCACATAGAAGGGTTTAGTGGCGGAGCACATTGAGGACTTCCAAAAATTGAATATAAGGGTAACTGATATTCCAAAGGAACACAGGGTTGATGTATTCATAGGGACTTTAAAGGATAACATCCAACATGAAGTTTGGATTTGGGAACTTGATTCATTGGAAAAGGCATTCAAGTTGGCAAGAAAAATTGAATGTAAAATTATGGCAACAAGGAAGCCTACCACTCACATATATAAAGATGGAAGTGTTGCTACTCCTAGACTTCCTCAAACTACAAGGTTGAAACCACAATAATTGGAAGAAAAAAGAGCAAAAGGGATTTGCTACAGTTGTGATAGCAAATACACTAAAGGTCATAAGTGTGCTGAGAAGAAATTGTTTTACATAGATTGTGAAGAAGAAGAAGAAAACGAACAAGAATCTTCAAAAGAAGAGGATATACACCAGGAACCAACCCTATAAGAGGAAGAAATGAGTCTGAACATATCATGTAATGCGTTGGCAAGAATTACCACTCCGCAAACTCTCAAGATAGAAGGAAATATCAAGAAGAAAAAGGTAATAGTGTTGATTGATTCGGGCAGTACCCATAATTTTATTCATTATAAGGTAGCCAAGGAATTGAATTGTTTCCTATACCTAGCACCATAATGTCAAGTGATGGTTGCAAATGGAGGAACTATAAATTGCTCTGGAAAATTCCATAATATCAACCTAACCATGGGGGAATATGTATTGAATAGTCCAATGCTTTCAATTCCTATGGGAGGTGTTGAGGTTGTACTAGGAGTACAATGGTTACAATCTTTGGGGACGATAGCTTTTAATTTTCAAGAAATTTTCTTGAAATTTTTTTCAGAAGGAAAGGAAGTCGAATTACGGGGCATCGCAAGGAAGCTGGGAAAGATAATAAGCTCTAATGTCATGACAAAGCTTCTGAAGAAAGAACAACAAGGCATAATTGCACAATTATGCTCACTAGAAGTTCCAACATCAAAATCATCTATTTCTGTAGATCTCCAAAAATTCTTGGACAATCATTCCAAGGTGTTTGAAACTCCCAAAGGACTCCCACCTATTTGTGATAATGATCGTGCTATTCATTTGATTCCAGGAAGTGTTCCTCCAAACATCAGGGCTTATAGATATCCTTATGTCCAAAAGAGCGAAATTGAACGTATGATTACAGAAATGTTAGAGGCTGGTATAATTCAACCTAGTCAAAGTTATTTCTTCCGTCTTAGTATTATGAACAAAATGAGGACTATGTTAGCCACCTTATTTAATAGGTTTCATCTTCATGATTGTTCTGATAGTGTGGAAATATGTTCAAACCTTCTTACTTCGAAAAGGTGTTCCATATTCTTGAGGTGTTAGCCTCCTATATCAATAGGTTTCATCTTTCATGATTGTCTTGATGGAAGTGTGGAATATGTTCAAACCTTCTTACTTGAGCAAAGGTGTTCCATATTCTTGAAAAACCAAAAAATCAAAAAATGTAAAAAAATGTAAAGAGGGTATACCCTAAAAGAAAAATCAAAGGGTAAAAAGAATAAAAATGGTCAAAAAGAGAAAGAAATGAACCCCAAGCAAAAATAGACCAAGGAAAGTGTGCAAGTCTAAATGCCACTACTTTTTTCATCTATTGTAATAAAATAATTGTGTGCAGCTTGTGAAACTTTTGCCACAATTCATGAATAAGTCAAACTGCTTAAACTTGGCTTAGTCATATTTCAATTTCATGTTTTAGATTAGAGAATAAATATCTAGCCAAACAGTTTAATCTTGGCAGATAAGTAGCTAGGTAGAGTGAATAAAAGGTGCTCAACAGTTTAATCTGAGCCCTTGGATGTAATAAGGGTAGAAATAGATAGATTCATCATGTAAAAGAAAAGATTGATCAGGGTTTGCAAGTCTAAATGCACCCTAATAAAGAAGACAAAATGGTAGTGTTAAGTAGATAGGGTAGGTAGATGGTGCTGCAAAGTGTTATCTGATGAATGGTGCTGCTACATGTTGGTTAATCATTTACTTTCATCACAAGTACTAAAGCAGAAAATACACTGGAAAATCACAGCAAGCAAAGTCAAATTCATTAACCTCCCTCATCATTTTTCCCCCTCAAGAGTTTTACTAATTTCCCCAAAAGTACTAAGGTAATTTGAGATCAAAGGGGCCCAAGGCATTTCCTTGACTTCTGGAGGGACCGGACCCTCGGCCTAATGATCAAAAGACCTAAGCACTTGAAATAATCCATCATTGATTATCTTCCATCTTTAACTTTTTCCTAAGTAAAATCCTATTTTACTTAGGAAACTGATGCAACCTTCCATAAAATTCCTCAAGACAACTTGTTATTCTAAGCTTAAGTGTTGAAGATAAAATGTGCAATTTACTTCATAAGTTTTCACTTTCTTAGATGTACAAAGATGTTTTGATTTTCCTTGTCCTTTATCATATTAACATTTAACTTTATTATATTAATTCCCTAGTGAAATCCATTTTCCTATGTATATAACTCCCTTTTCTAATAAATATCCCCAAAACCCTCTTATTATAATGTTTTACCAAAGTATATATAGTCCCGCACATTTAAAATAAATACCCCGCTTTATGAAGCCCTTTGGTAAAAACTATAGCCTTATATATACATTCCGCCCCTATGATGAATTGATTATATTAATTTATTCATCGTATAATAAAAATATACAAAAAACCTTTAGACATGCGACAAGTGTGTTTAATATCAAAACATATTAATAAACTCCGCGGAAGTTTATGCCACCGTGTTCTGTCCACGTGGCATTCCACATGGCCAAACTCCGCCGCAATCCATTTCATAAATTCACGGGGTTAATTAATCATTTGGACTAATTAACAACCATTCCCACCTATTAACTTCTCCCCGGGGTAATCAAATATCACATTAAAACCTGTTTAAAACCCCGACTGGCCCACCTTTGAAATCGCACAAGTTCCCTGTCCTTTCAGCCGTTGGATCATTCGTCCGTAGATCAACGGCGATCATCAATCCCGCTGCCCATCCCTTGCCAGCGTGTTAACCAGCGGGGGATGGGCGGTTTCTGAAAAGTCATCATTCCACGTGGCAAGCGTCCTGTGGAATCGTTGCCATCGCGTTTTTTACCGCCCTCGTCCATAAGCGGTGCGGGCTCATCGCTTACCGCTTACCGAATACCGCCGACCCCACTCCCTTACGTCACCCCGTACGTCAAATGACGTCATCACCTCGAAAACGACAAAAACCCTTTTGACTTGTAAATAAGCCATTTTTCGCGTTTTTTCAGTCATTTTTAGTTTCCGAAAGAGACTAAGCTCCCGCTGCAATTTTCAAATTTCACTGCAAATACACCAAATTACTCCGAAATTCCGCTGCGCCAGTATTGAAAAACATCCCCGCCATTGTTCATTACCTGTTGAAGAACCAATTTCCATTAAAAAACAGGTATTTATCATTCCGCGCCCCGACTGCAAGTTAAGCTTAGTTTCCTGTGTTTTTTCTCTGAAAAAAGTGGTAAAAAGTCCTCTCTGAGTCCTCATTGAAGATTTAAAACCTGTGAATTTGCTTCCCAAACCTGCCATTTGTTCCAATTTCCTCTTTTGTCAGATATCCCGTCCGGTCTGCAAGAAAAACTGAAACCTCCATTTTGAATCCACAAGAACCAAAATGGAGGCCCCAACTGCTCTAAATGTCACTCCTTTGAACGCTCCTCACCGAGATTTAGACTACTTGCCTCTCATAGATGAAGATTTCCAAATAAAAGACCTGCATTTCGATGAAAGTCCCCGTTTGAGTTTCTGTCGCTGCAGAGACGAATACTCAAAAGGGCAAGATCTTATAGGGTTGTGGGAATCTAATCTCCCAAGGTATTTCATTCCTACAGTCCACGTTTTCCCTGAAATCATTCATTATTGTCATGCAAATTATGATCCCACACAAAGAGCTGTATTAGCTCCTGATCAAAGTGTTTTGTTCCCTATAACACCTCAAGCTATCAATGCTATGTTACAATTTGAGCCAGAACAAGAATTAGCACCTCTATCCATGGAAGGGTTGATTGAGAAAACCAGACTGTTAACTCCAGAGAAATTGAAAGCAATGTGTCAATATTTCATGTTACCTGAGCATCAGCCAAAAGGGACTCCCCCCTATGGTTTTTACTTTTTCAATAAATTGGGAAGGCTTATTGTGAATGTAATATCCTTTGTCTTAGGATTCAATACCAGTGAGTATGTAGATGAGATAACTCTGGCTTTGCTATCTATCTTTACCCCTGGGCAGCCTCCTGAGATTAACTATGATTATGCTTCCTTCATTGCCAATAAAATCCATGATCAATTTTTAAGACTAGATGATGAAAAGGTTTTCAAATACTCCTCAGTTATCTATCATCTCATAATTTTCTATCACTCAGACAGATTCCCTTTCCCTGTTCAGAAACTTGATGCTAAAGGAAATCCCAGGTCTGTTATTTTTTGGTCCCCAATCATTCATTTGTCCTCTGATTCTCCCTACTCTTATTCAGAATTCATTGATCAGTTTGTACATCCTGCCACAACCTTGCTAACAGGAGTTTCTCCCCCCAGGCTTAGTACTGAGATTAGAAAGACCCTGCAATTGTCAAAGAGTTATAAAGTTGGGGATTGGTACTTGTACCAAAACCATACAGTCATCAGGATTTATGGATGTGAATTACATCCATTCAAGTTACCCAGATATGTACCAATGAGAATTTTTTCTTTGAATACTTTAGACAGATGAATAACTCAGATGTAATCCATTTCTGCAATGTAAAGAAGAAAGCACAGTTAAGGATCAAAAGCCAGTTAGGTCCTTTCATTTGCAATTCTAGAGAAGCTGAGAGAGATGCAGAACTTATATTAGAGAGAAAATTCCAGACATCTTTCCGTTGGGTCCCTTATGACCCCTTTGGTTTCATTTGTGAAAGAAGGTTTAAAAATAAGTCATCTCCTTATATACATCACAGAATTCCTGACATAGAACAGTATGCAAATCAAGATGAATGGGTTAAAGGAACACTTGTTGAAGAGGGAAGTGGAGCTGCCAAATTGAATAAACTTATGAAAGATGTTGAGAAGAAATTTGACCTAGAAACATATGATCAAATGCAGGTACCCTACATTGGCACATCATCAGCATCCACTCTACAACAAGATCTACAGGAAGATAGTCCATCAGTAGCAGCAGAACCCAAGGGTAAAGGAAAAGAACCTATAGTTCAGGTCATTGAAACCCTGGTCATGGCAGAAAAATCACAGAGTTCCAAAGCACCAGAACAATCTCAGGCTTCTCAAACACCAGCAAAACAAATCCAAGTTCCAGAGATGCAAACTCCACTGAATGTGGAAATAGGGAAAAAGAGGCTAGCTCCAGATACCACACCTTCAAAAGGAGCCCCACAAGTTTATCAAGCTAAAAAACACAAGTCCGATCCACCTCCAGATATAGAAATTATAGATGAATTATTTGATGATGGTAGGGAAGATAGTCAGCAAACAGGTACAGCAAGTGAAACAAACATAAGCCAGAAAGGGATACAAAAGCAATTAAGCACTGAAGTATCTTCTTTCAGACCGCCAAAGACAGATACTGGAGACATTAAGAAAACCTTCATTAATATCAAAAAAAAGAATGAACCATTGAAAATGAAGGTATACGATCAGTATATGAAGATGGCTCCTCACAATCAGCAAAGGTTGATGTCAGCATTTGATCTTTCACAAGGTAAAATGCAAATGAGCCACTTCAAAGCAAAGGTGCCAAAGCCAACTTCAGCAACAGATTACATCAGAACAAATTTTGAAGTTTTAGCAAAATATATCCATCCCTTGGATCAGATAGAGCTTCATAGACAAACAGGGGAAATGGTTTATTCTACTCTCACCAACAAAGCCATGGCAGCTTTAACGCTGCAAGATTCCTTGAATAATACCACTGCAACATTGAAGATTGAAAGGGCCTCCTCACAGGCCAAGGACAATAGAATAAAGTCTCTAGAAGAGATCATCATTGGTTTGGGTCACAATCCCAAAGACACTAAAGGTATTGAGGCACTGATAAAAAAGAAAGAGGATGATATAGCTACACTCAGAAAACAGCTGAAAATACCAGCCTCGAGGCACCCCCAGACACAGGAAATTATAAAAGGAAATTCACAAGAAGAAATGATGGAGTTGCTCTTGAATTTGACAGAGCGACTAAATGAAACAAAAAAGGAGTTGGAAAAAGCATTGCAGGAACAGGAAATCATCAAGCAAACTTCAATAACAGGTACTACAACTACAGGACAACAGGAACAACCATCTCAGGTAAACATTTCTAATTTGAATTCTGAGGATTTAATTAAACAGATGGAGAGTTTGCAGCTAAAGGTTACAGAACTCCAAGAAACAAAATTACAATTAACAAAATTGGAGGGAAAATATGACACATCAAAAAGGACAGCTGCTGACAACCTTAGGGAAATAAAAAGATTGGAGAAAATGGTTGAGGCTTTGCAAAAAGATCTTTCACTGGAAAAGCCTCTGAACGAAATAAATGATATTCTTTGGGACAACATCATTAACTTAATAAGGGATATTTGGCCTTCCATCCAAGCTATTTTTGAGCAGAATGAGTTAGTCAAGATAGCCCAAGAGGAAATAAATAAAACTAAACATGAATTAAGGGGCAAGCCGGAGCATGCCCAGCAGATCATTCAATTTTTGAATTCCAAAACAAAACAACAGCTTGCATTGATAGGAATTGATGACAGAACAGGTGTAGTTTTGGAAGCAAAGAGAATTTTCACCAAGAGGACTTTCATGAAAAATCTAGAAAGAAAGTGTAATGACATTTTGGTCGACATCAACGTTTTCAGAGAGAAGTTTCAAGCTTTGCTGGACAGTGAATTGCCAAGTCCCATGCTCACAGAGGATCAAATAGTAGACTTGGAAACATATGAGAAAAGAATAAAAGCTCATGCTAAAAATACAACTATAGGTTCTACTAGCTCATCAGAACCTGTATTACCAACCGGGAAAAGTATTTATGAAAAAGTGAGGAATCTATTTCATCTGGAGCATGAACTAAAGTATCTATTTCCGAACGAGCCCACTTTTTATAAACTTACTGAAGCAGATGAAACTTTAAGAAAACTCAGAAGAACAATGATACCAGATGATCAGTGGTGGAAGGAAATGCTGGAAATTTTGTAAAAATGTTTTTAGGATAAAAGTTTATCTTTACTATTGAGTAAATGGTAAAAAACAGAAAAGCAGATGAAAGAGTATCAGATGAAAGGTCAAAGAGTATCCGTGAGAAGAAAGAGTATTCAACAAGTCAAAGGAATACGCAAAGGACAGCACAGAGCCTTATTATAAGCACTTATCCTTAGCACGTCCATGAAGAAAGGAACATCACATCAGCCGTTATTCATTATTCTATTTACGAGACCATGTGTCTCTTATTTGTTTGTAAATATGCTTTAAGTAAGCCTGGATTATTGGCTATGATAGAGTAAGATTGTTAGGATTATTTTTTGTATAAATAACCCCTCAAAGAGAGAGTTGAGGGTGGATTCTATTACTCTGCTGTAACATTGAGGTTTTCGGAATAAAAAGCTTTTGGACAAATTTACTTGTGGCTTACTGGATGACGATTTGAAGCACTGGACTTGTTGCAGGATTCATGTGTTGGACTACAGTTCAATAAGTGTTTCTACCCTTTGTCTGAAATTTTATATTAGCTTATAATACCATCATATCCATTTCTGAATAATTTACATAAAGGATTGAAACAGAATTTGCTTAATTGTACTCTGTTTTCAAATGTGATTGTTCCTAAATGTTTTTTTCTAAATTAGCTATAAGCATGAATTCTTAAATGCTCCTGCTTCGCTAATTTAAGCACTGTTGATTGCTATAATAAAGAATCCTTTATTGCTCTTTGTTTGTAGTCAATTCACTTCCTTCCTTTGAACATGGTGAAAGATTCTTAATTTCCTTTCATCCCTTCAAAATCATCCCACCCACTTTAAATTTTAAGGATTGTTCTCTGTCTAGCTATCTTGCCCTGTAATACCATCTTGTGCATAGAATAGAAATCCAGTAAAGCCATCATTTGACTCCATAGCCCAATGGACTGAAAGCTCTTAGCCTTGCCCTTAGTTTGTGGTTTCCACCATTTTCCCAAAACAAACTTTGAATCTATAACTAGCCTAAAACCTTTCAAGAACAAAGATAAATCATAAATAGAGAGCCCTCTCTGGATGCAGATTGGCTAGATTCTGCATCTAAAAGGTTGGTTTGTGGTTACCTCGGGTATACTTTCCTCTTACACAACTTCTAGGAAAACCTGAGTGATAACATAGTGGCGACTCCACTGGGGACACTGAATCATTTTTATTGATACTATCTTTTGATTTGTAAGCTACAGACAGAGTCTGAAAATCAGCCAGGAAGCCTTTGAAATTGCTTTTGCTATGCAAATGCAAAAGTAAATAAATGCTGTTTCAGTCTATCTCTGATTTAGCTTATAAGTTGAATCTTAGTTTCAAATTTTTCAAACAGATTCTCTAGTTTAATAAATCTTTGAGAAAATTTTAATTAAAAATCTTAAATTTCTTAAAGAATTTGTAGAAGTTGTATTTATTTTTCAATTAAAACCCAAAATCCAAAAAAACACATATTCTAAGAAAACTGGCTTCAGAAAGGATTCGACATACTAGGTCAAACCCTGACCCAAATCCACCACCAATTTTTGAAAATCCAAACCTGATCCCTAGGATTCTTAGAAGACAAGGAAGTCAAGAAAGTTCTGAAAGAGGAAGTCAGGAAAGTACAGGTAGTTCTAGACCACTTCTAGATCTGCATCTTGTCCTGTGAAAATTATTTATATTGATGACATTCCTTTTGATGCAAGATTTGAAACATCTTTGTTTATAAATTTCTCTGAGACTGAATTATCTAGATTAATTCCAGATCCTTTGTTCTTTGAAGATTTGCAATACAGATTTGTTTCACATCATCTTGACAGAGAATTGCATAACTCCATTTAATCTGAGCAAGCCTTTGAAGAAAGCTCAAACATTTCTGTGATAACTGAAGCATCTCCGAGCTCAGCCACTTTTCAAACACCTGTTAGACCTCCATCTCCTCCCGTTAGACCTCCATCTCCTCCTACTAGACCTGCAACTCTTGTCAATCCACTTTATCTTCCAATGGCCAATCGATATGCCCCTTTAATATTACCAGCCAACCCTCCAGCTTTACCACCAGACTACCAAAGTAAGATCACACCTTTTGACGGATCAGGTACCTACACAGCTCAACAACACACCAAAAGGATGATAGATTACTTTGAGTTTTATGAGATTGATACTGATGATATCCGTATGAGAATTTTCGTACAAAGTCTTACCGGAGAAGTTAGAACTTGGTTTAGGGCTCTCACCCCTAACAGTATTGCTGACCTAGAAGCTTTGTATAGGGCATTTTTGAACAGATGGGAGAAAAAGAAAGATCCTCTCCAGATCCTATCAGAATTTGAAAAATTAAGAAGAAGACCAAATGAAACTGTACAAGATTACATCATAAGATTCAATGAATCATATCATGCAGTTCCTCTAAACCTAAGACCCCCACCTAATAACGTGTTGGTCAAATTTCCAGACGGTTTTGACTCTGATATAGCTTATTCTCTTAGGGAAAGAGCTCCACAAACATTAGAGGAAATGCAAAGTATAGTGGTGAGTGTAGAAGCAAATCTGATAGAAAAACGAGCCAGAGCTAGGGCAGAGAGAAGAATGCCTATGAATGAAGAACCTTCAGCTTTTGAAAAGAAGCTGGATGTAATCATTAAAGGTATGGAAAGATTAGGTGATAGAGAGGAAACCATTGAAAGAAAGTCTGCTACTGATAACCAGAATGTTGCAAGAAACCCAAACTTTAGGAGGAATCTGAACCAAAATATTGGAAAGAATGTCCCTGATCAAAACATTAGACCACCTTTCCAAGAAAACTTTGTTGAAGGTTCAACCTCAGAAGAACCTACAGAAGATGTAGAAATAAATAATGTCAATGAGGACAGAGATGAACCAGAAGTCTTCCTATCTCAGGATGATCAAGAGAATCATATCCTTGAAACATTCCACACTCATTCAGGTGAGACTTTGATTTCAAAGAAGGCTATGACACAGCAATCTACGAGGTTCATAAGCAGTACAACTTGAGAAGTAGACGGATAGATGTACCAGAGAAAAATAAACAGAAAACCACAAAACAAAATGTCAAAGGAAAACAAAACATTCCTCCTGTACAAAATACTTCCCCTGTACAAAATACTTCCCCTGTACAAAACATTCCCCAAATACAAATTTTGCCTAGGATAACTCCTAGTTTTTCAAATCCAATAATTGAAGATGTCTCTGACAACCAACCAATCGACAAACAGCAATCCAATACATCTCCTCATGTAGGAACTGTAGAAGAAACAGCAGAAGTTAGTCCTGAAACATCTTCAAAGAAAAACTTCATTCATGAAAAAGAGAAAAACATTGAAGATCCAGTGAATAGAGAAAATCCAACTGTGCAAAACGCTAAAGCTCAAACAGAAAAACCCTTTAATCTAGAAGCTGAAATAGGAAAACTCAAGATAGATGTTCCTTTATCAGAATTGGCTAAACATGATGTCTATAGGAATCAGATTTCCAAGTCTTTAAACATTAACATTACTGAATTGGATGATTCAGTAAATATTCTTGATGATCAACCCAAACTTCTTTTTGGCCCTGAGGTTAATGGCAAACCAGAAAGTGGAGGAACTCCTCCATTTTATGTAAGCCTGAATGTTCACGACAAGATACTCCATAATGCAATGCTTGATTCTGGAGAATCTCACAATTTGATGCCAAAAGCAGTAATGGAAAGATTGAATCTAGATATTACTAGACCGTACAAAGATTTGTTTTCATTTGATTCCAGTCAGGTAAAATGTTTAGGTTTAATTAAAGATCTGTGTGTCACTTTGGTCCAATACCCTGCTAAGTCCGTTTTAATGGACATAGTAGTTGCTGATATTCCACCTAAATATGGTATGTTATTGTCTAGATCTTGGGGTGCTAAACTTGGAGGATCTATTCAATTAGACATGTCTTATGCAACTATTTCAGTATTTGGTCAGCCTAAAAGATTATATAGAGAAACTTTGATGAAGTACTTAGTGAGTAGCCAAGAGAAGCCTGAAAACTTCCCTATTTATTCTGTACATTCAGACATGGATTCTTTTATTCTATACAATGCTGAGTCAGATCTTTCTACTGAAATAGAAGCTCTTGAAATGGAAGTCATAAACAAAACCATGGTTAAAATTGAAGAAATCTCTGAAAACAAAGAAACACCAGATGACCGAGAAATACCTAAAAAAACTAATCAACTAGCTCCTGTCAGAAAATACGTTAAAACAAATGATGAAGATTATGAACATAAAATTCTATGGCATTTAGAGTTTGATGGCTCAGTAAACAGACTAGGGGCAGGAGCTGGGATTTGGTTACACAATGTGGAGAACAATCATGCAGAGGGTCATGCTTATAGATTAAATTTCAAATGCACTAACAACATGGCAGAGTATGAAGCTCTTTTATTGGGGCTTAAACATGTCAAGAAGTTAGGAGGCATTAGGGTATCAATCATAGGTGACTCTGAATTAATCATCCAACAGATTAAAGGAGAATGTGCAACAAAGGACATGAGACTGAAACAATACCGAGAGACAGTTGTAGAGATTCTCAACACATTTCTACAAGCCCAACTTGCCAAAATTCCCAGGAAACAAAACTTGCATGCTCACAGCTTAGCAATGTTTTCTAGTACATGCAAATTGCCTTTTGATCCCAATCATCAGTTTTCAGCTGAGATAAGGCACAGGCCTGCAATACCAGACAATCTTTTGAATTGGCAAGTATTTGTGAACAACAATCAAATCAATAATTTTTTGACACTTCAGAATGAATTTTCTAACTGTAATATAGATGAAGACATGACTGCTGATAAATTTGATCAAGAAAAAGAACAAAAAATAGAAATTTCAATAGAAAATGCAATTCATATGCTGCATCCAACCACGTTCACTGAAAAAGACATGCAAAATTTGAAACACATGGAATTTGATGAGGTAATAGATGATACAGAAATCATCAATTTAAAAGATAATCAATTACCCAAAGGATTAACCCCTTTGGAAGATCTATTTGACTCAAATGATATTCCATTCAGACCTAAAATGGAACCTGTTAAGGCTAATATGGAAGAATGCAACTTAGGAACACCAGAACATCCCAAAATTGTTAAGTTGTCCAAATCTCTCCCAAAAGAACAAAAGGTGAAATATGTTGAATTATTAAAAGAATTCCAGGATGTCTTTGCCTGGAGTTATGAAGACCTCAAATCTTATGATACATCCATCATTCAACATACTATACCTTTGAAACCAGACCAGAAACCTTTCAAACAAAATCTTAGGAGAATTAATCCTGTTTTATTACCCTCAATTGAAAAAAAAATCAAAAGAATGTTTGAAGCAGGGATTATAGCTCCTATCAGATTTTCAGAATGGGTCTCTAACCTGGTACCAACAAGAAAAAAGACAGGAGAAATCAGATTGTGTGTCGATTTAAGGAATTTGAATAAAGTTTCTTTAAAAGACAACTATCCTCTGCCGAAAATGGATCACATTCTGCAAAGGGTAGTGGGATCTTCGAGAATATCACTACTAGATGGATTTTCAGGGTACAACCAGATTCTGGTTCATCCTGATGATCAGGATAAAATAGCATTTACCACACCATGGGGTACGTTTAAATATGTCAAAATGCCATTTGGGCTCAAGAATGCAGGAGCTACATTTCAAAGAGCGATGGACATTGCTTTTGCTAAAGAGATACATGATTTTCTGGTTATTTACTTGGATGATTTGACTATTTTTTCTAAAATAGATCAAGAACATTTAGATCACCTAAGGCAAGTATTTATAAAGTGCAGAAAATATGGAATTTCTTTAAACCCTAAGAAGTCATTGTTTGGTTTGGAAGAAGGAAAGCTTTTAGGACATATCATTTCTAAAGATGGCATTAGGATTGATCCAGAAAGAATTCAAGCAATTCTGCAAATACCCCACCCCAGAAACATAAAAGAATTGCAAGCATTTATAGGAAAAATCAACTTCTTGAGAAGATTTATTTCTAGTCTAGCAGAGTTACTTAGATTACTGACTAATATGTTGAGAAAAGATTCAAGCATTGACTGGACTGTAGCAGCCAAACAATCATTCGAGGAAATTAAAATGGCTTTAACAAGGACACCAGTTCTGACCAGTCCTAAATTTGATAGAGACTTTATTATTTTTTCATTTGCTTCTGAACATACTGTTGCAGCTGTTTTACTTCAAAAAGATGACCAAGGGTGTGAAAAGCCAATAGAATTTTTTAGTAAAGCACCGAGGGATGCATCTCTAAAATACAATATTATGGAAAAACAGGCTTTTGCATTGGTAAAAGCAATCAAAGATTTCAGAGTTTACATATTATATTCTCATGTGATAGCATATGTGCCTAATGCAATAGTTAAAGATATTTTGACTCAAGATGGCATTGAAGGTAAACGAGGTAAGTGGATAGCTACCATTTTGGAATATGATATTGAGATTAAACCAACCAAACTGATAAAAGGCCAAGGTTTAGCACAACTTATGACAGAAACCAATTGCCAAGCCTTAGATATCAATGAACTGGATAACGAGCAGGAAATGGCGACTCCTCAGATCAGTCAAGCTTTCTTAGATTCACCCTGGTATACTGATATAATTCATGTTTTATTAAACCTGCAAGCTCCTCCAGGGTTGTCCAGAACCAAGCAAAGATTTTTAAAAATGACATCTTTGAAATATTGTATTTTAGATAGCACTCTATTTTGGAAGAATCATGAAGGAATATTATTGAATTGTCTCTTGAAAGATGAAGCTGATAAAGTGATTAATGAATTTCATGCAGGGGATTGTGGAGGACATCTCTACTGGAAATCCACTGCAGACAAGATCTTAAGGGCTGGTTTTTACTGGCCAACATTATTTTCTGATGTAAAGAAATTTGTAACAAGCTGTCACAAATGTCAAATATTTGAGGGTAAAAGAAATTTGTTACCTCTGCCTTTAAAACCAGTATCCACAGAAAGACCCTTTCAACAATGGGGATTAGATTTTATTGGAGAAATTCACCCCCCTTCTTCAGGGCAACATAGATGGATTTTAACTGCTACAGACTATTTCACCAAATGGATTGAAGCCATCCCATGTAGATAGTCCAATGATTCTGTAATCATAGGGTTTCTTGAAACCAACATACTTTCAAGATTTGGATGTCCAGAAAAGATTATAACAGACAATGCTGCTGCATTTAAATCAAAGAAAATGATTAATTTCTGCCATAAATATCATATTACTTTAGGCCATTCAAAAGCCTATTACCCCCAAGGTAATGGACTAGCAGAATCCTCCAATAAGAGTTTGATCAATATCATTAAGAAATTGTTGGAGGAAAATAAAAAGAACTGGCATAAGAAACTGACCTATGCATTATGGGCAGACAGACTTACAACCAAGAAATCCATTGGGACAAGTCCATATGAGTTAGTTTATGGTCTGGAAGCAAGATTCCCATCATCTTTAGGAATCCCTGTCATGAAATTACTTTAGGAGGCTCAAGTGGAGCCAAATGACATTCAAAGAAGAATTAATCAAACAATCCACCTGCAACAAACCAGAGAAGAGGTATACCAAAGATCACAAGTCTTACAGGAAAAGCTAAAGAAAATGTTTGATAAAAGGACTAAAGCAGAGGATCTTCAGTTAGGGGACAAGGTCCTAAGATGGGATTCTAGAAGAGAAGAAAAAGGAAAACATGGGAAGTTTGATTTCTTGTGGAAAGGGCCTTATATCATTCATGCCTTGCAGGGAAACAACACTTACTTTTTGAAGGACTTGGACAATTCATAAGTTGAAGAAGGACCAGTCAATGGTCGAATGCTTAAGCATTATTTTGATCCAATTTACTAGAATGTTTAAATGTTTCTAACTTGTACATAATATATTGTTTGCTTGTTTTATTTTTGTTACTGCAGTTTGGATTGGATGGTGACTTTTTGGAATTGAAGCCCGAAGTGAAGGCCCTAAGTTCCAAAAGCTTCACTATCATATGTAAAATAAAGCTATCAGAAGAAGGAAGGTTTCATACTTTCAGTTTAAAGACATTCTGAGGCATCTGACCTGCTGTTCTTGACTTTCCACAAGGAAAAGCCATCCCCAAGTGGAGCCAGTGTTAGCCTCCTATATCAATAGGTTTCATCTTTCCTGATTGTCTTGATGGAAGTGTGGAATATGTTCAAACCTTCTTACTTGAGCAAAGGTGTTCCATATTCTTAAAAAAAAAAAAAAAAAAAATAAACAAAAAAAAATCAAAAAATTTAAAAAATGTAAAGACCCTGTATACCCTAAAAGAAAGATCAAAGGGTAAAAAGAATAAAAATGGTCAAAAAGAGAAAGAAATGAACCCCAAGAAAAAATAGACCAAGGAAAGTGTGCAAATCCAAATGCCACTACTTTTTACTCTGTTGTAATAAATCAATTGTGTGCAACTTGTGAAACTTTTGCCACAATTTATGAATAAGTCAAACTGTTTAAATTTGACTTAGTCATATTTCAATTTCATGTTATAGATTAGAGAATAAATATCTAGCCAAATAGTTTAATCTTGGCAGATAAGTAGCTAGGTAGAGTGAATAAGAGGTGCTCAACAGTTTAATCTGAGTCCTTGGATGTAATAAGGGTAGAAATAGATAGATTCATCATGTAAAAAGAAAAGATTGATCAGGGTTTGCAAGTCTAAATGCACCCTAATAAAGAAGACAAAATGGTAGTGTTAAATAGATAGGGTAGGTAGATGGTGCTGCAAAGTGTTATCTGATGAATGGTGCTGCTACATGTTGGTTAATCATTTACTTTCATCACAAGTACTAAAGCAGGAAATACACTGGAAAATCACAGCAAGCAAAGTCAAATTCATTAACCTCCCTCATCATTTTTCCACCTCAAGAGTTTTACTAATTTCCCCAAAAGTACTAAGGTAATTTGAGATCAAAGGGGCTCAAGGCATTTCCTTGACTTCTGGAGGGACCGGACCCTCGGCCTAATGATCTAAAGACCTAAGCACTTGAAATAATCCATCATTGATTATCTTCCATCTTTAACTTTTTCCTAAGTAAAATCCTATTTTACTTAGGAAACTGATGCAACATTCCATAAAATTCCTCAAGACAACTTGTTATTCTAAGCTTAAGTGTTGAAGATAAAATGTGCAATTTACTTCATAAGTTTTCACTTTCTCAGATGAACAAAGATGTTTTGATTTTCCTTGTCCTTTATCATATTAACATTTAACTCTATTATATTAAATCCCTAATGGAATCCCTTTTCCTAAGTATATAACTCCCTTTTCTAATAAATATCCCCAAAAAACCCTCTTATTATAATGTTTTACCAAAGTATATATTCCCGCTCGTTTAAAATAAATACCCCGCTTTATAAAGCCCTTTGGTTAAAACTATAGCCTTATACATTAATCCCCGCCCTATGGTGAATTAGTTGTGTATTAATTAATTCATCGTATAATAAAATACATACAAAAAAGCGTTAGACATGTAATATACGTGTTTAACACCAAAAAACAAGAATAAAATGCGACGGAGTCCTGTGCCATAGTGTTCCGTCCACGTAGCATTCCACCTGGCCAAACTACTGCTGCAATCCATTTCATAAATTCACGGGGTTAATTAATCATTTGGACTAATTAACAACCATTCCCACCTATTAACTTCTCCCCGGGGTAATCAAATATCACATTAAAACCTGTTTAAAACCCCGACTGGCCCACCTTTGAAATCGCACAAGTTCCCCGTCCTTTCAGCCGCTGGATCCTTCGTCCGTAGATCAACGGCGATCATCAATCCCGCTGCCCATCCCTTGCCAGCGTGTTAACCAGCGGGGGATGGGCGGTTTCTGAAAAGTCATCATTCCACGTGGCAAGCGTCCTGTGGAATCGCTGCCATCGCGTTTTTTACCGCCCTCGTCCAAAAGCGGTGCGGGCTTACCGCTTACCGCCTACCGCATACCGCCGGCCCCACTCCCTTACGTCACCCCGTACGTCAAATGACGTCATCACCTCGAAAACGACAAAAACCCTTTTTGACTTGTTTTTAAGCCATTTTCGCGTTTTTTCAGTTATTTTAGTTTCTGAAAGAGACCGAGCTCCCGCTGCAATTTTCAAAATTCACTGCAAATACACCAAATTACTCAGAAATTCCGCTGCACCAGTATTGAAGAACGTCCCCGCCATTGTTCATTACCTGTTAAAGAACCGGTTTCCATCCAAAAACAGGTATTTATCATTTCGCGCCCCGACTGCAAGTCAAGCTTAGTTTCCTTTGTTTTTTCTCTGAAAAAGTGGTTAAAAATCCTCTCTGAGTCCTCATTGAAGATTTAAAACCTGTGAATTTGCTTCCCAAACCTGCGAATTGTTCCAATTTCCTCTTTTATCAGACATCCCGCCCAGTCTGCAAGAAAAACTAAAACCTCCATTTTGAATCCACAAGAACCAAAATGGAGGCCCCAATTGCTCTAAATATCACTCCTTTGAATGCTCCTCACCGGGAATTAGACTATTTACCTCTAATAGATGAAGATTTCCAAATTAAAGACCTGCATTTTGATGAAAGTCCCCGTTTGAGTTTCTGTCGCTGCAGAGACGAACACTTAAAGGGGCAAGATCTTATAGGGTTGTGGGAATCCAATCTCCCAAGGTATTTTATTCCTACAGTCCACGTTTTCCCTGAAATCATTCATTACTGTCATGCAAATTATGATCCCACACAAAGAGCTGTATTAGCTCCTGATCAAAGTGTTTTGTTCCCTATAACACCTCAAGCTATCAATGCTATGTTACAATTTGATCCAGAACAAGAACTAGCACCTCTATCCATGGAAGGGCTAATTGAGAAAACCAGACTGTTAACTCCAGAGAAATTGAAAGCAATGTGTCAGTATTTCATGTTACCTGAGCATCAGCCAAAAGGGACTCCCCCCTATGGTTTTTACTTTTTCAATCAATTGGGAAGGCTTATTTTGAATGTAATATCCTTTGTCTTAGGATTCAATACCAGTGAGTATGTAGATGAGATAACTCTGGCTTTGCTATCTATCTTTACCCCTGGGCAGCCTCCTGAGATTAAGTATGATTATGCTTCCTTCATTGCCAATAAAATCCATGATCAATTTTTAAGGCTAGATGATGAAAAGGTTTTCAAGTACTCCTCAGTTATCTATCATCTCATAATTTTCTATCACTCAGACAGATTCCCTTTCCCTGTTCAGAAACTTGATGCTAAAGGTAATCCCAGGTCTGTTATTTTTTGGTCCCCCATCATTCATTTGTCCTCTGATTCTCCCTACTCTTATTCAGAATTCATTGATCAGTTTGTACATCCTGCTACAACTTTGTTAACAGGAGTTTCTCCTCCCAGGCTTAGTACTGAAATTAGAAAGACCTTGCAATTGTCAAAGAGTTATAAAGTTGGGGATTGGTACTTGTACCAAAACCATACAGTCATCAGGATTTATGGATGTGAATTACATCCATTCAAGTTACCCGGATATGTACCAATGAGAATTTTTGCTTTGGAATACTTTAGACAGATGAATAACTCAGATGTAATCCATTTCTGCAATGTAAAGAAGAAAGCACAGTTAAGGATCAAAAGCCAGTTAGGTCCTTTCATTTGCAATTCTAGAGAAGCTGAGAGAGATGCAGAGCTTATATTAGAGAGAAATTCCAGACATCTTTCCGTTGGGTCCCTTATGACCCCTTTGGTTTCATTTGTGAAAGAAGGTTAAAAAATAAGTCATCTCCTTATATACATCACAGAATTCCTGACATAGAACAGTATGCAAATCAAGATGAATGGGTTAAAGGAACACTTGTTGAAGAGGGAAGTGGAGCTGCCAAATTGAATAAACTTATGAAATATGTTGAGAAGAAATTTGACCTAGAAACATATGATCAAATGCAGGTACCATACATTGGCACATCTTCAGCAGCTACTCTACAACAAGCTATACAGGAAGACAGCCCATCAGTAGCAGCAGAGCCCAAGGGTAAAGGAAAAGAACCTATAGTCCAGGTCATTGAAACCCTGGTCATGGCAGAAAAATCACAGAGTTCCAAAGCACCAGAACAATCTCAGGCTTCTCAAACACCAGCAAAGCAAATCCAAGTTCCAGAGATGCAAACTCCACCGAATGTGGAAATAGGGAAAAAGAGGCCAGCTCCAGATACCACACCTTCAAAAGGAGCCCCACAAGTTTATCAAGCCAAAAAACACAAGTCTGATCCACCTCCATATGTAGAGATTATAGATGAGGTATTTGATGATGGTAGGGAGGATAGTCAGCAAATAGGTACAACAAGTGAAACAAACATAAGCCAGAAAGGGATACAAAAGCAGTTGAGCACTGAAGTATCTTCTTTCAGACCGCCAAAGACAGATACTGGAGACATTAAGAAAACTTTCATTAATATCAAAACAAAGAATGAACCATTGAAAATGAAGGTCTACGATCAGTATATGAAAATGGCTCCTCATAATCAGCAAAGGTTGATGTCAGCATTTGATCTGTCACAAGGTAAAATGCAAATGAGTCACTTCAAAGCAAAGGTGCCAAAGCCAACTTCAGCAACAGATTACATCAGAACAAATTTTGAAGTTTTAGCAAAAGATATCCATCCCTTGGATCAGATAGAGCTTCATAGACAAACAGGGGAAATGGTTTATTCTACTCTCACCAACAAAGCCATGGCAGCTTTAACACTGCAAGATTCCTTGAATAATACCACTGCAACATTGAAGATTGAAAGGGCTTCCTCACAGGCCAAGGACAATAGAATAAAGTCTCTAGAAGAGATCATCATTGGTTTGGGTCACAATCCCAAAGACACTAAAGGTATTGAGGCACTGATAAAAAATAAAGAGGATGATATAGCTGCACTGAGAAAACAGCTGAAAATACCAGCCTCAAGGCACCCCCAGACACAGGAAGTAATAAAAGGAAATTCACAAGAAGAAATGATGGAGTTGCTCTTAAATTTGACAGAGCGACTAAATGAAACAGAAAAGGAGTTGGAAAAAGCGTTGCAGGAACAGGAAATTCTCAAGCAGGCTTCAGCAACAGGTACTACAACTACAGGACAGCAGGAACAACCAGCTCAGGTAAACATTTCTAATTTGAATTCTGAGGATTTAATTAAACAAATGGAGAGTTTACAGCTAAAGGTCACAGAACTCCAAGAAACAAATACAATTAACAAAAGGGGAGGGTAAAGCAGGACATCAAAAGGACACCGTTGATAAACTTTAAAGAAATAAAAAGATTGGGAGAAAATGGTTGAGGCTTTGCAAA
>CM076571.1:107834837-108026735 GCA_034641835.2 Pinus albicaulis | reverse complement strand
TTAACAATTTTTTTTGTTTTACAGGTGATCAGAAGACCACATCCTTGGATAAACAGTCTTAATACTAGTCATAAGACTTGTTTACTCTAAGAGTGTTATCAAATCTATTCAAACAGAGATGGAAGATAAAACATACAGTTGAAAGACAAGCAAAGGAAACAGGATATTAAACGATTTACTGTTGAAACAGACAGTAAAAACCTAAACTACACATTGAAGGTAAAAGGACACAGTAAAGAACGGTTAGAGAGCATAACAGTTAAAGAGTATCAGTGGTTAAAGTGTATAAGGTAAAAGTCAGAGTGAAAGTTAAAATGAAGTTACAGAGCGGTCAAAGTTAAACAGTAAAAGTAATTACACAGGCATTAAAATGGTAAAAAGAAATGAAAATACTTTCACCAAAATTGAAGTTTGTTTAAATTGAAAGTAAAACATTCAAAAGAACAAAAAAGTGAAAAGATGAAAAATACAACAAGAAGGAACATTTTTGCAGAAATTGCATGTTTTAGTCATTGTTTTGCAGAAACTATTGCGATCAATCCAAGATGAATGTTTCAAAACTGAAGGAATTTTATGTTCTTAAGAGGGCCATCTACAAAAACCTCTCTCAATTTTCCAACAACTATTATGGTTTTGGAAATATTAAACAATGTTGGAAAGAACTTTTTGCAGAAAATTCTAGTTAAGTCATCATTTGCAGAGAAGATTGTGGCCAATAAAAAATACATCATACAAAACTGAAGGAGGTTTTTGTTCCTAAGAGACCCATCTACAAAAACCTATCTCAGTTTTTTCACAGTGATTTCAGATTGAGAGATACATGCACATCTTTACAGGTTATTTTTCAAACTCTGTAAAACTCTGTTTTACACATATATTTGCAGAGCCTATTTTTCACATATGGAGAGGAATTTTAGGAAACTGAAAGCGGTTTATCTCACCAACACATTAATCCACAATAACCTCTTTCACTTTTTACATATCTATTACGGATTGAGAAATACAAGGATATCATTGAACCCCAGGTTTGCAGAATTGTTGGAGCAGAATTGCACAAAGAAAGGAAGCAGTTAGTGACTTGGATGCCTCATCATCAACTAAGAGTTGGATCAAATTTAAATTATCCTCTTTATAATCACCTATCCATACAAAATAGTGCCAAATAGATTCATTAGTTTGAGTGTCCTTTACTTAAGTTCTATTTATGTAAAATAGTTGGAGAGATTTCTGAACCAATCTTGATATTTTTTCAAGATATTTTAGTTTAGAATTTGTATAAATAATTCACTCTTGGAAATATTTTGGGTGGATTCTACTACTTTTCTGTAACATTGATCTTTTGGAATAAAAGTGCTTTGGAGAAACTTCTTTGTGGCTTGCTGGATGATGATTTGAAGCTCAAGACTTTTTGCAGGATTCATGTGTCAGACTATAGTTCAATAAGTCTTTTCTATCCTATGTTTTAAGTTTTATATATGTTTATAATATCACTGTGTTCCATTTCTGAATAATTGACATGAAAGAATAAATCAGAATTTACTTAAGTGTACTCTGATTTCAATTGTGATTATTCTAAATGTTTTCTTCTAAACTGGTTATAAGCAACGAATTCTTAATTGCTCTTGTTTCGCTGGTTTAAATTTTTTTTATTACTATAGTAAAGA
This sequence comes from Pinus albicaulis, assembly GCA_034641835.2. Classification (NCBI taxonomy): domain Eukaryota; kingdom Viridiplantae; phylum Streptophyta; class Pinopsida; order Pinales; family Pinaceae; genus Pinus; species Pinus albicaulis. The sequence continues at coordinate 108,025,071 of CM076571.1, read as the reverse complement.
ATTCTTAATTTATCTTTATTTGTAATCATTCAATTCTTTCTTTGAACATGTTGAAAGATTCTTAATTGCCTTTCATCCCTTCAAAATCCATTCCATTCACTTTAATTTCTAAAATTGTTCTCTGTTTGGCTATCTTGCCCTGCAAAGCCATCTTGTGTGTAGAATATTAATCCAGTAAATCCATCATTTTGACTCCATAGCCCAATGGCCTAAGAATACTCAATCTTTCCCTTGGTTAGCGGATTCCACCATTCAAATTCAAACCAAATTTCTTGGACTTATAACTAGCCTAAAACTTTCTAAGAACAAAGCTAAATTTTACAGAGAGAGCCCTCTCTAGATACAGATTGGCTAGATTCTGTATCTGAAGGTTGGTTTGTGGTTACCTCAGATTTACTTTCCTTTTCCACAACTTCAAGGAAAATCTGAGTGATAACACAAACCACCATTGAAATACGCTTGGGATATCAAAATAACATTCATAAATATAAAAGTCAGAAATGATCCACTAAGACTTCAAGTTTACAATCAATATTTGAAGATGGCTCCCAAGAATCAACAAAGATTGATGTTAGCCTATAAAATCCAGCAGGGTAAGATGGTAATGAGCCACTTCAAACCCAAAGTGCAATAGCCTCAAACAGCTGCAGATTATATCAGAACTAATTTTAAAGTCATAGCAAAGGATATCCATCCTTTGGATCAAATTGAGTTACATAAACAAACAAGTGAAATGATATATTCTACTCTGACTGATAAATCAATGATGACCCATAAATTGCAGGATTATTTGGAGAATACTAATGCACAATTGCAGCTTGAAAAAGCCTCTTCTCAAGCTAAGGACAATAGAATAAAGACTTTGGAGGAAATAATAATTGGATTGGGACATAATGCCAAAGATGTCAAGGGTATAGAAGCCCTGATCAAGAAATAAGATGATGATATTGTAGCTTTGAGAAAACAACTGAAGTTACCAGCCTCAAGACATCCACAGACTGCATAAATCATGAAGCAAAACTCTGAAGAAGAATTGATGGACTTGCTCTTGAAATTGAATGAGCAACTTAATGAAACTGAAAAAGAGCTTGAAAAGGAATTAAAAGATAAGCAGCCTAATATTCCAGCATCTACAGCAGAGGTAACTACAGGTACATCTACAACAGGTCAGCCAACAGAATTGTCACAGGTAAATACTTCTATTTTAAGTACAAAAGAATTAATAAATTTAATGGAGGAATTGAAACTCCAAGTGACAGATCTTCAAAGAACAAAGGTACAATTCACCATTTTAGAACAGAAATATGATCTCTCAAAGATAAGTGTTGTGGAGAAAACAAGAGAGGTCAACAGGTTGGAAAAATTGGTTAAAGCATTGGAGAATGATCTCACATTGGAGAGACCTTTAAAGGAAATAAAAGAAATTCTTTGGGACAACATCATCCAGTCAATAAATGATGTCTGGCCCTCAATTCAAATAATGTATGAACAGAATGATTTTGTTAAATTGGCTGTGGAAGAAATTCTAAAATCAAGAGAAGAATTAGGAAACATGCCGGAAGAAGCCAATGAACTTATACATTTTCTGAATACTAAGAACAAGGATCAACTTGAAGAACTCGGCATTCAAGATAGGACAGGAACAATTTTGGAGATTAAAAGATTTTTTACAAAAAGAACTCTGATGCAGAATCTAGAACGAAGGTGCTCTGATATGCAAGAAGAAATCCATGCCTTCATAAAAAGATTGGATATTCTGTTGAATAAAGGATTGCCCAGTCCTTTAGTTTCAGAGGATAAACTAATGAACCTTGAAAGTTATGTTGAGAAATTGAACAAACATGCTGACAATCAAGCCAGTTCCTCAACTAGTTCATCAGCAACAGCATTGCCTACAGGCAAAAATATTCATGACAGATTGGAAAATTTGTTTTATCTCTAGCATGAGGTAAAGCGTTTGTTCCCAATTCAACCTACTTTCTTTAGATATACAGAGACAGATGAAACTCTGAGGAAGCTGCAAAGGACCAGAATACCAGAAGCTAAATGGTGGGAAGAAATTTTAGAACTTTTGTAAATATTCTCCTTACATGAATTTTTACTTATTTACTACAGTAAGTCATGATAAGAAGGATAAAAGGATAAACAGAGGTTAAAGAGTATCAGTGCAGATAAAGAGTATCAATAAAACAGAGTAGCTAGCACAGAGTTACTAAAAAGGACAGCAACGAGCCAAATAATAGGGCCTGCCTCCAGCACATTCTCAAAAGAAGGAAACAGCACAACATCAGTTATCATTTTTCTTATCTATGAGACCATCTGTCTCTAGTTTGTTGTAAAATACTTATGAGTTATCCTAGATTATATCTCAATTTTTTATGAGATATTATTTATAATTTTTGGTATAAATACTCCTTCAATATGAGTATTGAAGGGTGGATTCTTAGACTTTGCTATAACATTGATTACTTTGGAATAAAGTGTTGTTGGACCAATTTTGTATGGCTAGTTGGATGAGGAATTGATGTAAAAGACTTTTCACAGGATTCTCGTATCAGGCAACGGATCAATAAGTCATCTATCTCTTATGTTTAAAGTCTTTATATTTGTTTATTATATCATATGTGTTTCACATCTGAATGACAAATGAAAAGGAATAAATCAGAAAGTGCTTGAGTTCAGTCTGTTTTTAATCATTGTTGTTCTTAATGTTTTCTTCTAAACTAATTTAAACAATGAATTCTTAATTGCTCCTATTGTCTAGTTTAATCATTTTGATTTTTTGATGAAGAATTCTTAATTTCTCTTTGTCAACAATCATTCAAGTTTCCCTCTTTCGAATATGTTAAAGGATTCTTAATTTCCCTTCAACTATTTCGAGTCCATTCCATTCATTTTTTATATTAAATTGTTCCCTATTTGATTACCTTGCCCTGTGAAACCATCTTTTGTTAAGAAACTTAATCCAATTAAGCCATCCTTATTTGACTCCATTAGCCCAATGGCCTAAATTAATCAGTCTTACCCTCAGCAATAGAATTTCACCACCCAATTTCAATCAAAATCCCTGGACTTTATAACTAGCCTAATATCTTTCAAAACAAAGCTAAATATTACAGAGAGATCCCTCTCTGGGTACTGATTGGCTAGATTCTGTACCTAAAAGTTGGTTTGTGGTTACCTCGGACCCCTTTCCTCTTCCCAACAACTTCAAGGAAAATCTGAGTGATAACATAATCAAAGGAGGTGAAATAAAGATGATGGGACTCCATGATGATAGCAGAAAGAAAGTTTAAAGAAAATGTTGTAGGTGACTTCTAGAGTTTGCCAAGGTAAAGTTTTTCACTGCCTCAAAGTGAAATAATGCAAAGAGTATCATTATAAGGAAGTTCAAGCCTTCATTTCCAGTCGTTTGCGCTCAATGATCAAAGGAATAAAAGCATAGGGTTGAGTTTCAAGATGGAAAATGTTGTGAAACCAGCTCCAAAAATAGAAGAAAAGAGATATCAATGCATTAGAAATAAGCCACTTCGAGGGGGAAACCTCCAATACATTACATGAATGAACAATTCTTGGATGATACAAATGACAAAACATCCTTTCTATATAGGAGTCCATGGGGCCACAATGTAATCCTAGCCGACCTAATAATAATATTGTAAGGGCACAATAATAACAATATGGGGGTTACAGGGGTACAACAATAAAAATAAGGGGGTCTACACTAACATAATAAGGGACTACACTATTAATATAGGGACTTAACATGCCCCTCTCCTTCAAACAAGTGTTGTCCTCAACACTTGATTATTTCTTGATGCTTCTATATAAAATTCTCATCCTTCCATGTGGAACCTTCTACAGGAAAGTTCTTCCACTTGCTAAGATATTCTGCAATTGATCGTAATTGTTGAGTTCTTGCTTTTGTGACTGCTTCAGAACTTCTTTCGATGTGATGTTGATCTTCCTGTTGTTTCATTAGATTCTGCACCAAAGTTAGGTTATCCTTTGAGAGTTGGAGAACTTGTTGTTGATGCTCGATGTGATCTTCCAATAATTTATCATCCATATTAACTATTATTTGATCCTTAAAACCATCCAACTTAGCTTCCAATTCTGCTTTTAAACCATCTATGTCATCTTCGGTTGCTCTTCATAAGATCGAAATTTGTTGCACTTGGTACCGTAATATTGATATCTCATACTGCAATTCTTCCTCTTCATGCGTCATTGTATATATTTTTGAGGGCTTAATGGGTATGGAATTATTTTTTTGAGGCATTATACAACCCAATACTGATAAAAATTCTAAAATATTCCCTTGGAATCACTTCAAACTGTTTTTTCAAACAAGCATTATGCAATTTTAAAATCAAATACACACCTTTTTCTTTCTTTTGAGAAGATCTATATTGAAACTCAATTATATCTATGATTTTGGATCTTAAATATCTAATAGTTTTCCCTAAGGTAGCCCTATGAATCCCCTTTTTAATGCCACGGTTCTGACCTGATTTGGATTCTTCAAGGCAAAGTTATGTCCAATCTCACACAATGACCCAATTATGGACTGGTTCAGTATAGTGAACTTGTACGACTTGCCACGTGTCACTGTTTTCTCCTTTGGCTCTGAAATTGATAGAAAAGAAACTACATTCCGTGTACTTGTGGCTACCTTTTACATCATTCTAATCTGATGCTCAGAGAGAGATTTATGAAGGTTTTACCACGATAACCTCTTTGAGATGAAATTTGGGAGCCTGAAAAAGGCCTAACTTCCACAAATCATATATCCAAAAATATTTTGAACCAAGCTCTGAAATGTTGCGAAGATGTTCCTCGGGACCTCAACTTTGCGCACTAAAAATTTCAGCTTCTGAACCTTCGTAGAAAAATAGTTATAGCTAAAATTCCGCAATGACCTGTTTAAGTGAAATTCAGGAGCCTGAAAAAAGCCCTACCTTCCACAGATCATATCTCCCAAAATATTGTGAATGAAGCTCTGAAATTTTTTAACGATGTTCCTCAGGATTTTGGCTTCACACCCTATAAATTTCAGCTTCTGAACCTTCGTAGAAAAAACTTTATAGCGAAAATGCCACTATGACCTATTTGGAGCAGCGAAACCCTAGAATCCAAAGCTCTGATATAGCTCCAAAAATAGAAGAAAAGAGATATCAACGCCTTAGAAATAAGCCACTTCGAGGGGGAAACCTCCAATACATTACATTAATGAACAATTCATGGATGATACAAATGCCAAAACCTCCTTTCTATATATAGGAGTCCATGGGGCCACAATGTAATCCTAGCCGACCTAATAATAATATTGTAAGGGCACAATAATAAAAATATGGGGGTTATAGGGGTACAAAAATAACAGTAAGGGGGTGTAAACTAACATAATAAGGGATTGCACTATTAATATAGGGACTTAACAGAAAACCAAGCTGATCATGAGGTTCTTGTTGTGTAACTGAATGTGTCAAACTCCAAGAACATCAGAAAGGGCTAAATCAGTATGGCATGGCACCTGCAAATCAGAAGTGGCCAAAAGGAGATAGCATAAATGATTTTGAAGACTATGGTACTTGTCAAAGATGGATTTATCATGACCTAGAGATCAATGAGAAAGATGAAAAAACGTTTTTCAGTCACCCATCAAGCAAAGGGCAATTTGATCTCCAAGGTAAGGACATAGAAGTTTTAAAGATGCTGCCACCGTGCAAGTAACTAAAGTTTTGAAAATGATTGGAAGACATGAGCAGCCCAAAACACAGTAAAACATGTTACTCAAACAAGACATATGAAAAACAAAGTGATAAAGGCACCAATAGGACAAAGGAGGTCAAAGTTCACCATGTCAGCAACCTGAAGAGTAACAAATAAAAATGGATAGAAAGGAAAAAGACCACTTGAATGTTTTTTAGAACACCTACTGGAATATATATATATACATACATACATACATATATACATACATACATTTATATATATATATATATATATATATATATATATATATATATATATATATATATATATATATATATATATAAGTAAAAGTGACAAAGAGACTAAAAACTTTAGAACGTGGGACTACAAGTGTTAAATTTATTTTCCTAAGACTATAAAGGGTCATTTTATCTATCATTTGGATCATTTTTCACTTGAAAACGAGTAAGAAACATCCAAGGAGAAAATTTTGAGTTTCAGTGAAACATTTGGACAAGTTTCTCAGCGCTATGCATTCGTGCAGGAGCTACGCTTACAGCACCCAGTGCTACGCATTCGTGAAGTTTTACTGTGTAATTTTACACTGCATTGTGCATTCAGAAGAATGTGTTGCGCGTTCAGACGAGCGTTACCCGTTCACCCAGGGAGAGCCCGACAAGCAGAAAACTTGCCCAGTGTTGTGCGTAGGGAGAGCCCGATAGGCCTAGAACGTGCCCGACGCTACGCTCAGAGAGCCTGACAGGCCCAGAACGTGCTTGGAATTGCACTCAGAGAGCCTGATAGGCCCAGAAATGTTCAAGCGTTGCGCTCAGGAGGCTCGACACCCAGAAAAATTTCCTGGTGCTACGCCTAGGGAAAAAGGGACTTGACAGCACGTTCAGGCGCTGTGCCTAAGCCAGAAACCCTCCTCCACTTGCAAATTGCCAAAAAACCACAAAGGAGCACCTCCATGTTGCATCCAAGGACCTGCAAGGACACCAAAAGTTGGTAGGTGTATTTTTTTCCTCCTCCTCCAGTGAAATTCTAAGGGAATTGACTAAACCATAGTGACTAGAAACCCTAAGTCCTCTTGACAATGTAATGTTCCCAAATTAGCATTGAGCTAATTGGAACATTAATTTTTCTTATATCAGCCAGGAAGTGAATAAATGGGTAAGGAGGCCCATGAGTAGGAATAAAATCCCTCATAATGTGAAAGGGATCATCAGAATAGTCATATTTTTCACCCTCAAGTGTGAAAATGGGAAAATGCATGAGGACAAGGTCAGGTTTGACCAAGTCAACAGCATTGCCATAGAGGAAGTGGATCACTTTGAAAGACAATGCAGTGTGAATGGGGAAGAGGTCATTTGGTGGAGGAAACCCTAATGTGTGGGGGCCAAGGAAAGGAGGCTTTCATTTGTTTAAAGGGAGGACAAGGAAACCATAGAGATATATGTTGATGAATATAGAATTTGGTCTGTGTGACTATTTGCTATCTTCAGTTGTTTAACTGAGATTGTTGTGCTACTTAGCACAAGGGATTTCTTGTTTAGGAATCCTTCTCCCTTCTTGAGAGGCCTCTTGAGGGATTGTACTTCATTCTCCACATTTCAGGCTCAAGGCCAAGCCACCTCCTTCAGCTACAACATCATTCCTGTAGCAGGAAACGTTGTGTTGCAGGGTGTTGCAATGGAGGGCTCCACAACACCATTTCCTTGGCTCATATTTCAGAGGAGGGAGCTTATATTCCTCTGGGAGGTTAGTGAGGAAGATTCAGGAGCTGATTACAGATCTTTGGCATCAGGCCAAGCACTTCCCATCTCCTACAGCGTAGTCCATCTCCTTGACTGCGTTATTTTTTAGCATATTTGCAGTGGGGACTTGCTCCACTATTTTGGAGGGTGAGATCTTCAGGGATTGGATCAAGCTTTCACCTGAGAGATCCATTGGATGAGATCTATTCATCATATGCAGCATCATCAACTATCTTCATCCATTTCCGGTTTCTGAGTTGCAGCTGCTACCCTGCAACTCCGACATTTTGTATTTCTACATATTTTAGCCAATCCTTCCAGGATTGTCTAGAAATTTCCTTTGGGAGTGTTTATCTTTTCTCCCCATATTGTATGAGCTGTGTATTGATATATCTATGTGTTGACATATTCTAGCAACAGTTTTTCATTATAAAACTGGGTTTTCATAGCCTTGGCTTTCCATATGTAGCAGTGTATTTCATATTTCTTGTACATGTTCCTTGAAGGTTGGTTTACCTAAGCTTGAGTGATCATTTCCTCAAGATCTTGTACACATTCTACTGCTATAACATTAATAAGATGGCTATGAGCTCTTATTACATTTTCTGAAGTTGATTCACACTGATCTTTCATTGATGTGTTTACATATTGCTTTGGCTCCACATTTGGAATATCTTAAGATATTCCCATTAGTGTATAATTTCCCTATTTTGGGATATTACAGTGGTATCGAAGCATGATATTTGGCTCAGCCTATGAGTTTCAACCATAAGAAGATAGAAGAGATCAAGATGATGAAGAGGATGAGCTTGCTCTCATTAGTTTTCAGATCTAGAAAGGACCTCTCCAAGGAGGTTAAGAAGATGGAAGAAGGAGAAGAGGAAGGACCATGCACTTCCTACTCTCAAAGAGAAGAATACATGAAGCATGAAGAATACTTGGAATCTGAAGTTCTACGTGAATACCTTGCTAAATACCAAGCTAAACCTAGAGCCTTCAAAGAGACTCTAGCTTTACCACAATTTATTCAACTAAAGGAAGAGAGAAGACGCCACAGCTATGGGATGATGAGGGACAAAATATTTCTATTTTCCACCTTTGATGGATCACTCACATGTGTAGCAGAGGCTTGGGTGATGAAGCTAGAGACTTTCTTCTTGCTACATCCTGTAGTAGATAGAAAGGCTGTAGAAATTGCAGCGCTGCACCTTGAAGGTGAAGCAAGCATTTGGTGGTTCAGCCATTTAAGGCATGCAAGGGTTTCTACTCTTGCTGAGTTTTCTCAAAGGATGATCAGGAGATTTGGCAAAAGGAGGGAGGAGCCCTCACCACCAGTGGAAGTGGCATGTACCAGTGTTGTTGTAGCTATAGAGGAGCAGCCTTCATCTTCAACAATTTTGGAAGCTAACACATATGAAGAAGAAACTCTTGCAGCCCTGCAAGGAGCATCCACATTTCATCGAGGTATGCTTGAATTTCAATCTCTTATAATTTCAACAAACATTATGGATGGGTCTACATCATTGCCTGTTGTTGATTTAGAGCAACAGAATTGCACTGCGCTGTGCAACCTTGAATAATTCAAGGGAGAGATGAACCATCATCCTCATGAGCCATTCTTTATTTGCATACCACACTTGAGGTTGGGGTTTGAAGGATTGGAGGAAGGAGAGATACATGGTAGACATCTTGAAGTGAGAAACCCTTTCTCCTTTCGAGATGACACTTTCTCAATGAGAACTCCCCAACTCAAAGAGAAACTTCTACCTGCAGCAAATCCAAGGCCTCTTGGGTTTTGGAAGGCCATGTATGAGGAGGAGATCTCACGGAGAGATTTCAGTGGAGGTGCACTCCCACACATCATGGAGTGCAATATTCTTCAAGAGTTTGAGGAGGTTCTTCCCTTCTCACACTTGGATCTTTATGGATTCAAGGAGCAAGAAATAGATGATGGAGGACATCTTTGGATGGATAACATCTCTCATGATTGTGTTAGACACTTCCTGAGCCATACACATCATGATTGGGGGTTTTTTCCTACCACCTATTTGGGTCCTTATGGGGTCAAATTGATCCTTGAGAAGATTTCATTTCAAAATCCCATGAAATGCAAAGACAAAATCTGATTCGGGAGGATGGTAGCCCTCATGGGAGGAGTACCAAGATGGAGGATGGAAGGAGACATCCACAATTGGTTGAGTGGATTTGGATGGAGAGTAAGAATTTGGTGAGCTACTTGCAAATTTATGATACCGGGTAGCAGGAGGCTTGGCTGCACTGGTTACTCTTGAAGGAGTTTGGCCATCACTTGGCATATACTCTTTCTAATGATATGGGGATGGAGAAGATGTGGCAGGATGCTTGCATCATTGAGAAACAAATATTATGGATGCATGGTGTTGATGTGACATTCATATCATTCATTATGTCTTCATCACATGTCTTGTATGACGAGAGCATGAGGGGGTAGCAAACAATTTTGTTACTGGGATTGTACATGAGAGATCAAGGGCAGATTTTCTCTCACATATTGTATGATGTTGCAGGGGTAGGATATGGCACTATCATTGTGCAAAGGGGCTACTCCTTGGCCTTAGATGAATAGGAAGTACTTCCATTTTGGGAGGGATTTCCTAATTGCAGCAACATTGTTGGAGAAGTCTTTGACAAGGATCATGTCAAAGAAATGAGCTATGGGTTGACAAGATCCTATTTGCATAGGCCAACATTGCTGTTCTTTTGGAGCATGGACTTATTCATGTATTCATGCATCAATTTACTTTCAGCACATGGTGAGAATATTGTTTTTACATCCATTGATTATGTAACACAATATTTGCATCTTCTTACCATTTTCATACAATGCATTGTTCCACAAGAGGGAAAGTTTATTGTTGAGCCCCATGAACAAAATTTTTCCAGCTATTATGATGGAGAAAACCATCCTTTTTATAACCATGGGAAATTTTTTGATTCATTCTTCTATGCTCAGTTGATACATTCACTTATTTACTATTCACTAGTATATGTGATGATTCACACAACTAGCCATTTGTCAAAACATCACTTGCCATACTATTTTCTGGAGTTGCAGTGGGAGAGACTACGTTGTGTCCACTCAAGACATTGTTTGTATCATGTAGCATCATGTAAAAATTTAATCAAACTTCTCAGTTGGATACCTTATGACGATCATGTCCTATTCATCATGGATGAGATGTTTTGGGCCAGCTTGTTCTTCAATGTTGGAGAGGAGATCCTTGGAGGATTGTTCTTCATTTTGTCACTTGGGGGCAATAATCTTTCAGCCCAGGATCAGCACATACTCTACACTTATTATGAGTGGAGAGAAGGACAGTGTGGGGTAGACTACCTTATCTGCCATGATCAAATTTTCAGCCCACCTACTTTGCATGAGCCAAAGGTGGAGGAAGATTTTTAGGAGTTGCCTTGTTAGAGGGTAACTCATTTTGATTGGATGATTACTTGGGGATGGGAGATTCATATGGGGATGGCAAATCCAAATTAATTTCAACCCACATGCCTCAAGAAGGCCCTTCAGTTCTATCCTTGCAGTTTCTTGAGGACAAGCAACATTTGGGAGGGGAGGACTGTAATGTTCCCAAATTAGCATAGAGCTAATTGGATCATTAATTTTTCTTATATCAGCTAGGAAGTGAATAAATGGGTAAGGAAGACCATGAGTAGAAATAAAATCCCTCATAATTTGAAAGGTATCATCATAATAGTCATATTTTACACCCTCAAGTGTGAAAAGGGGCAAATGCATGAGAACAAGGTCAGGTTTGACCAAGTCAACAGCGCTGCCACAGAGGGAGTGGATCACTTTGAAAGACAGCACAGTGTGAATGGGGAAGAGGTCATTTGGTGGAGGAAATCCTAATTTTTGGGGGCCAAGGCAAGGAGGCTTTCATTTGTATAAAGGGAGGACAAGGCAGCCATAGAGAGATATGTTGATCAATATAGAATTTGGTCTGTGTGACTATTTGCTATCTTTAGTTGTTTAACTGAGATTGTTGTACTGCTTAGCACAAGGGATTTCCTATTTAGTAATATTTCTCCCTTCTTGAGAGGCATATTGAGGGATTGTACTTCATTCTCCACATTTCAAGCTCAAGGCCAAGCCACCTCCTTTAGCTACAACATTATTCATGTAGCAGGAAATGTTGTGTTGCAGGGTGTTGCAGTGGAGGGTTCCACAACACCATTTCCTTGGCTCATCTTTCAAAACAGTGAGCTTCTATTCCTCTGGGAGGTTAGTGAGGAAGATTCAGGAGCTTATTACAGATCTTTTGCATTAGGCCAAACACTTCCCATCTCCTACAATGCATTCCATCTCCTTGACTGCGTTATTTTTTAGCATATTTGCAATGGGGACTTGCTCCACTATTTTGGAGGGTAATATCTTCAGGGATTGGATCAGACTTTCACCTGAGAGATACATTGGATGAGATCTATTCATCATATGGAGCATCATCATCTATATTCATCCATTTCCAGTTTCTGAGTTGCAGATGCTACCCTGCAACTCCGACATTTTGTATTTCTGCATATTTCATCCAATCCTTCCAAGATTGTCTAGAAATTGCCTTTGGGAGTGTTTATCTTTGCTCCCCATATTGTATGAGATTTGTATTGATATATCTATGTGTTGACATATGCTAGCAGTATTTTTTCATTATAAAAATGCATTTTCATAGCCTTGGCTGTCCATATGTAGCAGTGTATTTCATATTTTTTGTACATGTTCCTTGAAGGTTGGTTTGCCTAAGCTTGAGTGATCATTTCCTCAAGATCTTGTACACATTCTGCTGCTATAACATTAATAATATGGCTATGAGCTCTTATTAAATTTTCTGAAGTTGATGCACACTTCTCTTTCATTGATGTGTTTACATATTGCTATGGCTCCACATTTGGAATATCTTAAGATATTCCCAATAGTGTAGAATTTCCCTATTTTGGGATATTACAGACAAACACTCTGTTTTGACCTCCAAGCAAGAATTTATAAGTCAAGAAGGGTTTGACTTAGGGTAACTACAGTGAGTTCAAGTTAAACATTCATCAAAGCTTAAAGGTGATCAGCTATACACCTACACCTCCCTCTCACTCACTTACAAAAACTGCCTTTCACCATCATTCCATTTCACTCATCCTACCAACTTTCACAAGCAGGACTAGGGTTGTTTAAAGGCAACACTAATCACTATGTCAGGAGAAGAAGTGAGTGTTAGCAATGAAGAAGGCCAAGTGCCTATGAGGCAGAAGCACAAGGGTGGGAATTTTAATATATTTGAACCCCAAGACATTGCGGAGCTTAATTCCTCTCCCATGATTATCACATGTTTCCAAAATGTAGGTTGTTTTCAGTTTCGTGAGAGAGTCCAACAAGCAAAAAATCACCCAGAGCTCACAAGGTTATTCATTCTTAACCTACATAACAAACAATCAAACTTTTCAGGGGTGACCTTTCAACTCTCTTAATATACCATTGCCAATGCTACTGGCATACCTGATTTTGGTGAAAAATGGTTCAAAAGGGCAAATTTTGACATGAGATGCTATGACCCATTTCTCAATCCTAGGTAAAAAGAAGGCTGCAATACTATTTTCCCTTTCTCACACTTGCTGGAGAGGTATTCACCCTTGATGAGGGTCATCATGAAAAATTTTACCTGTGAGGGAAGGTATTCTAGACTCTACTCCTATCATATCAGATTGCTCATGCACTTCACTAGGGTCAAGATGTTTCATTGGCCCTACTACCTCTATAGGAGTATTGACAAGATGTCTTCTATTGTCTGAAGGAGGAACTATTCCCAACAAATGAAATTTTTTTTTCCGTCACTCCTTGATCAAAATGTTTGTGCTACATCAGTTGGATCAAAAATGCATACCTTGGGAAGTGTTCATTTCTCTTGAAATATTCATAAGCCCACAGCCCCATCATCAACCAAATTTACCCTCATCATCTCATCCTCCTCCCTCTACTCCTCCATCACCTCCTACTGATCATGCCTCATCCTCTATACAAGTATCCTCTCCTCAAGAAAACCTCCCTTCCTCATCTTCTCCTAATGCATCATATCAAGAAGTGGCAGTGAACAAGCAAGTGACCATGGGGGTGAGGGTGAAAATGAATCAAATCAAAATGAAGATGAGGGTGATGATGAGTCAAGCCAACAAGAAGCAAAAAACATGGAAACAGAGGGAGATGATAACAGTGAAAGAAATGAATTAAGAAGTGATGAAGAAGAGGTCAGCAATGAAGCAGAAGACATGGAGGTAGATGATAATGAAGATGAGGCAAGTAACAAAGAGACAGAGGATGATCCTAAGGATATCAGTGAGACAAAGAGCCCTAATGACAATCAAAACAGTGAGGCTCATAGTCATGATATAGATGATGGAAAAGATGTAGAGAGCAGCCAAAATGAAGATGATAATAATATAGAAAATGAAAATTTTGAGGACAGCATGGACACCAATGAAGCAAGCATTAGTGAGGAAGAGGACAGTAAGGAAAATGACAACACTAACACCAAGGATCAAAATATAAAATAAGACAGTCATGACAACAATCATGACAGTCATGAAAACAATGAAGAAAATGAAGAGACTGATAGTGTAAATGAAGATCATAGTAATGATGAGGCAAACAACTACAATGAGGAACAAAAACAAAGTGAAAAAATCAGTGAAGAGGCTAGTAGTGAGGTTGATGCTGAAGGTAAAGAGGTAAGCAGCAGTCCAGGTGATGAAGAAGAAAGCATGGTGACAAATGATGGCAGTTATGATGAAAACACCAAGGTAATCACAATTAAACCTCTTCCATTGACATACCACAGTGGGGAAAGGCATGTGTTTGCTGCCTCTAGAAGGAAAGGGACCATGACCTCCACATCCACTAAGCCACTAGACAAAGGAAAAGAAAAGGTAAAAGAAGAAGAAGAATATCAGCATGAGGTTAAGAAGGAGTTTGAGCTCATCCATGTTGACAGTGATGATGAAAATGAAGAAAGAATCACCAGCATCCTTCTTCAAAGTAAAAATTCCCAAATCAAAGACTTGGAAGCCAATTTGGATAGGGATAGGAATGTCATCCATTTTTATGAGGTGGAAAACAAACACATGGGAGCACAAAATGCCATCTATGAGGCCAGGGCTATCAGAGCCCGGAAACAAGCTTAAAGGGCACAATTAAGGATATAAGAGTTCATGGGAACCTATGAGGAAAGTGAGGATGAAGAAGGACAGTCTAGAATGAGACCAAGAACCATGGGTTTGAAGAAATCCTTGGCAAGCCAAAGAGAACAAGAATCGACCTTGGCAGAACAACTTCCTCCAAATGAGTTGCTTTCCATGGAGGTTGATTATGATCAGGTGCCATGGATATAAAGAGAAAACATACACTTGGAGGGCAAGTTGGAGAAAGCAAATAAGGATCTTGATCTCCAAAGGAAGGTGACCAAGAATTATGCCTAGAGAAATCAAATTGCAAGGGCTAAACTCAAGAGAGCCCTTGCCAAGCTACAGGAACTCAAAGAGGCAAAGGAACAATCAAACCTTGGAATCTTCGCTGAATCTTCTCTACAGGCTTCTCAAACCCCATAAGGAAGGTATCCACCAATTTTGGGAAAATTTTGACAAATTTTGGTTTCTTGCAAATTTTGAGGCCTCTAAGCGCGGCACCCCTGGCGCTACGCTTTCACCTCAGGCATCCTAATGAGGAAAAATTTTCATTTTTGGAATCCTCACCTCAAGTACAACATTATCACCAAATTTCAGAGCTTTTGGAGCATTTTTGGTCCCTTAAAAGGCTAAAAAACACCTCATTTTTCACCTTTCTGCTTCATTTTCAGGCTTGACACTACGCCTAGAGTAGTTTTGGGAGATTTCCTTTTTGGATGGGTCAATGGAGCCCAATAAGAAAAAAAATGCAATTTTGGTAAGTAGACTCATCAAGATTTCCAACGGGCCATCACACAGCCAATTCCGACATTGGGAAGGTCATAAAAACTTGGCTGCAATTGGACCCAATTTCTCCCTTGCAGGCGCTACGCGTTCAGACCTCACTGTGCGTTTTTGGCCAAAAAGTCAACAAAAGACACTCATTAATGGAAAAATGATATTTTAGTGTTTTTTGAGGCAAATCACTCCAAATTTAGGTGCCAGGAGTTATTTTTTCATTTATTTCATGAGATATTTTGTGCCTTGGGCCTTGCATGATCTCTTGGGCATAAATGACATTTATGACTATTTTTGACATTTTCAAACCGTAGTTAGTGTTTTTGCCCTAATTTTCTAGATAAATAGAGCATTAAGGCCTTATTGTAAAATTTTGGCATTTGATGACTTTTGGGAGCAATACATGGTTTTTTGGAGATTGAAGAAGAAATTGGTGTTGTGGAATTTTTGAATGGATTGCTTTGATTGATGATGGAGAATGCTTGCTTGCAAGATCCCTGAGCATGGTTAATGGTGATGTGTCTCTCTTTAGTTCTTGTTTTCTCATGCTATCATTATGTTCATCTTTCGATGTTGCAGTAGGACAAAATTTTTAGACTAAGAAATGTTGTTCAGAGGTACCTTAGATCTGTTTGTCCTTATTGCCTTCATGTTTTCCTCTGCTAGGTCAGTTTAAAGAATTCTTAGTTGCTCTTTAGACCCACCTATGCTTGTTTATTTCATGAATTTTTTAATACAGTAGATGTAAAATATGTTTTATGGTTATCCCTACTTGTTTGATGCTATTTAAACACTGTTCTTGAGTTCTTTCTTTAAAGTATTACTTGTAAGGTTTAGCCAAATAGGTCATGTTTTGATCATGCCCTTTTTCCATGCTTGAAAAGTTGCCTTAAAGTTCTTTATATCTTGATTAATGATGTTTAGGAGTTCCCTCTTCTTTGATTTAAGTTATATGTTATCTTAAATGTTTTCTAAACCTTGAAGGTGAAATCACTAGAAGTTAGACAAGTTTCTTGCCTTCTATAGTTCACTGAATTGTTTGTTTCAAATGCTTACTTGCTCGAGTGTAAAGAGTTATTGGTTTTCCCTGTCTTATGATTATTTCCTTATTTTGAGTATCATTTAAGATCATTCTTGTTTAAAGGTATTTTTTTCAAGGATTCTTAACTGCCCTTTTACACCTACAATGTTCACAAACTTGATATTCACTTCATCTCATACAAACCTTGAAGATCTATTTGACCATGCTAGATTTCCCCTGTGATGCACCCTGATTCATTGTTGAACTCTCCATGACCTTTTGTAGACTCCATAGCCCAATGATTTGATGACCTCTCACTCCATCTATTCTACTTGATCATCTACCCAACCAAAACAAACAGACAAACCCTAAACTTAACAACTCGCCTAAAATCAAACCCTAAAAGAAAACAAGTTCACATCCTTTGCAAAAAATAGAGAGAGCCTTCTCTAATTCCAGGAAGGCTAGGTCCTAGGACTCCAAATACTGGTATGATGTTACCCCTGTTCATTTTTTCTCACCAATCTAAAAAATTACGAGGACCTAACACCTCTATTATATATTCCCAAGTGAAGACAAGAATGATGTGTTTATCTCTCCTCATGGCCTTCATTAAGACTTAGAGTTGGTAGTCTTGGTCTAGTGCATGACACAGGAATTAGAAAAACATATCTATGACTCCCTATTAACCAGTGATGAACAACCCATCCCATAAAAGGAATGTACCCAAGCTCCCTCTTAATCAAGTTCTTGTCCAAGCTCCCTCTTAACTAGGGACTTTCTTTCATCAGCTCTTCAGGTGGAGATTATAGGACAACCAACTGCTTGTAGAACTCCTTCCTTTGATGTCATGAATTTATTCTTTGTCATAGAGTCTACATCTTTGAGGAATTCCTTTTAGGGCACAAACCATCCATCACTTTAATCCATGAGTCATGGCATCATTTCATTGGAAATTGATCCATTAGTCCATATCAGGCCTTGCTTTATGCCATGTTTCTTAAAGGATCTTTCATCCTGATACATGCTCATCAATGTTGAAATACATCCAAAGTTCTTCCTTGGAAGCCTTGCATAGTCCCAACCATATATTATTCAAAAATAACAAATGGGCATTAAATCAAAATTACCTTTGGGATGGTCTTTCATCATGACATCTTCTGGTTTTCTTCAGGATCTTTCATACATATCGACACATCTCCAAAATATATATATTGTCAAGGGTCTCTTTATTTTTCAGACTTCATCAGAGTCTTCATATCTTTCATGGAGATGTCATAGTAAAATATTTCAGCCCTTGGATGCTAATTTCCTTCTTCATAGTTGCATATTCCACGATCTCTTCCCTTCTTTCTTCACACATTTTTCTTCCCAAGAACTTTAAATCAAAGTTCCTCCAATTATTTTCAACCACCTCATATTTTGTATGAGGATGTATTATGTTGATTTCATCTAGTTAATGTGTTATTCATGCCTTCCTACATCATTCCAAAGGAAGATATCCTTCCTTTTGATCATGCTATCGAGATATATCATTTATCCATGTTACCTGCAACCATATGACATTACTCTAGTTTATCAAATACAAGCATACCGTTAGGTCCTTATATTACTAGTATAGTCCCTTATTCTTGTTAGTGTAATCCCCTTATTGTTATTGTTGTACCCCTATAACCCCCATATTGTTATTATTGTGCCCTTACATTATTATTGTTAGGTCGGCTAGGATTACATTATGGCCCCACTAGGATTATATTGTGGCCCCATGGAATCCTATATATAGAAAGGAGTTTTTTTCATTTGTATCATCCAAGAATTGTTCATTTATGTAATGTAAAGTAGGTTGACCCCTCGAAGTGCCTTATTTATAAGGCGTTGATCTCTCTTTTCTTCTATTTTTGGAGCCGGTTTCATAACATTTGGTATCAGAGCTTTAGATTCTAGGGTTTCACTGCTCCAAACAGGTCATTGTGGAATTTTCGCTATAATTTTTTTTCTACGAAAGTTCAGAAGATGAAATTTTTAGAGCACGAAGCTAAAATCCTGAGGAACACAGTTGCAACATTTCCAAGCTTGGTTCACAATATTTTTAGAGATATGATCTGCGGAAGTTATGGATTTTTTCAGGCTCCTGAATTTAACCTAACCAGACATCGAGGCATTTTCATATATATATATAACTTGTTTTCTACGAAGGTTCAGAATCTGAAATTTTTAGGGCACGAAGCTGAAATTCTGAGGAAACTTTTCAAAAAAATTCAGAGATTGATTCCCAATATTTTTGGAGATATGATCTGTGGAAGGTAGTGCTTTTTCAAGCTCCTGAATTTCATCTCAAAGAGGTGATCGTGGGAAAAGCTTCATAACTCTCTCTCTGAGCATCGGATTTAAGTGCCGTAAAACTTGGTCACAATTACACGGATCGTAGTTTTCATCATATAAATTTCGGTGAGTCGAAGAAGGAAACAATTACACGTGGAGATTGTACAAGTTGATTTACCGAACTTAGTCCATACTTAGGTCATTGTGGGAGATTGGGCGTAACTTTGCCTTGAAGAATTCAAATCAGTCATACCTATGGCATTCAAAAGAACATTTAGAGGGCTATGTTAGGGGGCTAAATTCCTCGTATATTGAAGATCCAAAATCGAAAAGATAACAAAGGGGCTTTCAATATCGAGCTCCTCAAAAGCAAGAAAAAGGTGTGTATGTTTTTCAAATTACATAAGTCTCGTTTGAAAAAATTAGGTTGAATTTATTCCAAAGGAATATTGAATAATAGATATTAGTATTGGGTTCTAAAATTCCCCCTAAAAAGAGTTCAACACCAATTAAGCCTTCATAAGGCTCTACTATGACTCATGAAGAATAAGAAACACAACATGAGATATCAAAATTACAAGAGCAAGTGCACCAAATTTCAATCGCAAAGAGCAACAAAAAATGAAATGGAAGTTTTGAAGAAAGGTGTGGAAACTAAGATGGATAGTTTGAAGAAAGGTGTGGATGCTAAGATGAATGGTTTGGAAGCTAATATGGATGGCATGGAAGTTGGCATGGAATCTAAGATAGATGAAAAAAGAAAGACAACATGGAAAACATGAATAACGATCTAAAAGTAGACATTGAAGGTTTGGCAAAGTTGATACAAGAAATGTTTCCTAATGGCGAAAATATAGTAGAGGAAACTCATGATGAGAAAAAAAAAAATTTAATTGTGATTTCATAAACTTTAATTTTGGATGGAAGAACCACCATATTCCAATGATGGATATGAGGAAGTTTGATGGCAAGGATCCTGTAACCTGGATACTACAGATAGAGCAATATTTTGATCTCAACAATGTGAAAAACACACAAAAGGTATACATTGCAACTTTACACTTATAACAAAATACATTTGTATGGTATCGATGGTTTTGTTCCAGAAAATTGTCACTTGGTCAATTTATACAAGAGGAAATCATAGCAAATTATGAGGATACAAGAGCAACACCTTCAGCCAATTGATAAATATCAAACAAGGAAAATCTCGTGGTGGAGCACATTGAGGACTTCAAAAAATTGAATATAAGGGTAACCGATATTCCATAGGAACACAAGATTGATGTCTTCATAGGGACTTTAAAGGATAACATCCAACATTAAGTTCATGTTTGGGAACCTCGATTCATTGGAGAAGGCATTCAGGTTGGCAAGAAAATTGAATGTAAAATTATGGCGACAAGGAAGCCTACCACTCAACATTCATGAAGATGGAAGTGTTGCTACTCCTAGACTTCCACAACCTACAAGTTTGACACCACAACAATTGGAAGAAAAAAGCGAAAAAGGGCTTTGCTACAGTTCTGATAGAAAATACACTAAAGGTCATAAGTGTGTTGAGAATAAATTATTTTATATAGATTGTGAAGAGGAGGAATAAAATGAACAATAAACTTCAAAAGAAGAGGATATACACCAGGAACCAACGCTAGAAAAAGAAGAAATGAGTCTGACCATATCATGCAATGCATTGGTAGGTATTACCACTCCTCAAACTCTCAAGATAGAAGGACATATCAAGAAGAAAAAGGTAATAGTGTTGTTTGATTTGGGTAGTACCCATAATTTTATTCATTGTAAGGTAGCCAAGGAATTGAATTGCTTCGTATACCCGACACCATAATGTCAAGTGATGGTTGCAAATGGAGGGACTATAAATTTATTTGGAAAATGCCATAATATCAAGCTAACCATGGGGGAATATGTATTGAATAGTCCAATGCTTTCCATTCCAATGGCAGGTACTGATGTTGTACTAGGAGTACAATGGTTACAATCTTTGGGGACGGTAGCTTTTATTTTCAAGAAATTTTCTTGAAATTTTTTTCGAAAGGAAAGGAAATCAAATTACAGGGTATCGCAGGGAATCTGGGAAAGATAATAAGCTATAATGTCATGACAAAGCTTCTGAAGAAAGAACAACTATAGCTAATTGCACAATTATGCTCACTAGAAGTTCCAACATAAAAAGCATCTATTTCTCCATCTCGAAAATTGACACCATTCCAAGGAGTTTTATACTCCCAAAGGATTCCCACTCATTCGTGACCATGATCATGTTATTCATTTGATTCCAGGAAGTGTTCCTCCAAACATTCGCCTTGGCGTATATCCTTATGTCCAAAAGAGTGAAATTGAACACATATATGATTGCAAAATGTTAGAGGCTCATATAATTCAACCTAGTCAAAGTTATTTATTTTTCCTCAAGTAGTATTGGTGCAACAAGAAGGATGGATCATGGTGCATGTGTTCGATTATAGGGAGCTCAATAAGCTCACTATTAAAAATAAATTTCTCATTCCCGTGATTGATGAATTATTGGATGAATTACATTGTTAGTATGAATCTTAATTCCAAGCGTACGAAAAAAGACCACTTTAGTTTTGCATAACAACAGCCCTAATGGAAAATATGGTTGTCAATATCTTCAGATCTACAGTTAGGTGATCAAGATAAATGCTACAAAAATCTATATCTATACATTAGAAGATATTAAACAGTAGAAAAAATAAGATTTACTCCATGCATCCAACAGACAAGACAAGAATACGTTGAATAAATTTTTGTATTAGGGCCACCTGGGAGGAAAACACAGGAGGGTGTTCCCGGTTCTCCTCAATGGGATGGGTTCTTGTAAGTCCTCAAGACTGGGCAGATTTAGAATCTTCTCGATGGTGTAGAAAACCACACAAAAATGGAAAAATATGGCTATGATGATGGATCAATAATCATACCAAGATTTGAGATCGAGAGTGATCTTTGGGAACAAAAGGTGACAAATGAATGCGAAAACCCTTCTATCTATAACAAAATATTGAGTTAGTCTAGATATTGGTGCATAATTAAAATATTATTAACCAAATCAAGATGTAATTTTTATGGAATATTTTATTATATTTGTTGGAGGCAAAAGGAATTTGACTTGAGTCAAATCCCCTTATTTGTAAATAATAAATAAATAAATGATTTATTTATCATTTTAAGGATGTGATTAAGTCATAATAAATAAATAAATGATTTATTTATCATTTTAAGGATATGGTTGAGTAATAATCAAATACATAATGATTTATTTGATTATTTAAGGGAGGTTTAGCCATATTTAACAAATAATATTATTTAAGTAATGTTTAAATAATTATTCTTATAGAATAATAAGATAAATAATGATTTATCTAATTAATTTCCTTGTTTTGGGTTAAATATAACCAGGAATATGAATTAAACTATTGTTTAACTAATTATTCCTTGAGGAAAGTCAAACAAATATGGATTTGTTTAATGTTTTCCCATGGGGTTTCCTGTTTAGACCATAAACAACTTAATAAAGGTGGTTTACTAAGTTATTTTTCATAGCGAATGCAATTTTACTTGGGGTGAAATTGGTCTTACTTGGTGTACTCAGGTCCATCTAATAACAATGGATTAGATGACCAAAAAATGGTGTAACATATTTTCCCATAGCATGCGAGCGTTAGGAGCTAATCGTATGACCGAAGTACGTTGTAAGAACTCAATCACTAGACGTCAAAGGGGAAGTCAAAGAGAGAGGAGTGTTAGGTAGACCAAAGTGCTGAAAGAACTAGACCCTAAGGAGGTGACTTGCAAGTGTGACAAGTCTTTTTGATAAGTGAATACCTACTGTAGGTGGCGGGGGAGGCATACCTATGCCCGCCGAGGCAATAGTACAAACAATAAGGCATCTGGAAAACCACGAGATGAAATAGTAAAGCATATGATGACATAAACATGAGCCAGATGAATAAAATAATAATGAATCTGACATACATATTGTGCCTGGGATAACAGCCAGGACTTTGTACAA
The DNA here is from genome assembly GCA_034641835.2 of Pinus albicaulis. Classification (NCBI taxonomy): domain Eukaryota; kingdom Viridiplantae; phylum Streptophyta; class Pinopsida; order Pinales; family Pinaceae; genus Pinus; species Pinus albicaulis. The sequence goes on along the minus strand of CM076571.1, from coordinate 108,002,213 downwards.
TAATATCTGAGTACATGAGATATGAAAACAACCCAAATGCCCCTATAAACAGAAAAGGGCTCAGAAAATATGACTGATATATGCAATCAAGAAGGTGCTGCAAGCGACTGCGGTTGGTATCATCAAATCTATGGAGCTGCATCAAAGGCTGAAGTGAAGAAGTCATCCAGGTATGTGGGGGGCTACCTGTAGGGCCACCCCCTCATGAGGGTTGAGACATCTCACACACACCTGGGAATCACCGATATCAGCTACTGCATTACTGAACCATCAAGTATACGGATCTCAATCATGCTGAAGGGAGCTGGAGCTAAGAAACAAGCAAGTCAATGGGAAATAAGGAGTCCCTTTGCCTGATCCAGGGCACCAAACAAGAGTGGAAGCTGGAGCCAAGGTACACCGCCCTCTAAACCTGTCTTCTAGAATGAATAAGTTGATGTCGATGGAAGGAGGTCCGCCATAGGTGAAGCAATAAGGGATCCTCAACTAAGGCACGAGAGAAAATAGTAGAGCGACTGACAGGCTGACACCGGTGATGATGATGAAATGGGGGGGACTGAGTAGCGAACGGATGACTTCCCTTGTTAGAGCATAAAGAGCATGAATGACCTGGTAGCGACTGACACAACATCATGAGGGATGAGGGACAATGTGGCTAAAGGCCGTAATGTGTGATACAAGAGAGGGACGAAGCCATGAAGGGTGGAGGACTAGAGTGGGATGTGAAGGGACTCAGGATAGACTCCATGAAAGCAATGATGACTCAACTAGGATGCTCTAAACAAGGGTGACTCGATGGTGCTGCCACATAGAATAGGTCCAATGGGGACCATTAAAACATGAGTACAAGATGGTAACTCATGACGAAAGTCGACCCAAGTGTGGACAGGTATGGAGGAAAAGTGGTGCCCCCAGTACGAGTGTTGCAAGTGAAGAAATTAGATTTTGAGAGGAGGGTGAAGTGACGCTTCTTGGCCAAAATGTGTCTTGGTGAAGTATCAAATCACTAAAAATAATGGGCTATCTACCTAAAGAAAATAAAACATGCATTTCCGGAAGGAAATGTTAAGGGTAATATTTCTTCAGATAGAGTGCATTGCAAGGATTGGGAAGGGGGTGGCCTTCGAAGTCCTATAATAGATATTCTCCCTTACCTAAATCCTTACCGATAATGTAAGGTCCTAGCCATAATCAAACTTTCCATGACCAAGGACATCATGGGCCTGGTCATACACTAGAAAAAGATCACCTTCGTGAAAAGTACGAGGTTGGACTTTTCGGTCATATTGAGATTTGGTGCATTTCTTAGCCACCTCAATGGTTTGCAATGCAGCACGACAGTCTTCGGAAGTGCGTTCAAGCATGATAAGTATCTGTTCTAAAGGTTGGGTGTTAGAGAGAAGCTCTACGGCTAGATGAAGGGAAGGGATTTCACACTCGATGGGTAAGACTGCCTCCTCTCCAAAAACAAGGTGGAAAGGAGTGAACCCGGTGGTAGTTTTAACAGAAGTTCTATAGGCCCACAAAGCAGGGAAGAGCATAAGGTGCTAGTTGGATTTGTGCTTATCCACCATCTGTTGAAGTATGGTTTTAAGAATTTTATTAACTGCTTCAACTTGGCCATTACCTTGGGGGTAATAAGAGGAGTAATATTGGTGCTCAAAGCCCAATAGTGAGGATAGCTCACGCCATATCTCATATTCAAAATGTCATCCATGGTCAGAGACCAATATTTTCAGAACTTTGAATCGAGCGATCACATGGTTAAAGAAAAATAGGGTTGTGGTAGTTGTCGTGTTGTTAAACGTTGGCATGGCCTCAACCCATTTAGTGAAATAGTCAACTGCCACGATGATATACTTATGGTTACCAGCTGATGATGGTTGACACTCCATAAAGTCTATGGCCCACTTGCAGAAGGGGCCAGCGGAGATGACAGGATGGAGGGGAGCTAGAGGGGCTCATGCCTTGGGGGCAAAATTTTGGCAATTGGGACAATGCATGACTACCTGAATGCAATCACCAAAGAGAGAAGGCAAAAAGTACCCAACGCGCATAATTTTCTGGGCAGTGGCCAGACCAGAGAGGTGGCCACCGCAAGCACCACTATGACAGGCATTGAGGACTTGTTCTGCTTCAGCGCGTGTGAGACAACGACAAAGGACAGAATCTACACTGTGATGATAAAGGTCGTCACCGATAAGAAGGTAGCGGGGGGCCTGGTGTCGGATACGTCGTCGAGCATCATGGTCAAGATGAAGGGCGAAATTTTTAGTTCGCAAATAAGTGAGGATGTCCCCATACTAGGGGTCATCGATGGTAATGGAAAATAATTGTTCATCGGGGAGATTATCATTAATTGGAGGATCCTTCATACCTGTAGGTAGTTCAGAAATGAGTTCAGCAAGGGCTAAACCTTTCTTAATTTTTGGTGTGACAAATTCAAGATCGAATTCCTAGAGGATTACGATCCAACGGGCGTACTTCCCACTGATGATTCGAAAACTCAATAGGAAGGCCATGGGGTTGGAATTAGTCACGACCTTGGTGGAACGCATGAGGATGTAATGACGAAGTTTTTAGACTAAGAACACGACAGCCAGTGTTAATTTATCTTCGTGTGAGTATGATACAGGGGGTCCTACTATGTTCTTACTGACATAATAAATAACATGCTCAATTCCATTGTCATCTTCCTGAATAAGGACTCCAGCGACCGAGGGGGTGGAAGGGGAGATATACAGGACAAAATTCCTATCAAAGTCAGGGGAACGAATCAAGGGAGCAGATGTGGGAGCATGCTTCATGGCATCAAAAGACTTTTGAGCATAGGAATCCCATACAAAATGGATATTGGAGCGGAGAAGTCTAAGGAAACCATGTGCGGTGGTGGCATAGTTAGGTATGAACAGGCGAAGGAAATCAGCTTTGCCTTGGAGGCTTTGTAACTGGTGTAAAGTGCGGGGGATAGGAAGCTCAAGGATGTCTTGAAATTTTAATGGGTCAAGAGTAATACCATCTTTAGACACAATGAAGCCTAAAATACGGCCAATGGGCACACAAAAGACACATTTCAACGAGTTAAGGTGGATATTATACTTGCAACATCAGAGAAAGACGGTCTGCATATCGTGAAGGTGCTACGCCTGATGTTTAGAACATGCTATAAGGTCATCTAAATAAGCAAGGATAATGTGAGCCAGGTCATGGAAACAGTAAGACATAGCCCACTGAAAAGTGGCTCCTGCGTTTTTAAGGCCAAATGGCATGACTCGATAGGAAAAGGTTCTCCATGGACTAATGAACGTGGTTTTGAGTTGATCAGCATGACGGATAACAATTTGGTTGTATCTAGAGAAACCATCCATAAAAGATAGAACCTTTTGCCCTGCACACTCATCAATGATTTGGTCAATGAATGGTGTGGGGAAGTTGTCTTTGGGACAAGCTTTGTTCAGATCGCGAAAGTCAATGTAGACATGGATGGTGCCTTGTTTCTTGAGAACGAGAACTAGATTGGACACCAAAGTGGTGTATTCAATGGGATAGATAAAACCAGCATGCTTGAGCTTATCGATTTCGGCTTTGAAAACTTCTTGTCTGGAAGGATTAATGGGTCTCATCTTTTGACGGATAGGATTGGCATCAGGCCATGTATCGATATAGTGTTCGACAATGGCAGGATTAAGTCCAATAATTTCTAAATAGGACCAGGCGAAAATATCGCAGAATTCTTTGAATAGCTTGGTGTAAGCTTCAACCTCTTCCGTGGTGCAATGGGCGCCCAAGGTGATATTTTCTTCAACCCCTGGTTTGTTAGAAATGTCGATTTTAATGGTAGGAGAGATATTGGCCATATTTCCTTCTTCAAAAGCATCAGGTGTAGGGAGGGGATTTCTAAACCAATCGAATTCGTTAGGAATGAAGTCTTTAGTTTCCACAGCATATTGGTCATGGGACTGTTGCGAGAGGAAGTACGCACGGTGGTGCATATCATTCCACGGAAAGTCGGTGTTGGTCAGTGCTTCCATAATGTCTTCATTAGAGTGAAATATGGGTTGACTAGAGGAAGGGACACCACTTTCCGTGGTAGATCTACTTGACTCATCATCATGTGAAGAAAGGGACACATGCGCAACGTCATGGGGGATGATCGAAGAATAAGAAGATAAAGGATCTATCGATGCTGAGCCCGGGGTGATCGCTGGGGGTAGGCCAAGCGGATCATCAGGGGAAGTCTCCATGGGGGCTTCCACCAGGGGTCTTATGGATGATGATAGGTAGAAAAAGGTGGCCAAAGGCTCTGTCATGTTGGCATCGGGAGGAGGGATGCCAATGGGGGTAGGCAGATCCGAAGCAGAATGTGTGAACAAGGAAATGGGGTACTTGTCCTTTGGTGTCCCATTGCGAGCTTTTCCCTTCTTACCTGAAACAGTCGCAATGGGAAAATTTTCTGGTTGAGGTGACTAAGGCACTGCTGCAGCGGGAGGAATCAGAGAGACCGGTTGAACTGGGGTTAAAGAAAGATAAGGCTTGGGGGTAGCGGATGGAGGATCAAGAGGGTCATGAGTACCACCTGAAGGTAATGGGCCAGGAGAAGGAGGTTTAGAAGGCTGATAAGAGGATATCATGAAAATATAGTAATCGGGGGAACCAGATGGGAGAAGTTGAGTGGCCACCTATCCTTCAGGTGGTTGGGTAGCCACAAATCCCTGCTGAGGGAAAGGATCAGTAAGCACAGTCGGTTGACTAGGTGCAGGACTGGGAGGAATGGAAGGGATGGCTTGCTATCCTCTCAATGTTGCTTGAGACTCCCATAGTTGTCTCATCTATGGCAGAAGAGGAAAATCATGCGTATAATGACCATAAACACCACTACAAGAACAGGGCTTGTTCGTACGAAGAGGCTTATCCTGCTTGGGCTGGGTGCCTTGTTGCTGGTTTGTAGTTTTAGGAGCATTACCTTGATTAGGTCTAGGATTACCAAGGGCAGCTTGATTTTGAGTGCCTTTCCTCTTCCTTTTTGAGGGAGGAGGATTAGTCATGCCCTGTTGTGCGTACACCTACCCCGGAGGGGGTGGTGGTTGTTGTTGCAGGGGTTGAGAAGGCAAGGGAGGAGGAGGTGCTAATGTTGGAGGAGCTGGAGCACCAGGCTATGGATATGGATAATAAGGAGGTTGGGTAATAGTGTGGTAAATAGGAGGTTGGGAAAAAAGAGGAGGCATGCCTTATTCTAGATACGTGCTACCGGGAGGGGGAAAAGTGCCGAAGGTGCTGGCCCTGTCCTGAGAGAAACCATAGCCCATGGGAGGTTGAGAATACGGATTAAAGAGAGCTCCAATGATACCATCAGTGGCGTGAGATGCCCCTGGTGCATTGGCATCACCAGGTCTGGGAAGATCAGGTAGAACGGTATAAACATAACCCGACTGAGTGTAGATCAGGTCATATTTTAATGTAATTTACAGAGCGGCTTCTTCGGTTTGAGGAAAGTGCAATGCGACGTCTTTCCTGATAGGCAGCAAGAGAGTCCTAAGGAACCAATTCATGTAGACACGGTCTTCGAAGGTAGGGGCTCGACAGAGGCTCCTTCTTCTCTGCTATTCCTGAACATGGTCGGATAGGCGGGTCATAGACGATTGACGGAAAGAGGTCAAGAGCTCAGCACCAATGTCGTAACGAAGGGGAAGCTGGAAATAAGACAAAAAGGCTTGGGAAAGAGTCACAAAGGTGGTATGAGAGGAAGGGGCCTGATCAACATATCACTTAGAAGCTTCACTAGTAAGCGTTCATTGGAACAACCGAAGATGGATAGAGTCATCGGTAATGGAATTAGATGAACACCACATGTGGAAAGATCGAACATGATTTGAAGGATCTTGTCTAGCAAGACCTTAAAACTTTGGGATGTCTGAAGGGAGCTTTGTTGGCATAGCAGGCCAACTAGCATCATGGTGTATAGGGTCGTTTATCAACTGGTCGAAGTCGGGGAGACTGAGGCCTGCCATGAAAGGGAACAAGGGGGTAGCCGAGGTAGTGTCCGTTGCAGTCCCACTAGTGGTATTATCGGTAGGAGGGCCGGGGTTACCACCAGTATTTGGTCCTACACTAGACATAGTGAAGGTGTCACGGGGAGAACCGAAGGTGGAACAAGAAGTAGAACCCAAAGGACCAGAAGAAGAGTCGGTGTGCGGACTCGGTGGAGGAATAACTCGAACCCTATGCGGATGAGTGAGTTGTCCTACCGGAAACTGAGGATGAAGGCCAAGAAGTATATGGTATAAATGCCTTGGTGGTGCAATGGTGTTGACACAAACATGGCACAAAGGAAAAAGAGACCGACAAGGGAAGGGAGGTGCAGGATCAACTGATTACAATGTCGAAACAAGGGCAGAGAAGTGCAGGATCAATTGATTTCAATGTTTTAGAGTCTTTGCTTGGCAGTGTTAACCAAGCCCTTTCTCGCTTAGGGTGTGTGTGTGAAGTGTGTAAATTTTAATTTTTAAACCCAGATGTTTGTAGAGAAAAATAAAAAAGTGTGTTGTATAGTTGTAGATAACCTGCAAATGACAGTATATAAGCTTGCAAAACAGAAAATAAATAACTAATAATGCCATAATCTAAACCCAAGGAGGCGGGCCTCTCAATAATTAGTCTATAGGTGAGTGAAAAACTAATCAAAACACACTAAAACAATCAATATATCTAAGGTCAGAAGGGACAGGGATCCAAAGGACAAAATCTACTAGAAAGTGGTGTAGAAATAGCAACAGATCTAAGGAAAAATTGTTGTAAAAAAGAGGTGGAAAAAGGCTATCTCCAGGAGGGAAACGGAGTGAACCATAAAGGAAAACCCAAACAAAGCTGAATGAGGAGATTTGGATGGATAACAAGCCGATCTGAAGCAGATATGAAGGTAAGGTATCAGATCTGGAAAAAATGGCTGAAGACTCTGAAATTTTAGACGACCTGCAACAGCAAAAACTCTTCCACAAAAAGTGGAGGGTATTGAAGCCCTAGGGGTCTAGGTTCCCACTTATTTGAGTGAAAAAAAACAAGTACAGGTCCAAAATGGGCAGAGACGGAGGTTAGACAACCCTGAACAGAGGCTTAGAAAAACCCAGAAAACTTTCAGAAAAATCCCTGCAAAAAGTTCAGGGCGCAGTTTCTGACCTGTTTTCAACAGAGGTCACACTTTTTGGGCTGTAATGTGCATCTCGAGGGTCCAAGTCATAGGTTTTGGGCTGAAAAGTGCAACCTACACCTTCGACACTCTTGGCGGCAGATTTCAGAAAAAAATTTCATCTCAGCTACGGCTGATGTCTGTCACCTGCGCAATGGGTCCGAAAACACGCGGAAGTTAGAATTTTTATCGTTTTAGGGTTTTATAGGTTAAAAAAAACATCAATAAAAGAAAAAACAAGGGGCTGAAGAGAAATCCTATGGTTTGAAGCAGCTGGATATGCAAGGATCAGAAAAACGACAGCGGTCGTAATCGTAATCCCGTGTGGAGTCGCTATTTGTTAGTATGAATCTTAATTCCAAGCGTACAAAAAAATACCACTTTAGCTGCGCATAACAAAAAGCCCTAACAGCAAAAATGACTGCTAGTATCTTCAAATTTGCAGTTAGGTGATCAAGATAAATGATGCAAAAATCTAGATCTATGCATTAGAAGACATTAAACAGTAGAAAAAACAATATTTACTCCATGCATCCAATAGACAAGACCAGAATATATCAAATGAATTTTGTATTAATGGCACCTGGGAGGAAAAGACAAGAGGGTGTTCTTGGTTCTCCTCAATGGGATGGGTTCCTGTAAGTCCTCAGCACTTCAGATTTAGAATTCCTCTCCCTTGATGGTGTAGAAAAGCCAGACAAAAATGGAAAAATATGGCTATGATGGTGGATCAATAGTCAAACCAAGAGTTGAGATCCAGAGTGATATTTTGGCAACAAAAGGTGATAAATGAATGGGAGAACCCTTCTATTTATAACAAAATATTGTGTTAGTCTAGATATTGGTGCATAATTAAATTATTATTAACCAAATCAAGATCCAACTTTTATGGAATATTTTATTATATTTGTTGGAGGGAAAAGGAATTTGACTTGAGTCAAATCCCCTTATTTTTAAATAATAAATAAATAAAAGATTTATTTATCATTTTAAGGATGTGATTAAGTCATAATAGGTAAATAAATGATTTATTTATCATTTTAAGGATATGGTTGAGTAATAATCAAATAAATAATGATGTATTTGATTATTTAAGGGAGATTTAGTCATATTTAACAAAGCATATTATTTAAGTATTGTTTAAATAATTATTCTTAGTTAATTTCCTTGTTTTGGGTTAAATATAACCAGGAATATTAATTAAGTTGTTTAACTAATTATTCCTTGAGGAAAGTCAAACAAATATGGATTTTGTTAGTTCCCAAATCCACCTTAGGCTGAAATAAGGCAGAAAAAGGACAACACCAAACCACGCTCAGCCTCATAGCTAGCCCTACGAGGACAGGAGAGGGCTCTCTCCGGGTCAATCTCAATGAAAATATTCAAATGGGCTTGAGATGACTAAAACAACAACTGATCTTAGGCTAGATAAACAAATAGGAGGGTTTGATTTTGATTTTTAGGGGTTTTTGTTGGAAAAAGAGAAAAAAAAATTTTGGGCTTGGGGATGAGGCCAAATTCCTGCAGAGTTCAAGTTGGGGTGAGGTAGGTAGCGGCTTTGATGTCTTAGATCAAATGAATGGATAGAAAAGACTGTTGAGAAGCTGAAGAGGGAAAGAGAGTGCAAGGATCCTCTTCAAACTGACGAAGAACATAAAAAACTAAACAAAAGCTTAAGGCAGAGCACCGGCAAATCAATGAATTCTACCTCAATTACTCATTTGTTTAATTCATAAGCATAGAGAAGGGAAATGGCATACATATAACATTAATGAAACTTACGATAACATGAGAAGAACATCATCAAAACTCAGAAGCCACAAGGATCCCAACAAGTGCTGAAAAACTCTGGTCTTTCCTTTGCCAAAAACTGAAAAATGGATATACAATGAGGTGCCAAACTTTTCCCAAGTATCCAACCCCTTTACAAATTATTTTCAATACAATAAATAAATTCCACTATGAGAAAATAAATCAATCAAAATAGGGAGTTGTTTCATCATTATTAACAAACAACAACTAGAAAGCCAACCATCTGTTCTAAAAGGGAGAAGCGTTCAATATTGAAATCTGTTGATGACCAATGAAAAGGTGAAATCTGTAGGTCTAAATCCCCTTGAAACGCAACTGAAGACAAAAATAGGCCTCCAATCCTATTTCTCTGCTATGGTAGATGTCTTCATTTTAAATTTAGGTTTGACTGTCCGCTTTCCCTTTTGCCACTTGAATAAAAACTATTTTTTAATAAAAATAGCTCAATATCTTTTTCAATACCAGCGAATACATATCCTTTGGCTTAACAAGATTCTCCACATGCCAGAAAAAGGATGAGAAACACATTTCAAGATAAAGCCATGGGACTAACACCCCAGAGATGTCTCCCTCTTCATGTGATAGCACCGACCCTGGAAGCTGAGCAAAGTTGTTTAAGTTCCAACCTGATGTTACATAAGGATCAGCTTCACCAGATTGTGTTCCAGGTATAGATTTTGGAAACCCACTCCCAAAAACCCCAGTTTCAACATCTGCCCCATATAAAACCTGTGAAAGATAACTCTATTTCTTCTGTTGGCCTCTCAACCATGCGCCAATATTCACCTTCAACTGTCTCCACAGATGGTTCCCACTTTGACTTGGATTCACCAGACACCATGCCAATTAAATCTGTTTTAATCTCATGAAAACCAAAGTACTGCTCCTTAAAGTCATTTGCGTACTTTTGGAAGCCTTCCAATGTAAACTCTGTTCCAGAATCAAATCCAAATCTCGCTTCATCATTAGGCACTGAAACTTCAGAATCAGCTTCTGAAAGATAATGATCCCGTCCAGAAGACCTCTCCATCCTCGAATGCCTTCTTCTCTTTCGTCTTCCACCATTAGCATTCCTATATTTCTTCATTTTTTCTCTAACTTGAAGCTTGTGAAGTTGTTGAACTCGTGTGGGAAACTTAGCAGTTTGCCATTTAGTCTTATCTTTAAAGGGGCACGGTGGCTTCCAAGAAGGAAGAGGGACTATACGACAAATTCCATATGGTTCAGCTGCTGCACGTATGCCAGTAATGTATTTTAAGGTGTCCTTGAACTCCTCCTCATTGGGATAAAACAAAGGTGTTGCATCTATCACAGGCCTGCATCCATCTTCTAGACGCCATCTTGCTATCACCTTCTGGCAGTCATCACATTTTGAGCACCCATGTATGACTCCTCTCGGTAGAGATGGCTTTGAAGAGTGACCTGATAATATTGCTCACAATATGATTCATCATCTGAGCTCATATCAAATTTTCCATAGTTAATCCATGGCCTCCGTCTGAGAGCCCTCACAAACTTCTTTTCATCATCACTGCCACAATTTGCATCTGTTTGGTTCTGCTGTACACCATTCCCTGGAGAGCGATCATGATTCAAATCTCGATCATTTCAAACTTTTTTCAAAGTAAATGCTGCTCGAGATAAGGAAATAGCAGATTCTGCTAGTCTATGCGTTTGTTCGTCCTTTATGTAGGCTTCAAGACATTCACTCCCCATTGTAACTTAACTTAACACGTAGCAGCTGTAGATGCAACCTTCACAGCTTTTAAATTTTACAATTTCTGAGGTACTTTTTAAAAAATTCTTCATCAAAGCAGTGTTGAGAAAAAACTTTGTAGACTTTAATGAGTATTTTTGGAAATCTGCTCCTAAAAAATTTTTCGAACCCCTCAGGAATGGTACCAAGCAGTTCCTGTACAGAGTTTGGAAGTTCCCTATAATGGTTTAATGTATTCTGAATGGCACGTAGAAAATCACGGGCACTGTAAAATTTATATCTACGCTAACAGCCAATGTTTTCAGGAAAACCACTGTCCAATTTACTATCCCATGTCCCACCAATAGCTAGAGATCCAACGGTTTCCAATGCCTGCAGAAGGTCAGACTGTTGCTCTCGATTCTCTAATTCTACCCTATCACTGGCTTTCCGAAGAAATGATAGGCGCTTTTCTGAATTCCAAAAGAAAGGATGCTGCAAAACTTCAGTTACCTTGGGCCTTCGATCAGCAGCACTATCCAGTAAGCGAGTAACAAGGTCAGCAGCTTCAGGCATATCTTCAATCGGGAAGGGATCATATCGACTGTTCACAATTTTCCCATCGTGTTCATACTTTGCACCAAATGGATGTTTACCTCCAGTGATGCAAAAGAAAAGAACACATCCTAGACTGAATAAATCTATTGCGCGTGTCTGATGACCATCAAGAAGTTGTTCCGGCGCTCGCAATCCTGAACTACCAATACATGAAGCAGAGGAGACAAGAAAATTGGAGATTTGATGGAGGCAATGAGAAATTTGGAGTAGCAGCTCTGTGCGCCGCGTCGCGCCTATGTGCCGCGGCCTATGCGCCGCGCCAGGATTTCACACACAATTTCAACCTTCATACCATCCCTTTGATTCTTTCACAATTTGGTTTGGCTTCTTTGAGGACTTGTTTTCAAATGAACTATTTAAACATAAAAATATTTCATATACATAAAGAATCTTGATTTCATTTGGAAAATTCTTTTTCCAATGATGTAGAACTTTGGCACTTTCACCTTTTAAAATAAACGCTGCTTTTTAAGTTTCTTTTTTTTATTTTGACTTGAAATTATGTTCTCTTGGTTGATTTTTGCAGGGATAGGAGCTACTAAAACCTGGCAAGGTGACCAGGGCTGCCAGAAGAACTGTAGAACTTGAAAAACTTTGAAAAAACTTTGAAGCCGAAACCAAAACAAATTTGACGATTTCTTCCTCAAAACCCTGTTTTGAGGAAGAATCATTTTCGTATTATTGGTAATGAAAATTTTGAAATGAAAACTGCTTTGGAAACTCCCTCTGGTCTGCTGGCATTAAACCCTAGACCTAATGATTAAAATAACTCTTTACTGACTTAGACATCAAACAGGACTGTAAATGACCTTAAAATTGATTCGACAAACAGACCTAAGCCAGCAGGATAAGACAGGAGGGGAATGGATAACAAGGCCCTTTCCGTCAGATTATGGCATGCTACCTAGCGAAATGCAATTGGGTGAATCGAGCGAGACACCTAAAATAAGAGTTTTGATCTCTGACGGAGGACTGACAAGACCGACTCTAACATTGGCTCCAATGGGGATGGTAGCTCCCTGGAGGTGCCAAGAACAACAGATATTTGGGAGAGCAGACAAGTGCCTTCATCCATTTGTTAATGGAGTTAAAAACTTCAAACCCAAAACAACTCATACCAATCCAAAACATATACATACTGCAATATGTACATAAACCAATACCAGAAGCTGAACTGCTGCTTTGGGCAGCTTATTTATGCACAAAACTACCCTAATTTTCTGAAAAACCAATAGATCAAGTAACGTTGTAATTCCATATCAACCAATCAAGTAACTGTGACAAGGATGCTGCTTGAGAGTGCTTCAACCAGGACACAAATGCAATTTCTGGTAGCCATACATGCACATAATGAGTATGGTTATGTAAAAGACAATTTGATCTATCATTCAAAATGAAAAAAATTTCAATGTACGTTGCAATAGGATCACAAAAGCTAGACTCTATTTGCTGCCCCAACTCCGCAATACATACTTCCAGCTGCACACTGTCAATGCAAACATCCACAGGCAGCTCTATTGTTTCTTGTTTTGAAGGAGGGAGAGTTTCCAAGAACTTTTTGAGATCTCAGAATTCATTTGATTGGATCTGATCATTTAAATACTGAATCTCCTCCTCAAATATTTCAACAAGTAACTCACAGAAACAAGCTTTAGCTTCAGGATGAAACTTCAGGGATTTCAAACATTGAAGCACGACAATGAAAAATGCTTCATCAATTTCAAAATCCACTAACTGATCTCTAACTTCTTTTAAAACTTCACAAAGCGCAGGGTTTTCCACATACCCTACCATTTCATGAATGGATCAGCGAGCACTGGAATCTCTGGATCGAGTTGGAGTCGCTAGGTGAATGTTTCAGCCTTCATATGTCTAATCATTTTCCACCATCAACAATCAGATCTGAACTTGATACATGTACTAGGGCAAGAAAATCTACAAGTCGAGTGTCACATTCACAAGCTAGACTGGAGATTGACTGAAGCAACATTTATCTACTTCGCTGATGCATAACAAAAGCATTTCGAAGGCTACCTGGCGTGAATTCAGGCTCCGTCTGTAGCTTATGAAAAAAATAACACCAACAAGCAAACCATTTTCTTCCCCAGTATGGTCGCCACTATGTTAGTTCCCAAATCCACCTTAGGCTGAAATAAGGCAGAAGAAGGACAACACCAAACCACGCTCAGCCTCATAGCTAGCCCTACGAGGACAGGAGAGGGCTCTCTTCGGGTCAATCTTAATGAAAATATTCAAAAGGGGCTTGAGATGACGATAAAAACAACTGATCTTAGGCTAGATAAAAAAATAGGATGGTTTGATTTTTATTTTTAGTTGTTTTTGTTGAAAAAAAAGGGAAAAATAATTTTTGGGCAGGACTGAAGCAAACAAGAGGCCAAATTCTGAGAGTTCAAGTTGGGGCGGGTAGCGTTGCCTTTGATGATGTCTTGAATCAAATGAATGGATAGAAAAGACTCGAAGTGAAGAGGGCAAGAGAGTGCAAGGATCCTCTTCAAAGTAGAAATAGAAGAACATAAAAACTAAACAAAAGCTTAAGGCAGAGCACCAACAAATCAATGAATTCTACCTCAATTCCTCATTTGTTTAATTCAGAAGCATAGAGAAGGGAAATGGCATACATATAACATTAATGAAACTTACAATAACATGAGAAGAACATCATAAAAACTCAGAAGCCACAAGGATCCCAACAAGTGCTACAAAACTCTGGTCTTTCCTTTGCCAAAAACTGAAAATGGATATACAATGAGGTGCCAAACTTTTCCTAAGAGTCCAACCCCTTTACAAATGATTTTCAATACAATAAATAAATTCCACTATGATAAAAAAATTAATCAAAATAGGAGTTTTTTCATCATTATTAACAAACAACAACTAGAAAGCAGCCATGTTTGTTCTAAAGGGAGCGACATTCAATATTGAAATGTATTGATGACCAATGAAAAGGCGTAGCGTGGATCCCATTAAATCGTGGCTAAAGACAAAAATAGGCCTCCAATCCTATTTCTCTACTATGGTAGATGTATTCGTTTTAAATTTAGGTTTGATTGTCCACTTTCCCTTTTGCCACTTGAATAAAAACTAATTTTTAATAAAAATAGCTCAATATCTTTTTCAATACCAGCCAATACATATCCTTTGGCTTAACAAGATTCTCCACATGCCAGCAAAATGATGAGAAACACATTCCAAGATAAAGCCATGGGACTAACACCCCAGAGATGTCTCCCCCTTCATATGATAGCACTGGCCCTGGAAGCCGAGAAAAGTTGTTTATGTTCCAACCTGATGTTACATATGGATCAGCTTCACCAGATTGTGTTCCAGGTATAGATTTTGGAAACCCACTCCCAAAAACCCTAGTTTCAGCATCTGCCCCATATAAAAACTGTGAAGGATAACTCCATTTCTTCTGTTGGCCTCTCAACCACGTGCCAATATTCACCTTCAACTGTCTCTACAGATGGTTCCCACTTTGACTTGGATTCACCAAACACCATGCCAATTAAATCTGTTTTAATCTCATGAAAACCAAAGTACTGCTCCTTAAAGTCATTTGCATATTTTTGGAAGCCTTCCAATGTAAACTCTGATCCAGAATCAAATCCAAATCTCGCTTCATCATCAGGCACTGAAACTTTAGAATCAGCTTCTGAAAGATAATGACCCCGTCCAAAAGACCTCTCCATCCTCGAATGCCTTCTTCTCTTCCGTCTTCCACCATTAGCATTCCTATATTTCTTCATTTTTTCTCTAACTTGAAGCTTGTGAACTTGTTGAACTCGTGTGGCTTTTAGAAACTCGTAGTCTTATCACAAAAATTGCGTTGGCTTCCAAGAAGGAGGAGGGACTATACGACAAATTCCATATGGTTCAACTGCTGCACGTATGCCAGTAATGTATTTTAAGGTGTCCTTGAACTCCTACTCATTGGGATAAAACAGAGGTGTTGCATCTATCACGGGCCTGCATCCATCTTCTGGACGCCATCTTGCTATCACCTTCTGGCAGTCATCATATTTTGAGCACCCATGAATGACTCCTCTCGGTAGAGATGGCTTTGAAGAGCGACCCTGATAAGATTGCTCACAATATAATTCATCATCTGATATCATATAAAATTTTCCATAGTTAATCCATGGCCCCCGTCTGAGAGCCCTCACAAACTTATTTTCATCATCACTTCCGCAATTTGCATCTGTTTGATTCTGCTGTACACCATTCCCTGGAGAACGATCATGATTCAAATCTCGATCATTTTGAACTTTTTTCAAAGTAAATGCTGCTCGAGATAAGGAAATAGCAGATTCTATTAGTCTATGCGTTTGTTCGTCCTTTATGCAGGCTTCAAGACATTCACTCCCCATTGTAACTTAACTTAACACGTAGCATTGTAGATGCAACCTTCACAAACTTTTAAATTTTTACAATTTGCGAGGTACTTTTAAAACATTCTTCATGGGCAGTGTTGAAAAAACTATGTAGACTTTAATGGTAGTCTAGTGACTCTTTGCTCCTAAAAAAGTTCCGAACCCCATAGAATGCAGTACCAAGCAGTTCTGTGAGTTTGAGTTCCTGTAATAGTTTGTGCTTATTACGAATGGCACGTAGCAAATCAGAACTGTCAAATTTATATCTACGCTAACATCCAATGTTTTGGGAAAACCAACGACAAGTTACTATCCCATCTCCCCTGTGGCTAGAGATCCATTTCATTTGGCCGTACAAGGAAAATTGATTGTTGCTCTCGATTCTCTAATTCTACCCTATCACTGGCTTTCCAAAGAAATGACAGGCGCTTTTATGAATTCCAAAAGAAAGGATGCTGCAAAAATTCAGTTGCCTTGGGCCTTCGATCAACAGCACTATCCAGTAAGTGAGTAACAAGGTCAGCAACTTCAGGCATATCTTCAATCGGGAAGAGATCATATCGACTGTTCACAATTTTCCCATCGCATTCATACTTTGCACCAAATGGGTGTTTACCTCCAGTGATGCAAAAGAAAAGAACACATCCTAGACTGAATAAATATACTGCGCGTGTCTGACGACCATCAAGAAGTTGTTCCAGCAGTCGCCATCCTGATCTACCAATACATGAAGCAAAGGAGCCAAGAAAATTGGAGATTTGATGGAGGCAATGAGAAATTTGGAGTAAAACTCTTGTGTGCATAGCACACCCGGTCTTAATGGCAAATCACCTTTATCTTGTCGCCTTGATTCCTACACAATTTCGGCCTTCATACCAGCCCTTTGATTCTTTCACAATTTGGTTCGGCTTATTTGAGGACTTGTTTGCAAATGAACTATTTAAACATAAAAATATTTCATATACATAAAGAATCTTGATTTCATTTGGAAAATTCTTTTTCCAATGGTGTAGAACTTTGGCACTTTCACCTTTTAAAATAAACGCTGCTTTTTAAGTTTCTTTTTTTATTTTGACTTGAAATGATGTTCTCTTGGTTGATTTTTGCAGGGATAGGAGCTGCTGGAACCTGGAAAGGTGACTAGGGCTGCCTGAAGAACTGTAGAACTTGAAAAACTTTGAAAAAACTTTGAAGCGGAAACCAAAACAAATTTGACGATTTCTTCCTCAAAACAGGGTTTTGAGGAAGAATCATTCTCGTATTATTGATGATGAAAATTTTGAAATGAAAAATTCTTGGAACCTCTGTCTGGTCTGCTGGCATTAAACCCTAGACCTAATGACTAAAATAACTTTTTACTGACTTAGACCTCAAACAGAACTGTAAATGACCTTAAAATTGATTCGACAAACAGACCTAAGCCAGCAGGATAAGGCATGAGGGGAATGAATAACAAGGCCCTTCCGTCAGATAATGGCATGCCCCCTAGCGGAATGAAACTGAGTGAATCGAACAAGACACCTAAAAAATGAAATGCAATAAGAGAAATGATCTGTGGGGCTGTAGGAGCCAGAATCTAATAGATTTGTTTAATGTTTTCCCATGGGGTTTTCTGTTTGGACCATAAACAACTTAATAAAAGTGGTTTACTAAGTTATTTTTCATATTAAATGTGATTTTACTTGGGAGTAAATTTGGTCTTACTTGGTGTACTTGGGTCAATCTAATATATGATGGATTAGATGACCAAAAAATGGTGTAACATACATGGAACAATTTAACACCAGGGTATGGATCATCATTCAGGATATCATCAAATTAGAATGAATACTGAAGATATTCCGAAAACAGCATTTCGAACTCATGAGAGTCATTATGATTTTTTGGTCATGACTTTTGGCCTTACCAATGCACCTTCTACATTTCAAGGGTTGATGAATTCCATTTTCAAACCCTTCCTTATAAATATTTTGCTAATATTTTTTGATGATATACTAATCTACATCAGGTCTTGGAAGGATCGTGTTCAACATGTTGTCAGGGTGCTCAAACTATTGGAGGAGAAACAATTATATGCAAAAACATCCAAATGTTTCTTTGGAGTACAAGAGGTGGAATATCTGGGTCATATTGTATCTCACGAGGGTGTTAAGGTAGACCCTAACAAAATTAAATCCATTAAGAAATGGAAAATCCCCACAACCATAAAGCAGTTGCGTGGATTTCTCGGGTTAACATGGTATTATCGCAAGTTTGTTAAGAATTATGGGAGAATAGCAACACCTCTAACAACATTATTGAATAAAGATGCATTTTCATGGACTCCTGAAGCAACTAAGGCCTTTGAATATCTTAAAGAGGCAATGTGCCTAGCACCAGTCTGCATTACCTTGAGACTTCACAAAAACCTTTATTATGGAATGTGATGCCTCAGGAAATGGAATTGGTGTTGTTTTAATGCAAGAAGGAAGACACATTACTTTTGAAAGTCGTTCAATCAAAGGAAATTATTTACAAAAGGCTATTTATGAGAAGGAAATGTTGGAAATACTACACGCACTAAAGAAATGGAGACCTTACCTAATGGGAAGACACTGCAAGGTAAAAACTAATCATGATAGTCTTAAACACTTTTTGGAACAAAAGACTATCTTCAGAAGAGCAGAAAAAATGGGTCACAAAGATGTTGGGTTATGATTTTGAAATCGTCTACAAAAATGGAAGCTAAATGTTGTTGCAGATGCACTCTCAAGAAAGGATGAAGAGCTGGAAGAATTGCTTTGTGCCATTTATTATCCCGGCAGTTGGATAATCGAAGCGAGGATGAATGGACGAGAAGGACGAAGAAGTGTGGACATTCATTCGAAGTTATGACAAAGATCCTAGTACATCTGATACATTTAGTTGGAAAAATGACTCCTTATGGTACAAAGATCACTTTATCTTTGTAAGAATTCCCAACTAAAACAAAATATTCTTCTGGAATTGCAAACTTCTCCTTTAGGAGGACACTCCGGATTTTAAAAAACTTACCACAGGGTGAAGAAAGAATTTTTTTGGGATGACCTTAAATCTGATATTCAAAAGTTTGTAGCGGAATGTGTGGTTTGCCAGCAAAATAAAGTGGAAACAATTAAGACCCCGAGACTTCTACAACCTTTATCCATTCCAAGTCAACGTTGGGAGGAGATTTCGATAAGTTTTATCATAGGTTTACCTAAGTCCAAGGAAGAATTTGTCATTATGGCGGTAGTTGATAGACTTACCAAGTATGCACACTTTTGTGCATTATCTCACCAATTTAAAGCAAGTGCAGTTGCTGCGACTGTCGACTTGATTCAAAAGCTGCATGTAAACAAAGTTGTGTAAGTAATGAAGGATCCCATTTTACGAAGTGCAGCGAATTATTTTCTTGTTTGGCTACTCAACTAGCTCATAGATCATCTTATCATCCTCAATCCGATGGTCAAAGTGATATAGCGAATAAATGTTTGGAAGGATGTCTTCGTGGTTTTGTATATGATAAGCAAGCACAATGGGTTAAGTTCTTACCTCTCACTGAATGGTGGTATAACACTTCCTTCCATATTGCAGTAAAAATGACCCCATTTATGGCACTTTATGGATATCATCCACCATCCATCATCTTATTTAAGGGATAATTCTGGGATTCAAAGCATTGGAGGATCATCGAGCATCGGCAAAGTTCTCCCACTCTTAAAGGATAACCTAAATTTGGCACAAAATGAATGAAACAACGGTCGGATCAACATTACGGTGAGAGAATTTTTGATGTGGGAAGTTTGGGTATTTTTACGGCTACAACCATACTAGAAACAAATTTCCTCAAGAAAGCTAAGAAGGATAATAAATTATCGCCAAAGTACTATGGTCCTTACAAGGTGTTGCAAAATATTGATGCTTATGGCATACAAATTGGAGCTTCACCAGCACAACCGCGCTGAGTGCATCCGGTTCCATGTTTCATGCTTTTAAAAAGTTATAAGGGAAAACTTCCAGTTCAAACAATATTTCTAGAACTTGATGAGGAAGGAAAAACCATATTGGAACCTGAAGCGGTGACGGAAACAAGAACTTGACAGCTACAAAATCGATCAATTTCAGAGTATCTCATCAAATGGAAGAACTTACCCACTGAATATTCTACATGGGAGGATGAGAATTTTATAGAAAAGCACCATGAGCTACTCAAGCGTTGAGGACAACACTTTTTTGAAGGAGAGGAGCATGTTAGGTCCTTATATTACTAGTATAGTCCCTTATTCTTGTTAGTGTAATCCCCTTATTGTTATTGTTGTACCCCTGTAACCCCCATATTTTTATTATTATGCCCTTACATTATTATTGTTAGGTCGGCTAGGATTACATTGTGGCCCCATGGACTCCTATATATAGAAAGGATTTTTTTTCATTTGTATCATCCAAGAATTGTTCATTTATGTAATGTATTGGAGGTTTCCCCCTCGAAGTGGCTTATTTATAAGGTGTTGATATCTCTTTTCTTCTATTTTTGGAGTTGGTTTCATAACACATACATACCTCATTTTCAATTACGACATCTATAATTCATTCAACAACTTCCTTTATTGAACGAATTTTCAAGTCCTTGATCTGCTTCACCTATTTTGTCATCATACCATCATCCCGTGAATTCCATAAGTTGGAATTCTTGATGAAACACTTGCTTCCCTTGTAATCTTTGAACCTTCCTATGAGTATTCCAATAGAGGAACTTAAGTATCCTCATCTAGAGAATTCTTCCTTTTGACTGATGTATGATGAGATTTTTACTAGATGTTTTTTTCCTTTTTCTCAGAGGTTCTAGTTATGCTTCTAATTTGTTTACCAAGAGTTATATCTTTCCATAGGTAACTGTCATATATTTATATTTCAGCTATCTTTCATGATTTTATATGATGATTTCACAAGATCCTTCTTTCAATGCTTCTATGTTTCCATAATGCATCCTTTCATGCTACTTGTAGACTTATGATGGCCATATATTACAGTAGAAAACCATAAACTTGAAAATAACTTTATGAGGAAGAATATCTCAATCATATTAGACATATTTTACTTCCTGTTTTTTGTACTTCTTCTTTTTAGCTTCCTCTATTTCTTTGGTGATATGTAATTCTTCTCTTCCCATTTTGATATTCTCATTCTTGAGCTTAGGTCAATCTCTCTTGTAATGCCCATATTCTTGACATCTATCGAATTGAACCTTAGCCATGTTCTTCTTTTTGTGGGGACCAAAATTTCCAAAATTTCTCATTCTCTTTGTCATTGTAGCATATGCTTGACTTTTTTCACTTGATCCCACATCAGTATTTTCCTTCAGTATAGTTTCTTCAATATTGCATAGATACCATAGATCCTAGAATGGAATAGCTTCATTCTTCACATAAATTCTTGAAGTAAAGTTACCCCACTCCTCTGGTAGTGAATTTAGTACTACAGTGGTCATTTCCTTGTCAGACATTATTTCTCCTAGATCTTGAAATTGATCCCCGATCTCAGATATCCTCATCAAGTATGAGGTTATTCCTTCTTCCTTCGATGTTTTTAGCTTGTAGATTTATTTCCTTAATGAGATCTCTTTTCTTGTAGTGCTTACGGAAAACAAATCTACCAGTTTGTCATAAATTTATTTTGAAGTTTCGAGTTTTGATACATATGGAATGAGGGGATCCTTGATGGATTCTATGAGAATCCTTTGAACCCTTACTACCCCTTTCATAAACCTTACAAGTACTTGAGCATATTCCTTCGGATGATTGGTGGTTTAACCCTTCACATGATCCATGAACTCATTTTCAATGAGATTCAGGTATGTTCTTTTCTTCCATGCAAGAAAATTTGAAGCCCCAACCAATTTGTTGCTATCCTTGAAAAAAGACATTTTGACATATTCAGATGTAGACATAAATATACTTGCTAAAAATCTTCTTCCATTTTTTTTCCTCCTTGAATTTGATGATGATATAGATAATAGAAAAATTCTCCTTGATGAATATATTTCTCTTCAAGAATGATCCTTCACCCCACAAAGATAGAGATCACTTCAATGGTGATGATGTTCAATGATGACTTATTGATGTTGTCCTTAAATGGTAAGGACCTTGCTTCAACGAGAGGGAAATTTCCTTAGAAATTTTGATGATGATAACAACGTCCTTGATATCACTTATTTTGGATTAATAGACTTCAAGATAATTTGATTTCCATATCTCTTCAACTTGATTAGGGTCTTTGTGGTCATTTGATGATAGCTTGGGGTTCCCAAGACTTATTTTGATCTAAACTTTTTTTTTTTTAGGGTTTCAACACTTATTTGTAGATATTTACTTCAATATTATCTTCTAGATTTACTTTTATGTCATTCTTGAATGCTTGAGTGTATCTTGATATGATTCCCTTCCTTGAGATTGTCATCTTAGCTCTGATAACATGTTGAGAAATATAGGGCATTGGAATTAGGATATTTCTCTTTAATGATAACTACTTGTGAATGATTTTTACTTCTTAAAATTAGGATATTATATTTGGTATTATTATGGTTTTATTCTTCATCAAACAAATACCAAATCATAAACATTAAAGATACAAGAGACACAAATGATAGGTGATCAGTCAGGGCCAAAAACTCTCCAACTTGAGAGGAAAACCCAAATGAATTATTCTTCTTATAGAAACTTCAATTGATGAATACTAAGAGCATGACCTAGACCCTTGACACAACAACCTCTCCAAGACCAATTTTCCTGCATTCTTGATTCAACTTCCTTAAGTCAATGATGGTTAGACTTATTCCTTTTGTACCAACTCGGATATCCTTCAGATTTCGGTCCCTTGGATTAGATCTGAAAATTTTCGGCCTACTTCAGAAACACTAACACATGTGGTTGAATAACCTTCAACCTTGATTTTTATTTTCTCTAGGTGCAGACTTCTTCCTTTCAAACTTGACTTGAGATTCACCTTGACTTCCTCCTTGATTTAACTTTCAAGTGTGACTACCTCGGCTCTCTCTACAATTCGGAAAACATACATTCTTCACACATGTGGAGGATTTCTAGCTGAGAACATATTAATATACTTCGACTTCTAGACTTCCTTATCTTCGCTTGATGTGTGGCTTCTCCTTCTAGATTTTTCTCACCTCCTCTTGTACTTTAGACCCTTTACCGAATTGTGTCTTTAAGTGAGGCCTATTTTCCCTATTTATAATGGTCTTCCCATCCAAAATAAGTCGACTTCTCCTAGTGAACCAACTAACATGCCCTTCAATAAATATCTTTAGGTTGACTTGAAAGTGATCTTATGACATGGTCTTGGAAGGTTAACACATTTTATTTTACATGAATTGCATGCCCAAATGGGTCTTCAATCCTTGAAATTGACTTCATTAGACTTTATGACTTGATGTCCAAACCTAAGGACTCACAATGGGAGCCTTCACTATAAAATAAAATTCCTTGATCATGAAACCCATGATTCAAATATTACAAAAATAATTTTTTCTTCTTTAGATCAATGACTTAAAATCACAATTACACATGTCCTTATGAAAATAAAACCTAGTTACATTTTTCAACACTCCCTCTTAACTAGGGAGGTATTCATAATTTATATGAGGTACTTGATCATTTTCAATCTGAAGAATTCTCATAAGAAGAGTCAGATTGATAACAAATTTGTTTAGCATCATATCACCCAACATTGTCACATAGCAAGGCCTTGACTGACAACTCTATCTCTCACAAGATTACGACTCAATGTTGGTGAGACCAATGATGTATAGACTCCCTCATCATTGTCTCCCTCTAAACATACTCCACCTGGGCTCTCATAGTGTGCTCCACCAGGACTATTCTTATCTTGGATTCCCATTCCTCAAAGTATATTGGTCCTCTAAAATTACTTTTATATGGGATGCCCTAAATCATCCTCAAATAGTATCAGATGCCAGATGTTTACAGAATCCTGCATTCTGTCTTCCCAAGTGAAGATAAGAATGATGTGTCTATCTCTCCTCATGGCCTTCACTAAGATTTATGGTTGTTATTCATGGTATAGTGCATGACACATGAATTATAGAACCATATTTGTAACTCCCTCTTAACTAGGGATGATCAACCCATTCCATAAAAGGAATGCGCATGAGCTCCCTCTTAATGAGGGAATTTTCCAATCTCCCTTTTAACTAGGGACTTGCTTTCAGTAGCTCTTCAGGTGGAGATTATGGGACAACCAACTGCTTGTATAACTCCTTCCTTTGATGCCATGAATTTCTTCTTTGTCATAGATTCTACATATTTCGAGACTGCCTTGTAGGGAATATAACATCCAACACTTTGATCCATGATTCATGTCGTCATTTCATTGGAAAGTGATCCATTAGTCCATATTTGGCCTTCCTTTATGCCATGATGCCTTCTTCATGACATGTTTCCTGAAGGATATTTCATACTGCTGCATGGTCATCATTGTTGGAAGACATCCATAGTTCTTCCCTTGGAAGCCCTGCATAAGCCCATCTAGATATTATTCAAAAATAAGAAATGGACATTAAATCAAAATTACCTTTTTGGTGGTCTTTTATCATGATATATTTTGGTTTGCATCAGTATTCTGCATACATATCGACACATATCCAAAAGATATATATTATCAAGGGTCTCTTTCGCTTTCAGACTTCATCAAATTATTTATATCTTTCATGGAGTTATCATAGTCAAATATTTCAGTCCTTGGATGTTGATTTCCTTCTTCATAGTTGCATATTCCATGATCTCTTCCCTTCTTTCTTCACACATTTTTCTTCCTAGGAATTTTCAATCAAAGTTCCTCCAATTATTGTCAACCACCTCGTATTTCATATGAGGACATATTATGTTGATTTCATCTAGTTAATGTGTGATTCATGCCTTCTTGCATCCTTTCAAAGGAAGAGATCATTTATCCATGTTACCTACAACCATATGCCATGACTCTAGTTTATCACATACAAGCATACACACATCATTTTTAGTTAGGTCATCTAGACTTCCTTGAATGTCTTCCTTGATTGAAATATTTTTCAGTTCCTTGATTTTCTTCACCTCTTTTGTCATTATACCATCATCCCTCGAATTACATTAGTTGGAATTCTTGATGAAACACTTTCTTCCCTTTTGTTGTCCTTTGAGATGATTGTGGTCAATAATCATGCCAAAGCATCTAAAATATTTTGTTTGTGTTTTAAAATATTTGGAGGACCAATGCATAAGATAAAATTTAATCAAAAAGTTAAGGTTTTTAAATCTTGCAGATAATATCAATAATTATAAGTGAGGGCTACTTGTTTATCTCACACAATAATTAAGATTTAATGATTCGATTAAGTAGACTTGTGTAAGAGAATATGATTATTAAATATTTAGATCGAATTTTTCAATAAATCATAAGCCTGAAAAATTTAAACAGTGTTCAAAGATTCAAAAAAATATATCTAATATCATCAAGATATTGACAATTAATAAATAAAAGGGACTTAAATTAACAGATTGTTAAGTAAATAAGTCTTTATAATGATAATAACTTCATGAGGAATTATAAGGTTGCTGAAACACAATCAACCTCACCTAGTTATCTTGACAATAATTAAATATATGAAGAAACAAAATGATTTAAGAAAACTGGAAAAACTTACAGAGGAAAAACAGAGTTGTATGAAATAAGTTCAGAATCCTTCTTGTATTAATGATGATCGGAAAGACTTAATACAATTACTGCTTTAAAATTTTTTCTCATGCAAGGGTGAAACCTCGAATACTTCTATGAATGAAGTGTTTATATAAAAATAAAAACAAATCACGATCAATGCATGTGTGACAAAGAAATCTATAATTTCTCAAAATGAACTGAAAGGAAAGAAATCGATCTAAAAGGAGTGCATCTGCGTTTCTGGCCCTGTTTTGTTGGAAGATTGTTGCTGAGTCACCACCTTTTTAGTATTGTGTTGGAAAAATCTGTTGAATGAACGCCCTTTTCATGTCTTGACATGTGGTGTCTATCTGCTACCCGAGTCCTTTCTGCCGTGTTTAACCCTTTTTTTAAAACAAAACAACGTAAAAAAACATATACCTAGACTTGAAATTTTGTAGACTTTAGTTCTGAACTTTATCGCATCCATAGAAATATCGCACATCGCATGTTTTATATTTTATGATATGAAGAATGGAATCGGCATTGTGATGCGAAGTACAGAGGTGACGTGGCGGGAGGGTGATAGTTTCGATGATGTGGAGCAATGGAATGGGAATGGTAGCAAAGTAACGACATATAGCGGCGAGCAGAGTATTATGGTGGGGCCAACCGCATCGCAAATTGCAATCATGACCGGATAGGTTTTGGAATGATGGTTAAACTTTAAAATTTTCAAAATGCGATGAGTGAAAAGTTAAGATATGTGTGATGCGATACATATCGCACATCGACGATCGCAAGATTTAACTTTTGGTGGAAATGGAATAAGTTGTTTTCACCAATATGCGATGAGGTTGGTTTGACAATTTTCGAATATTTTTTTGATGCCATAAGGTATGGTTAAACAAGTAAATTTGCAATCTTGTGATGCGATGGATATCGCACATCGCAAGTTTTAAGGTTTTATGGCAAAAAGCGAAAAGTTATAATCGTCGATCTGCGAAGTGGTATATTTTGTGATGTGCAATGGATGGTGGGGGAAAGGATGTTGTGGTTGGGAGAAATGGCCCCATTTTAATCGCAATCGAGGAATCAGGAAGGTGGAGGTAAGTGAAAACAATGATATAGCGATGTGAAAAAAGGTAAAGTAGAGAGATAAAGTGGAAAGGCAGAAAAGAGTAAGGTTTATTTGCGCACGGTGGGTGAATGGGTCCCACTATCATTATATATCACACTTTGGAAGGTTTGTAGGAGACAAAAATTAAAGGATTTTGTGACTTGGACGATGCGAAAATAAATTTGACTAAGCAATAATGAAAATAAAAAGGAATGACTTACGAAAAATAAAAATGAAAAGGGATAAATGACGGGATGAATTTTTATATGGTTTTAAAACTTGGAATATGGGAAAAAATGCTTAGGATAGTGTTTTTAAACCATATAAATCAATATTCTTTATTGGGTGCATTTAGACTAGCGGCCAGTGAAATTTTTAAAACATAAATTCAGCTTTCCTTTTGTTCTTGCTTCCCTAACATTTTATCTCATTTTCCTTCTTTCTTTAGGGAAGCTAACACCTATCATTTTATTGATATGGGTGTCTATAAAACAATAAAATTTTCCTAGCATTATTAACTTATTCATTCTTTTGCATCCATATCCTACCTTAACATTTTCAAAATTATTTGACTACTTATGCTAACTTATCAAAAACAAATAATGTTATAACATCGGCTCCATCTGGGGACTACTTCCCCCTGTGGGATGCAGAGAACAAGCAGTTCCATGTGCCTTCTCCTCAGGTTATGGAGTCTTTGTTGTAGAAAACAAAAAGGCTTCAAGTGATAAAATAAAATTATTATGTACAATGATGATGTAGGATCTCCTTCAGTATTGGATATAATGTTTCAAAAATCTACCATTGACAGGCAGTGTTGAAAACTGTCCTTCAAGATTCTGTAAAACAAATGTGTTGTTTCCCTTTACCTCTACAATGCTGAGTAGTCCAAACCATAAATTGTCAAACTTTCCATGTTTTCCTTTATCTTCTCTCCTTGCATCCCATCTTGGAACTAGTTCTCCTTCTCTAAAATCTCTTTCCCTTGCTTTTCTATCAAAGAGACTCTTCATTTTATTCTAATATTTCTTTAGTTTGTACTGAATATCATCTCTATTTTCATTCAACTCAATGATATGATTAATCCTCAGGTTCATCAGTATATTCTTGCAGAAACTTAAGCATAGGGAAAGCTAAATTTGTAGGAAAAATAACATCTTTGCCATAGACTAATTGGAATGGAGATTTACCTGTTGATATTTTCGGAGAAATTTTGTTTCCCAAATTGCAAAAATCAAATGGTTGTCCCAATTTTTCTTGTGGTCTTCTAAATTTTTCTTGATTACTTTCACTAAACTCTTGTTATATGATTCAACAAGATCTTTTCCTTGTGGATAATAGGGAGTTCAGTGATGTAGGAGAATCTGATATTTCTGGCATAATTCTATCATTTTTATGCTGCTAAACGTTGTGGCATTACCAGTGACTATTTGTTGTGGGCAACCAAATCTGGATAAAATATTATCTTTAATGAATTTTATTACAACTGAATCTGTAGCATTTCTTACAAGAATGGCTTTCATCCACTTGGTGAAATAGTTAGTAGCAGTCAAGATCCATTGGTGCTGATTACTGGAGGTTGGGTGGATTTCACCTATAAAATCTAATCCCCACTAAATAAATGGTGTTGAAACAACTAATGGAACTAGTGGAAGGGCTACTAACTTTTTCTTACCAGAAAACATCTGACATGGAACACAGGCTCTGAATTTTTATCCTACTTGTGAAAACAAATTAGGCCAGTAAAATCTTGCCCTCAGTATCTTGTATGTTTTTTCTCTCCAAGCATAGTGGCCTCCACAAATTCTTGCATGAAATTGATCAATGATTCCTTCAGTCCTTGATTTTGTTAGGAAAAGTAGTAAAATATTGAGATGATCCTTCCAATATAATTTGGCATTGATAATACAATATTTGATGGATTTCAACTTGAGAGTTTTGCATTGGTTCTTTGAAAATTGAGCTGGACATTCAAAATGAATAAAATGAACAATGTTTGGATACCAATCTGATAAAACAAAATTCTCATCAATATGAACGAGGATTGTCTAAGTTGAAGGAGAAGGTTCTTGTGTATTCTTTCCTTTCACTTCATGGGAAGGTTCTTGTGGATTCTCCCCTTCTGCATTCAAGGAAGATTCTTGTGGATTATCCCTTTCTGCATTCAAGGAAGATTCTTGTGGATTATCCCTTTCCAAATTTGAAGAAGGTTCTTGTGGATGCTTCTCTGACACTTCAAAAACAGAGTTTATGCCCAAGACTTTACAATTGTATTCAACTAAAAACTTAGCTAAACCCTTCCCCTTTACTAACTTGGTAGTTTTGATGGTAAGATCAAACTCAAGGATTTGAGTTATCCATATTCCCCATATGCAATCAATGTCTGGTTGTGTGAGGATTGTTTTAACAGCATTATTGGGCACATAAGAAATGATAGTGGAATGGAGGATATACATTATAAAATTTTAGGGCTTGAACTAAGTCATAGGCTTGTTTTTCGATAATACCATATCTGAATTTGGCATCTCTCATGACCTTACTAAAGAATGTTATAGGTTGATCATGGTAATCCTCATTCTTTTGAAAAAGGACAACTGCAAGGATAGTTTCGGAGGCAAAAGAGAACATGCTGAAAGGTTCTGAGTAGTTCGTATTGGCTAAGGTTGGTGCTTCGGAGATGGCCTTCTTTATCTGGTCAAATGAAAATATTGAAGAAACATTCTATTTGACTTCGTGGTTATTTTTGAGCATGTCTGTTATATCCTTCACTATTTCTGCATAATTCGGTATAAACCTTCTAAACAAGTTAATTTTCCCTAAGAAAGATTTAATCTCTTTCTTATTTCCAGTTAATGATAATTATTGAATAGCAGAGACCCTTTTGGGATCAATAACTACTCCATATTTTGAAATAATATGACCTAGTAATTTACCCTCTTTGATTGCGAATAATGATTTTTTAGGATTTAGAGAAATTCCAAATTTCTTGCATCTTTCAAAAAAATTCTTTAAATTCTTGAGATGTTTTGGATCTGAGTCAGAGAAAATAGTTAAATCATCAAGATAAATAACAATAACTTTGTTTACCTTCCCTACAAAAGCCAAGTCCATGGCTCTCTGAAATGTTTCTCCTGCATTTGATAGACCAAAAGGCATCCAGGCATATATGAATGTACCCTAAGGTGTGGTAAAAGTTGTCTTCTCCCTGTCTTTTGAATTCACCAATATTTGATTATAATGAGAAAATCATCTAACATAGAGAGTTTGTTAGCACCTCACACTTTTTGAAGTAATTGATCCATCTTTGGGAGTGGATAATTATCTTTCAAGGATGCTTTATTAAGGTTTCTAAAATCTACATAGAGTCTTATTTCACCATTCTCTTTCCTCACATGGACTAAATTGGCAACCCAATTAGAGTATCTTAATAGAACAATAATTTGGGAATCTAAAAAAATTTCAGTTCTTTTTCTATGGTGGGAAGTAGAACTAGGTGCATCCTTCTTAACTTATGTTGGTAAGGCTTTACATCTAGTTTTAGGGGAATTTTATGCTCAATTAAATATGTGTCATAAGTTTTTAGATCAGCATAAGACCAAGCAAAGACATCTTTATAATTCTTAAGAAGTTTGACATATTAAGATTTAAGTTCTGGAGTTAATGATGTACAAAGTTTAATGTTTTTAATATGCTCATTAGTGCCAATATATGTGTCTTCTATGTCATTTTCTAGTGAAGTAGAGAACATATTTTTGGGAACATCGTTTTGATAAAACAAATTTTCTAAAGGAAGAAGTCCCTTGGGGATAAAATTATTTGATAACTAAATTATATCATGATCAACTACCTTTGATTTTAGATCTAAGTTTTCCTTATTTTAGGTAGCTTCTTTAATGTCTGAATTATCCTCTTCGATTTGCAATACAAAAAATTTGTCAATGACCTGTAGAAAGGATTTTAATTTCTCATCATCTTCAAATATTTTCCAGTGTTTAAGGTTTTATGGTATTTATGGCCTATATTTGATTTTTATTTGATATTTAATTTGAAATTGATCTCGAATCTTGAAAGAACTAGTTGAAACAGCTATTGAATCTGCATGCAAGTTTTCATCTCTAGGAATAAAAGTGATATTAAAAGCATCAAAGGAATTTTCAATGGTGTCCCAAATCTCATTTCTGTAAGACTTAAGTCTAGGGTTATTTTTTTGGAAAAGACTCCTAACTTGTCTTACTATTAGTTCTAAGTCAGTGAAAACACTCAATTTTTTTATCGTTAAACTTCTAGCAAGTTGTAATCTTAGGATAAAAGCTTTGTATTCAGCAACATTGTTTGTGACCTCAAAATCTAATTTTCATGATTGTGTAATATTTTCTTTATCAGGTGAAATAAAAAAAAATCCTTCTCCAGCTCCATCTTTGGTGCAAGATCCATCAAAAAATAATTTCCAAATTTCAGTTTGAACTAATTTAGAGGTGTCAACTACATCCTCAATCATGAGTTGAGAATTCCATTATGATCCTTGAAAACAACTAAATTCTTGATCTACTGCATAAATGGGATGATTCCTATCTTGATTAGCATTGAAAACAATGTTTAGTAATATCACTTCTCTATACAATCTAAGGCTCTCTCCACCATATACAGGGATAGTGGCAAAAGACATGTCCATTTGAAGACTTCCTCCCAATTTTTCACAACACGATCTCGATAAAAACGTTCTAAATTTGGGAGGAATATCAGTGACAACTATGTCTAATACTACACTTTTAACTAGTATTTGATGTAAAATGACCACTAGATATTTAATGAGTCCTAAACATTGGACCCTCTTTGAATCAAAAGTATACAAGTCATGATAGGTTTGAGTGATATCCAGACTAAATTGTTTCATGATGACTTTAGGCATTAAGTTGTGCGAAGCACCAGAATCAAGCATACAGTTGTATAGTAGGGAATCATGCACCTTTAAAGTCACATAGAAGGGTGGTATGGAATCATCAATCATATCAGAACTAGGACCAAAAACTATAGTGGGTCTTTCATTTTGTAGATTGATAATATCTCCTTCAGCATCCATACTAGAATTTTGGATCCACTTTTCAACTTGAATTTTATACCCTTGTTTTTTATAGAGTTCAGAAAGTGGAATTTAAATATTGACTCTTTCTAATTCTTTCTCAACATTAAAGGCAGTCAATATTGTTTTGTCAATCTGAGTAGAATCAGTTGACCGATTCAGAGGTTGAGAAGAAGTAGTTTCTGTTTCAGTTGTTTTTAGTTGAGGTTCAATCATTACAGGGTGTTTGAGAGGTCTACCAGGACTAGCTCTAGGTCTTAATTCATATCATTTATTGAGTTCTACAATCAGAAACTAAAAAAAATCTTGATACTTAGAAACCTGAGAAGTATCTTGGTCTTCTTGAGGGATTTTATTTAGTAATAGAAAAAGTATTGTCCTCAGTTTTTTGATCATCAATCAATAATGGTGTAGGTACTTGTTGGTCATTATGACGCCTCTGAATAATTTTCAAAGGAGAAAATTTCTTGTACTAACCTTGGGCATGTGTTTGTGGTCTAGAAACAGTTTGTTGGACTATTTTTGGTTGAGTTTCAATATTTGAAATTCTATTGGATAGATTTCTAAGAAGAGATTTGATTTCATCAATCTTTGAATCTTCACTTTTAGACTTAGAGGAACATGCTTCTTGAATTTTTAATTTCCTTTGGGCTTTCTCTTTTTTAGCTCTAATTTTACTAGAAGCTGGCCTACTGGCTTCTAGCTCAATAGCATTATTCTACATGTCTTGTAATTTATTAGAAACTATTTCTCTCAACATAATTTCAAATTCATCATCAAATGCTTTAGAAAATCTGACCTTTGTAGTAGCTACTGGAGGTTTACAATCAGCAAGCATTTTGTGGTAGAGTTTGTTAAATATTTTGATAAATTTAGCAACTAGTTCACCAGGATTTCTTTTTAACTCTTCAAATTCAGTGAGCAAGTAAACAACATATTTCTTTACTGCCATTGGTTTTTAAATATAGTTATAATTTCATTCCAATTTGAATAGAATCTGCTCTAATTTGCCTAAACCAGATCCTAATGTTACCTTCCTAGGAGTGTACAAATAATCTCATATAAACATCTTCATGCTCGATGTTCATATTGTCTGTGAAGTCTAAGAAGGCAGCTATATGATCCTCTGTTGAGGGACCTGTTTCTCCATTAAATCTTGGTAAATGTTTAAGATATCCATCAGGAAAATTTCCCAAGATGTTAGGAAGAATAGTCGTAGCATACCTAGCTTTTATAATGGGTTGAAAAGCCATGGATGACGAAGATGATGATTAAGATGTAGGTGAATGAGTGTTAGAGGGTGGAGGAGAATGTGAAGGAGGAGGAGGAAGTGAGGATCTTAAAGGTATTTTAACAATTAGTTTTTGAACTGATGATGTTAAATCTTCTTCCTTTTATTAAAACAATGGATTAGAATAGACAGAAATTGTCTCTTCTGGTTGATTAGAGTTTAAGGGAATAGGATGATAAACTGGAGTAACAAAATATATAGGCTTAAATTCATGCAAATGCAAGCCGAATTCTATCTCAGATGTAGGTGAGTCTACAGGGAAATATGGGACTTGATATGACTCAAGTGATTTTTCCAACAAGGCTGACTGAAGATCTAATCCTTGTGATAAATTTCAGCAACTCTAGGAGGTAATTGAGTTAAATCAGGTTGGGATGATATTACTAAAAATGTATCTATGGATGAACTTTCTTCATGGTGTAAGGTTGAAGAGGAAGAAGCAGAAATGTTATGCTTTCTTTTCAAATAGGCTTCCCTAATGAGTCTTTCTAGATCTCGTAAAGGGTTAACAATCTCAGATTTAGAACGTGATCTGGTGTGCTTTGAGGGAGCTAGCTTGGACCAGTGGAATCGCCAAGTGAAAGGTTTTTACCTATATTTTCATCCTTTATTCACCTTAAAGGAAAGGGGAAAAAAATCGTTGGCCCAGGAAAAATTTAGCTATCAATTCTTCATATCCTCGGCAATGGCACCAATTTGATGTTGTCCTTTGAGATGATTGTGGTCAATAATCATGCCAAGCATCTAAAATATTTTCTTTATGTTTTGAAATATTTGGAGGACTAATACATAAGATAAAATTTAATCAAACAATTAAGGTTTTTAAATCTTGCAGATAATATCAGTAATTATAAGTGAGGGTTGCTTGTTTATCTCACACAGTAATTAAGATTTAATGATTCGATTAAGTGGAATTGTGTAAGAGAATATGATTATTAAATATTCAAATCAAATTTTTCAATAAATCATAAGCCAAAAAACCTTTAAAAAATGTTCAAAGATTCAACAAAATATATCTAATATCATCAAGATACTGACAATTAATAAATAAAAGGGACTTACATTAACAGATTGTTAAGTAAATTAGTCTTTATAATGATAATAACTTCAGGAGGAATTACAAGGTTGCTAAAACAGAGTCAACATCACCTAGTTATCTTGAAAATAATTAAATATATGAAGAAACAAAATGATTCAGGAAAACTGGAAAAACTTACAGAGGAAAAATAGAGCTGTATGAAATAAGTTCAAAATCCTTCTTGTATTAATGATGATCGGAAAGACTTAATGCAATTTCTGCTTTACAAAATCTTCTCATGCAAGGGTGCAACCTCGAATACTTCTATGAATGAAGCATTTATATAAAAATAAAAACAAATTACAATCAATGCCTGTGTGACAAGGCAATCTATAATTTCTCAAAATGAACTGAAAGGAAAGAAATCGATCTAAAAGGAGTGCATCTACATTTCTGGCCCTATTTTGCTGGAAGGTTGTTGTTGAGTCAACACCTTTTTAGTATTGTGCTGGAAAACTGAGTGTTGTGCTGGCGACATTTTTGTATGAACGCCCTTTGCCTGTCTTGACCTACAGTGTCTATCTGCTACCTGAGTCCTTTCTATCGTGTTTAACCCTTTTTTTTAAACAAAATAGTGTAAAGAAAACATATACCCAAACTTGAAATTATGTAGAATTTAGTTCTAAACTTTATCACTTCCATAGAAATATCACACATCGCATGTTTTACAGTTTATGATATGAAGAATGGAATCAGAAATGCGATGCGAAGTACGGAGGTGACGTGATGGGAGGGTGACAGTTTCAATGATGTGGAGCAATGGAATGGGAATGGTAGCGAAGGAATGGCGTATAGCGGTGGGAGGAGTATTATGGTGGGGCCAACCGCATCGCAAATCGAAATCGGGACCGAATGGGTTTTGGAAATATGGTTAAACTTTAAAATTTTCAAAATGTGATGAGCGAAAAGTTAAGATATGTACGACGTGACACATATCTCACATCAGCGATCGCAAGATTTAACTTTTGGCAGAAATGGAATAATTTATTTTATTCGATATGCGTTGAGGGATGTTTGACAATTTGTGAAATATTTTTTTGATGCGAAAAGTTATGGTTAAAAAAGTAAAGTTGTGATCTTGCGATGTGATGGATATCGCATATCTCAAGTTTTAAGGTTTTGCAGAAAAGTGCGAAAATTTGTAATTTTCGATCTGCAAAATGGTGTATTTTGCGATGTGAAATGGATGTTGGGGGCAATATTGACATGGCAGGGAGAAATGGCCCCACTTTAATCGCAATCAGGGAATCGAGAAGGCAGATGTAAGTGAAAACAATGATACAACAATGTGAAAAAAGGTAAAGTAGAAAGATAAAGTGGAAAGGCAGAAAAGGGTAAGGTTTATTTGCGCCAGGCGGGTGAATGGGTCCCACTATCATTTCATATCACATTTTGGAAGGTTTGTAGGAGACGGAAATTAAAGGATTTTGTGACTCAGTCGATGCGAAAAGCAATTTGAGTGTGCGATAATGAAAATAAAAAGGAATGACTTCGGGAAAATAAAAATGAAAAGAGATAAATGGCAGGGTGATTTTTTATATGGTTTTAAAACTTGAAATATGGGAAAAAATGCTTAGTATAGTGTTTTTAAACCATATAAATCCATCTTCTTTATTGAGCGCATTTAGACTAGCAGCCAGGGAAATCTTTAAAACACAAATGAAGCTTTCCTTTTCTTTTTACTTCCCTAAAATTTTATTTCATTTGCCTTCTTTATTTAGTGCAGCTAACACCTATCATTTTATTAATATGGATGTTTATAAAAAAATCAATCTTTCCTACCATTTTTAACTTTTTCATTCTCTTGCATCCATATCCTACCCTAACATTTTTAAAATTATTTGACTACTTATGCTAAATTATAAAAAACAAACAATGTTACAACACCTTAAACTAGTGAATCTTCTAATGAATATTCCAATAGAGGAACATAAGTATCCTGATCCAGTAAATGCTTCATTTTTACTGATGTATGATGAGCTTTCTACTAGATGACTTTTTCAATTTTCTCATAGGTACCACTTATGCTTCTAATGAGGCTACCAAGAGTTATATCTTTCCATAGGTGACTGCCATATATTTATATTTTATCTATATTTCATGTTTTTCTATGATCATGTCACGAGCTCTTGATCTCAATGCTTCTATGATGCCATGATTCATCATTTGATGATACTTGTATACTTATGATGGCCATATCTTACAATAGAAAACTAGAAACTTGAAAAGAACTTGATGAGGAAAACGATCTCAATCATAGTAGAGATCTTTTACTTCCTATTTATTGGACTTCTTCTTTTCAAATCCCTCTATTTCTGTGGTCTTATGGGCTTCTTATCTTCCCCTTTTTATATTTTCCTTCTTGACCTTAGGACTATCTCTATTGTAATTCCCATATTCTTGACATTCATAGCATTGAACCTTAGCCATATTCTTCTTTTTCTAGAGACCAAAATTTCCCTTTCTCTTTGTTATAGTAGCAATACGGATTTATGTAGGAACACAACAGAATACAAATAACCATAAATATAAAAATTCAGTGGAAATAACACTTCATTTAATTAATATCAAAGAACTAAAATCTGTTACAGACAGAATGGAAATAAACTAGCTAGGGTGTTGGTAGCTTATCTCTGAGAAGAGATGTGGTGGCTACAAGCCTCTTAAATATGTGTTACAATGAGGCTCGAAGGCCTATATATTATTGAGAAACAATGGAAAACACTAAACATCCAAAAACCTAACCCTAGGAGTTGAAATGCCGGAATATGGGCCCCGTCGAGGTAAATTGGTGCATCAATTTCCCGGGGTCATAACTTTGGCATACTATCTCTGTTTGACACACATGATACATCGTTAGAAATATCTATCTGAGGACTACAAGTGATGAATATGAATATAAATTCTAGAACATAATCATATTCATCAAAGAAGTGATGCCCAAAAAACCTTGTTTAGGGCCTCAAAACGGCTCCAGAAGTTCAGGACCCGAAAAATGGCTAAAAATAGTAAATTGTGTTATTATTAAATAAACTGAAAAATTGAAAGAAACAATGGTGGGGCCCCAAGTGGTAGGTAGGTGGCCACCAATATCCACCTGGATCATTCCTCCCCCCTTAGGAATAAATGGTCTCCATTGCGTTGAGTTCCTCCGTGAGATGAGGAAATTTCTACTGAACTTGGTCCCTGGTGAACCACTTACCTTGGTGCAGGAGTTGGCCAGCTTTGAACACCCGATACAATTGGATATTTTGTTGGTGAGTGTTCTTGATTTACATTTCCATGATACAATATGTGGTGGCCTGTTCCATGCAATTTGGGTTTTACTCTGTTGGTGTGAGTTGTTCTGCAATGTCAGAGGTGTCCAGTAGAGGTGGGAAATAGGTCCAAAGGCGGTCCACATTGAATAATGGGTGCAGACCAAGGAATGGAGGAATACTGAGCTTGAAGGCATTGTTTCCTACATCCTTGGTAATGGTGTATGGCCCATATCAGAGAGGGAGAAGCTTGCAGTGGGGTCCAGTGAGGTGCTCCTTCTACAAATGTAGCCACACTTTGTCGCCCACCTGGAAGTGGTGTGGCACTCGATGTTGATCATGTCATTGCTTTTACTTAGCATTGGCACTATCCAATATTTCATGAACCTGTTGGCAGATGTGTTGAATGTGCTCAATGAATTTGTTCACTTTTTCGGCTTCAGAATGGACATGATCCAAATCTTCCTGAGTAGCCACAAATGGCATGGCTACGTCAATGGGACATAGTGGCTGGAACCCTAAGCCCACCTGAAAGGGGCTATGGAGAGCCCGATTATAACTGTGTTGTACATAGGGAAGGCTCTCATGCCATGTGCATGGATGCTTTGAATTTTACATGTGTAGAATGTGTACAATTGTCATGTTGACGACCTCTGTCTAGCCATTAGTTTGGGGCTGGAAAGCTGTGGACTTGGTGAGCTTGGTGTTCATCATTGACCAAAGGCTGGACCAAAATTTGATGAGGAACCTGTTGTCTTGATCTAAGATGATAGACTATGGGATCCCAAAGTGCAA
Organism: Pinus albicaulis; assembly: GCA_034641835.2. NCBI lineage: Eukaryota > Viridiplantae > Streptophyta > Pinopsida > Pinales > Pinaceae > Pinus > Pinus albicaulis. Next base: position 107,964,184 of record CM076571.1, on the reverse strand, counting down.
CCACACTCCTTCAAAGAAGAGTTTAGCAGTGACTTCTGCTGTGATATTCTTCTTGCAGGCTGACATAATGGCCATCTTCAAGAATCTGTTGATGACCACGAAAACATAGTCATTTCCATGCTTAGTACAAGGAAGGAGTGACATGTAATCCTTGCAGATGGATTCCCAAGGTCGACTAGGGGTAGGTAGTGGAGTATAAAGGCCTTGCTTCTTGATGGTCGGTTTGGCAATGGAGCAAGCAATGCAGGATCTGATGTACTTCCCAACATCCTATCAAAGGTTTAGCCAATAGAAATACTTCTAAAGTACTGCCACTATTTTCTCAACCCTAAAATATCCAGCAACTCGAATGTAGTGTGCTTCCCAAATCATCTTGGCACGCTCGCTTGAAGGAACACAAATGTGTCCCAAGTGACATAGCAGTGCATCCTAGAGGTGAAAATTTGGAACTTGCATACCCTCCAAGAGTGTCTTGTATGTGTGGCCGAATTCTGGATCGCACTTATAGAGAAGAGACCAATCAAGTGTCTTGTACCCACGAGAGTTGAGAACGGTGGTTAGCGCCACAATCGATGGTCATCTGAGGCAGTCTGCAACATTATCCATGCTTCCCTTCTTATACTTGATGTTCAAATGAAATTGTTTCAGATATGTGGACCACTTCTGATGGTGATCATTCTGAAACTTCCATTTTATCTGTATAAACTACAGGGGTCGATGGTTTGTGTGGATGATCGTTTCCTTCCCCAAAATGTAATGCTTCCATTGGCAGCAAGCCTGCACAATGGAATACATTTCTTTGTTATAAGTGGAATACTTGCAAACTGTGTCAGACAGTGTCTCACTGTAATATGCCACTGGATGCCCCTATTGAGTAAGAAATACCCCAATAGCATAGCCAGAGGCATCTATCTCGATCTCAAATGGATGTTGCAAGTTTGGTAATGTGAGCACCACGGCAGAGCAGAGGCGATGTTTCAATTCTACGAACGCCTTCTATTGAGATTCCAACCAAAAAAAAAATTATTTCTCTCCTCCCCTGGTGACCTGACTCAAGGGCTAAGTGATATGAGAGAATCCCCACATGAACCTGTGATAGAAATTAGCAAGACCCATAAAGTTGTGAAGCTCTGTTAGAGAGGTCGGGGCCGGCCAATCCTGAATTACTTGGATCTTGGATGGATCCACATGCACCCCCCGCTCATCAATAACGTATCCCAAATACTGAACCTAGGTCATGCCAAAAGTTCACTTCTCCAAATTTGCACACAACTTGTGTTGTCGCAGTGTTTGGAGGACCTGCCGGATGTGGTAGAGGTGCTCTTCCAAAGTCTGGCTGAAAATTTGGATGTCATCCAAGTACACTACTACAAATGAGTTGGTGAATGGCCGCAAGATGTCATCCATCAGCCTCATGAAGTTTTTGGGAGTGTTCGTCAACCCGAAAGGCATGACCATCCATTCGAAAAGGCCCTCCTTGGATTTGAAGGAAGTCTTCCACACATCGGCTGGTTCGATTAGTACCTGGTGATACCCAAAATTCAAGTCGATCTTGCTGAAATATTTTTCCCCTTAGAGTTGATTTATAAGGTCATCAATCCATGGGATCAAGTAACTATTACAAAAAGTGATCTTGTTCAGCGCTCAATAGTCAATACAGAGTCTCCAAGTCCCATCCTTCATCTACACTAACATGATCGGGCTCCCACAGGGCGATGAACTCAGTCGAATGTGACCTTTCTGCAGCAGCTCCTGAATCTGCCTCTTGATTTCATAGTTCTTAAAAATAGAGCACTAATATATTGGTCCATTGGGCAGCGGCGCACCTGGGGTTAGATCAATGGGGTGCTTGACCTGACAGTGCAGAGGCACCCCTGTGGGTGAGGTGAAGAATTCCCCGTACTCCTCTACGACATTTTCCATTTGTTTTTGTCATGCAAAGGATCCTTGTTTGGAGGTCGTGGCCACAGTATTCTTCTTGCCCTGGGGGTGAATCATCAAGAAAACAAATTTCCCGATTTTGGAAATGAGCTTACTGCATTATTTTGCAGTAACCAAAGAGATAGTCATAGGCGATGGTACCTTTTCTATCCTGTACAACTTATTGCCCAAAGTAACAATAACAGCACAAGGTCGGGACTCATACATAGCATGTCGCTTCCACAAGTATGGTTGGCCTAATAATACAACATAAACATTAAGAGGAGCAATGTCACATAAACCTCTTTTGTGAATGGCTTGATGTTGTAGGGAAGGCACCACTACTCGCTGACGGGGAGATCATGTCCTTGGTGAAGCCACCCGATGGTGTACAGTTGTGGGTGTACTGTGGTCGGAAAGCCTAAACGCTTCATGACCTCTGCTAAAATGAGGTTCTTTTGGCTCCCACTATCAACAATGAACTGTAGAGGAGAACCCTTTACCCACATCTGAGAGTGGAAGAGACGTTGCTCCTCCTCTGGATATTTTGGTTCCTCCTTCTGGATCTTTGTAGTGGAAACTATGTCATTGGGATCTGCATCAATAATCTTCTTCCCTTTGTCATTCTCCTTGTCAATTTTTGATTCAGAGTCGGAGCATGCATCTGATTCAGAAGCCCTCATCTTGGCCACCAGTGACTGCTTGGCTCGACACTCAATTTTCTTGTGAGTGGATCTCTTATGGAACTCACACCACTTTCCTGTGTCCTTCTTCGGCTTCGTGGTGTTATTATTTTCTTGCGGCTTTGGTAGGTTATCTTGGGCCGCCAAGCCTCAGCAATTTCCTTTGTTCTACAATTTGGGGGCACCTTTCCCTTGATTTTATTTGTAGATCCAAAGTCTCGCTTCTTCTATTTGAATTTCTGCTCAATCTTGGCAGCATACCGATATGTCCTACCAAGCAAGGAGATGTCGAGGAACTCCATTTCCTCCTGAATGTATCTATGCAGACAACTGTAGTACTTCATCACTAGATGTTTCTCTGAATCTTCGATACCCAACTTTGTGCACGGGGTATGGAACAGATTCGTCAGTTCATGTACATATTCATCCCTTTTCTGCCATAGTGAGGTCTATTGTATGTACTTGTCCTCATAGCTCCCCATGGGATAATATTGTTCCTTGATGGCATCTCGGAAAGAATTCCAAGTGGGTATGGCTAAGAACAGAGAGGGTTCCCCCTCATCCTTTTTCTCACAGTAGGTTTCCCACCAATCCTTGACATGGGGGGTAGCTTTGAGGGTGAAAATATAATCTTCTCCCGATCGAAAAGTCATGAACTGAGAATATCCTTCTAATAGATTCAACCATATATCTATGGCATCTGCATCTATTTGGCCCTCAAATATAGGAATGTCAAAGTTTACTTGTACCTTAAAAGGAGTTGTGCCTCCAGAGTGGCTCCTGGATGCAGATGTGCCACCAGTGGACAGTTTTTGAAGGATCTGGGAAAATTTATCCATCATCGTTGTTGGGTGTGGAGAATGATTATCTTCTTTATTTTGTATCATAGCATTGGAACCCTGTTCTTAACAGGGTGAAAACGTCGCCCGTAATTGTACGTTGCCTGGGGGGTCCATGGGGGGGCAACTGCGAGTTTATGGAGCCCCCCATGGTGGGGGGTTTCGAGGGTAGTGCCCCTGAAGCTAAAAACAGATGTAAAATTGTTTTGTAAAAGTATAGTAATTTATGGTCAATCTAGGCCATTCATTAGGCGAATGATCTGACGGTAGAAGTTATGTTTAGTTTAAGGTTTTTTTGCCTAGAAGGCAACCCCTCACTTGTATGAGGGTATTGTATTGCGGCTATGTATTGTATGTGTATTCTGAGAGCAAGAAACATATAGGGAGATTGTGAGAGAGAAGAGAGGATATTACAGTAGATCTGTTGTAGGTTGTGTCTCTTCATTTTGCCGGATAATAAAAAGGAAGGGTTGATTGTTCAGGGTGGACATAACCCAAATTGGGTGAACCACGTATATTTTTGTCTCTCTAGTTTTATGTGTTTTGTGTGTTTGTGTTTTCCACATATTTTATGTGTTGCATTTCTCTATAATATATAATTTTCTAAACCACGTAAAAAAAATGCACCCATGGTTTTTCAGCCCATGGTATTGCATGTAATGGAGCCTATAAAAGGCTGAAAAGACTTCATTGTAATGTAGGCCTGGAGGTAAGCGTTGAAGGCTCACTTGGCCAAATTGGCTAGGGTTTTGGCCAATGCTTAATGAAATTTCATTGGTTGGATTTTCCCCCGGATTTGGGGTTTTCCCGGATAAACATCTGTGTTTACGTTTATGATTTGTTGCTGGCCTTTTATGTTTATTCCTATCATTAAATTGTTTATTATTTCTCTAGTAAATTCTAAAAACTGGTATCAGAGCCATATTTGGCTTTAGAGAGACGCTTCTATTTCCAATGGTTTCTATATTTCCATAGTTGAAACGAGTTGCGACTGAGCGTACGAAAGTGATCTAGAAAGTGTTGAGGTGCAGGATCATTGAGAATTTGAAACTGAGACCATGTACAAGGAAATTTCTCTCGAAGTGGCCACAGACGAAGAGCACCATGATGAAGATGGAATGGGAGAGGAGGAGATGAAATATCTGACTCGCCCAAGCCGAGATCATGGCAGTGAAATGGAAAGAAGTCGAATCCATTTTCATTAGAGAGCTCAACAAGTTCCAGAGAACCTATTCCAAGCTCTCTGCGAGAAGAAAATGTATTTCCAAGGAGACTAGTGTGTTGGAGGACATGCCGAGATTCAAATATTCGAAGAAGGGAGTTGTTAGTAATTAGTAATTTTTTTTCCTTTGTAGATGACTAAATTTCTATCCTAGATTTCTAGAAACAAAATTCATGAACATTGTGAGTTCTAGAAATCTCACTGTTTGGTCAATTTTAGTGTCCTAAATTGCTGCATTTAATTTGTCAATCCGGGAATCGTAAGCTGATGAAGTGCGGCGCACTATATGTGCAAGATAACCTCTTTCTTAACTTTTTGTCGTTTTTGGTCTTTCTAAGGTGAAATGGAAATTCTAAAATGAAAAACAAGTTTGGTTATATTTGTTCAAAGAAGTGATATCCCCTATAATGATTTACCAATCTTGAAACTTTAAAAGCAAATTGAAATTACAATGACAAGACTTGAAAGAAAGTAAAAGTGTACTGCTGAAATGAAAAGGTGCTGCTAATCTAATGAATCAAAACAGGAAACTAGTAAACATGAAAACCAAACTATTCTTGCTGCCAACTGAACACAAAAGAAACTACGCTTATGGAAATTCAAAATTGCAACAAAATAAATCTAAATCAGATTACATCAATTCATATTCTGACCCTTCATCATTAGACCAGCTATGACTTGCGGAAGTAATCATAAACAGCTTGTGTAACTGATTATTTAATTTGCAGAAAGTAAACTAATACTAAACCATACACACATGATTCAATCCCTCGCCATCAGTCCAGCTGTGGCTTTCGGAGGCAATTGAAGATGTCATACATGATTTAATATATCTAAGTTTGCAGAAAAGAAACTAATACTAAACTACACATTTCATAATGCAGCCCCTCACCATCAGTCCAGCTGTGGCTTTCGGATGTAACTGAAGACGCTATGAGCAGCTTAATATATCTAAATTTGCAGAAAAGAAACTAATACTAAACTACACATTTCATAATGCAGTCCCTCACCATCAGTCCAGCTGTGGCTTTCGGAGGCAACTGAAGACGCTATGAGCAGCTTAATATATCTAAATTTAACTATTGAATCAGATAAGCAAAACTGAAATGTACAAAGCAAGACTGAAGTTAAACAAAAGCTATGAAAAGAAAACTAGCAGCAGAACAATGTTAGTTTCATGTCATTAGCCAAAATACTATGAAAATGCCCGGGCTGTCTACCTAAAACCTGCACAAGAAAACTGATCAGTGATTAACAATCATAAAAACATGAAAGACAGGAATGAAATAGAAATTATGGAAATGTATAAACAGAAATGAAACAACTACAAAATATGAACATGTAATGGATTATGATACAATGACTTTTTAAAGAAATGAAATGAGAAATATATACATTAATACACAGAACCTCGGCTGAGCAGGGGCCCTCTACACAGCTTTGGTAACGATCCTCAAACACGGATTAAGTTGAAAAAACAGAGTTTTCTCATATTAAAAAGCAGTTCATTACAGACTGGTAGTATTACGGCTCAAGGCAGCGTAATCACTACAAAGCAAACATAACAGAGTACGCACATCAACTATCAACTAACAACTAACTCTACGTGCGTATGCAAACGCTCTATATAAAACAATAAACTGTAACTGTCTCCTGAAGTTTATGATAGCAGCCAGCACGTAGACCACTACGGCCACGGATATGGGAGTATGGCCATGTTGGAAAACGGATCTATGGAAGGTGGATGCTTGAATTCAACTCCAGAACTTTGCACAGATGTCAATTAACCTCCGCAAGCTTAGAAACGGCCGTATGGATGTTTATATGCCACGAAACAGAGTCCAGCCGACATAGAACTCCATAGTTGACTTCCACGTGGATGGCTTTGACCGCGGCTTTCTTTGATGAATTTACTTGAACCAATAGGACACGAACCATGTCCTTGTCATTCCTAGCCTGCCCATGTGGCTCGTTTCCTTCGTAGACACCTGTAACATCGATTTCCACAAAATAGCTGCGGAAAGTTGCAGCAGCTGCGGAAAGTGACAAGTTTCCGCAGTTGTATGAACAAAATCTAAATCAAATAGAAAACACACAAACATAATTAAAAACCATGTTAGATACCCTTTTGCACATGATATTGACAATTTTTGAGGTTTAGGTGAGTGAAAGAGATATGGAAAAGTGTATGGAAAAGAGACAAATTCGGGACTCAACATACCCCCACTGTGAAGGTGTTGCATGTCCTCATGCAACCAAAATTTTGACACTCTTTGTTCAATTCATGTGCCTTGATACTTCAGCCAGCACATCTAACCCCCTTCTCTTCTTCTTTGGTACTGCCATCATTCTGGGTTTCTTCATTAAGCACCTGAATTTGATATTTACAAGTGCTCTGCTCAATTTTTGGCATTTCCTTTTTAACTTCTTATTCTTCTTTTGCCAAATACCCAAATGTAACATAGTATTGTCATGGATGATCTTGTCCAGTTTGCCTTGCTCTTTGAGTGTTTCATTTTCATTTTTGATATGCCGATTCAAAAGCTCCAACTCAAAAATTTCCTGTTTTAATGACTGAACTAAATCATCCTGCAATGTATGAGGCTGAAAAGAAGAGGTACTTGGGCCTGTGGCTGCCTTCTCCAAGGATTCTATATAGTCATATACCTCCTGTTGTTTGGGGTCTACTTCCGGTGTCTTTTTCATTGGGCTGTCCCCAAAGTGCTGCAAGGGAGAATTATGTTCAAAATCTGGCTGAGGAGAACTTACATCAATATTTTTCTGAGAATAAGATGGAGTATGCTCATTGTCTGATTGGGAGTGAAAGGAGTCAGGTTCACTAACTGACTGAAATGGACTATGGTCAGTTGGAGACTGTTCAGATGTCTCCTCACCCAAATCAATGAAATGAGGACCTTTAATTTGTGTTTTTCTCAATTTTCCCTTAAGCCTGCTGCTTCTCCTCACATGTTGTGGTACACTACCCTTTTGTTCTTGTTTTCCTGTCTCTGCCTTCTTGGATAGAGATGACTGTTTTTGAAGAAAAACTAATCTTTCAGATAGAATTTGGTGATCTTCTTCTTCAGAAGAAGGAGTTTTATGGACAGCCTCAATAATTTCTTTCCCTTTTGGTATTATTGGCCTCTTGGTTTTGATTTCCTTCTTCTTCCTTTTTACCAATCTCTCTTCCCTATCAGTTTTCTTCATAGTAGTAGTAGAAATATTTTGGATTTCATCTACTGTTCTTTTCCTTCTACTTCTTTTTGCTGTGCTAGCTGCGGGAATTTCCTGTGTAGGAGCAACTTGGGTTTCAACATTCATTTTCTTTCTTCTACTCCTTCTAATTGGACTACCTTCAGGAATTTCCTGACGTTCTTCAAAGAAGTTTCTAACTAGGAATTGTTCCCATGTATCTTGTCTTTCTTTTAGCTCCTTTTCAATCAGAATTTTTATAAGCCCATGGTGATATAAATGAGGCTCTACATCTCCTAGGTGTTTTTGCACAGTCACAACCATTTTCTTCAAGCTATTGAATAGGAAATAAGGAAGATTGAGAGTTTGGTTTTCAAGAAAATTCATCAATAGCCTAGTATGATACATGTACATAGAGCCAAAGCGGCCTTCACATGTAATAAATTTCTGAACAATGAGTAGTAAAGTGGCCCATTCATCTTTTATTGCATGCACAGGGATTCCTCTTTTAAAAACAGTGATATCCATACCTTGATTCCATAGGATTGTTCTCCATGCCTCATCACTGATACTTTTATTTTTGAACCAACGTTCTCCTTCCTGAAGAAGCTCTGTGGCTGTTGCTATTGATGCTTCATTGACCAAAAACTTGAGGTCTCCCACTTCTGCTTCAGAGCCATCAAATGATCTTGCAAACGCTTTTGTAACTTCTCTGTGGTAACCCCTGAATTTCTGAATAAAACGCAGCCATTTAGCTTTCCTCAACATCTCTTTTGCTTGTGGATATCCCTCTATAAACTTCGGTCCTTCCAGCTCTGCCCTTAATAATTTTCCCATTTTACTTCTCTGTGCTTCACAGGCTTGCCTCTGTGAGGGTTTAAGTGGAAATGGAACGATGGAATACACAGGATCGAGCACAATATTGTGGGGATGTTATCATAAAATGGAAATGAGCATCATAAACAGAATGGAGTAAGACTGTGGGTAGATATACGGGAGTGAGAGTGAGCAAAAGGAACGGAATGGAGTGAAACAGGGAGTGAGAATGAGTAGAGTGGGGTTTTGTAAACACGACAGAGACACGACAAAGAGGTTAACAAATTATAATGCATTCGGCCGCATTTTGAATTTTGGTGGCTGTGTAATAAATATAAACACGTTTCAATCAATGATTATGAAGTTATGCGGCTTGTAAGAGTCCTTTGTCAACTCAAATACGTATCATTATCTACAGTGGGATATTTGAACATGAGTGAGAGTCGGAATTTCAATGATGAAACCGTTTGTGAATAAATGCAAGAGGATAACATAGAGATCGTGGAAGGTTACGGAACTGTCAATATAATCATTGCACGTTATGGGTAGAGCTCATAGTTTAAAATTACATAAAAATGTGTTTTTCGATACTATTTGAAATAAACTTTATTCATACCTTTGGAATCCTTGCTTTTTCCCTTGGTCTTCAACTGATTGATCTTCATTAGTGTCTTGAATGTTCCATTGATCCTCTCTCCTGCATTTTATTTCATAATTTATGAAAATAACAACTAACTGTACATTCTTTTTTAAAACAGAGTAGTAGTGGCTGTGGAATCTGCTTCTGGCTGCGGAAACTGGAGTTAGCTGCGGAAACAGATGTCAGCTGCGGAAACTGACACAGCTATTACTTGGCTGAAATAGAAATGAACAAATGACAAATGACCAAGTGGAAATGGTCATAAAAATATTTTTATTGATGGAATGGATGAAATGAAGTGGAATGAAGTGAAATGAAATGAAATGAAATGAAATGAAGTGGAATGAAATGGAGTGGGTGGTGAGATGAAATGAAATGAAAAACAGATTTTTTTTGGAAAATATAGAGTGTCAGGTGTCCCTGATTTTCACCCCATATTTTCTGTATAAGACTGCCAATCAATGATTGGTTTTCAGGCTTATACCATTTTTTTTCTTCTTTTTTTTTTTTTTCTTTTTTTTTTTAACTTGAAAAACAAAAGCTAGCCTGGTAGAGAAGAAGGATTCTTCTGTACCAGCCTGATTGCAGAACTTTCTTGAAACAACTTGACAAAATCCTCTTTAGAGAGTGGCTTATGATAAACTTTCAATCTATGGCCATTCACTATAAGAGGAGTTTGAAACTCATCAATGGTCTTGATTCTTACGGCTCCATTGTTAAAGATCTTGTCAATCTCATATGGCCCAAGCCAATGAGTCTGAAATTTCCCTTGAAAATCTTTAAACTTGGAGTCAAATAACAATGCCCAATCTCCTTCTAGAAACTTCTTCTCTTTGATATATTTGTCATGCCATTTAGTTCTTTGATATTGAACTAGATCAGTTCTTAGAATTGCTTCTTGTCTGATCTCATCTAGCTCATTCAACTGCTCCATTCCATGCTTTTGGGCTTCTGATAAGTCCATTCCCAACTGAACTGCTATCTTGAAGGTCTTGACTTGGAACTCAATGGGGAACAAGACTTCTTTCCCATAAACGAGTTCATAGGGAGAATGTCCTGTTGTATTCCTCCATGTAGTTCTGTAGGCCCACAAGGCTTCTGGAAGCCTTTCTGCCCAATCTCTTCTATGTAGATGAACAGTTTTGGTGATGATACTTTCAAGAACTTTGTTTGTGGACTCCACTTGACCATTTTCTTGTGGATGGTAAGGAGTAGATCTTCTGTGCTTGATTTTGTATTCTTCCATCAACTTCTCCACCAAATTTGATGTGAATTAGCTCCCCTGATCTGTCACAATTTCTCTTGGAACACCAAAGCGAGTAAAAATATCCTCATAAAGAAAATGAACAACTGAATTTTCAGTAGCAGATACTAATGCTTTAGCTTCTACCCATTTAGTAACATAATCAGTGCAAACCAATATATGCTTCTTTTGCTTAGATGGTGGATTAATCGGTCCAATGAAATCTAAAGCCCATTTTTCAAAGGGTTCAATGAGTACCTGTGTTTGCAATGGCATTTCATTTGAAAGGGTAGGTTTCCCTACTCTTTGGCAGCTATCACACCTTTTGACATATTGTTTTGCATCTTTGAAGAGAGAAGGCCAATAATATCCCAAGGAAAGGATTTTATAGGCCGTCCTTTTGTCGCAAAGTGTTCGCCGCATGGTTCATCATGACATGCCTTAAGAATATCAGGCATTTCATCTTCCCTGACACATCTTCTGATCACAAGATCTGGCCCTGTTTTAAACAATTCGTTAGAAATCCATGAATATCTTGAACTCTCCTGAATAATCTTTCGTTTTTCTCTTGGAAATAAATGTGAAGGTAGTTTCCATGTAACCAAATAGTTAGCAATATCTGCATACCAAGGGGTCTTAATAGTTACTGCAAACAAGTATTCATCAGGAAATTTATCTTCTACAGGAGAATCTTCTTTGGTATTCTGAATCCTAGACAAGAAATCAGCTACTGTATTCTGTTTTCCTGGTCTATCCAACACAGTAATATTGAATTCTTGCAAAAGTAAAAGCCATCTTGTCACTCTGCCATTAGTAACGGGTTTGTTCATTAAATATCTAATTGCAGAATGGTCAGTATGAATAAAAGTTTCATAGCCTGTTATGTAATGTCTAAACTTATTAATTGCATGAACAACAGCTAAGAACTCTTTTTCAGTCACAGTATAGTTCAACTCTGTGGGAGTCAAATTTTTACTGGTGTAATAAATGGCATAATGAATTAAATCTTTTTGACCCAACACAGCTCCAAGAGCTGTATCTGAAGCATCTGTAGAAATATGGAAAGGAAGTTTCCAATTTGGTCCTCTCAAGATAGTTGCTTCAGATATTCTTGTTTTCAAAGTTTCAAAAGCGGATTGACAATCAGGATCCCATTTAAATTCACAGTCTTTTGTAAGCAACTTGAAGAGTGGAGATGCTATTTTAGTGAAGTTTTCTATAAATCTTCTATAGTAACCGGTAAATCCTAGAAAACTTCTAACATCTCTTTGACAATTTGGAATAGGCAACTTGGAGATGACTTCAACTTTTGATCTATCAACCTTAATTCCATCTCCTGAAATATGATGCCCCAAAACAATACCTTCAGTAAACATCATAAAGCATTTTTCATGGCTTAATGAAAGGTTTGTTTCTTTACATCTTATAAGGACTTTTTCCAAATTTTCTAATGCCTCTTGAAATGAATTACCATAAACTGTAAAATCATCCATATAAACCTCTACACAATCATGGATTAGATCAGAAAAAATTCCTAGTACTGCTCTTTGGAATGTTGCGGGTGCATTACATAACCCAAAAGGAAGCACTCAGTAGGCAAAATTTCCCCATGGACAAGTAAATGTGGTCTTATCTTGATCTTCAGGTGCTACCTGAATTTGATTATAGCCACTAAAACCATCCAAAAATGAAAAGTACTTTTTACCTGCTAATGTATCTAATACCTGATCAATAAAAGGCAAAGGAAAGTGATCCTTCAAAGTTGCTTTATTCAATTCCTTGTAATCAATGCATACTCTCCATTTACCATTCTTTTTAGGTACTATAACCAAAGGAGAAACCCATCGGCTATCTGAAATTGGATAAATGAAGTTTACATTGAGAATTTTTTGGAGCTCTTCTTTCACTATCTCCCTAAGATTTGGATTCATCCTTCTTTGAGGTTGTCTGATTGGTCTACTGTTTTCCTCAATATAGATATGATGGATACAAGTCTTAGGATCAATACCCTTCATGTCAGTATACTCCCATGCAAATGCAGTAGAATGTTTTTGCAAGATTTTGGTTAATTCTTCTTGTTGTGACTTCTCCAGATGTTTATTAATATTCAATGTCTTTTCTGGAAAAATCTCAAAAGCAGAATTACCAAACTCTTCCATAGAGTAGAGAGACATTTGTCTTGATGATAAATATTCTATGTCAGATTCCAACTGAAATTGTGTGGGGTCATATTCTGAAGTTATCTCAAAATTTTCTAATGTGTTGAGAATTTGACTATCCTCACTAATTTCAGAAATGGTAAAGACAGGTTGTATAGTGTTCTCATCATCGACCCATTCATTGTCTCCTATTTCTGTAATTGCTCTTGCGGGAGGATACAAATTGAATTTCTTTGTCGAATTACCATTAGAAATGTACATGTCTCGAGATCTACAACTAATAAAAGCATCAGCTGTGGCCAGCCAAGGTCTTCCTAAGATAATTGGATGTCCTCCTAGATTGCTTTTGGGAGTCAAAATCATAAAGTCTACTTGATATTCCCAAGAATCTAAGGAGACTGAAATATCTTCTAATACACCATCTGGTTTAATAACCGATCGATCTGCAAGTTGCAATAAAGTAGGTGTAAAAAGAAGGTTAGGAAGTTTTAACTGTTCCATAGTCTGTCTACTCATAATGTTGATAGCAGCCCTAAGTCAATCAATGTGTTTGGAATTTCTATCCCATTTATATGTGTCTTGACAATTGGACTTCCTGGATCTACATACTTCTGCATGGTAATTTTTCCATCATAATATCTGCAATCTTTCCTACCAGGTGGATTCTTCTTGTGTCCTTTAGCTTCCTTCCTGGTCTTTTGAAACTCAACTCCTTTATGGTTTTTGCTAGAATAGGAATTTCTCGAATGGCTTGTAGCAATGGAATCTTGATACAAACATTCTTCAATTCATCTAGAAAGTCATAGTTAGGCAAAAAGATTTGTTTTTCCACCCCCTTATCAATTTGTAGTCTTTCTGGAAAAGGAGGTGTAGATGAAGATACAGGTTGCTCAACTATAGGAGTTGTGGATGTTAGCTTTTCTTTTTCTTTTTGAATTTTTGAATTTTGAAGAGATTCTTCCTCGGAACCCTTATTGACTTGAAGAGAGTCCTCCTCAGAGGTATCTTGCTCTTGAATATCTATAGAAGGTTTTTCTAAAACTCTACCAGATCTGAGTTGTACATCGTTGAGAGGAACAATCATATAGGTAGGAAATTGTTGTCCTTCTACCATGTAAGTATTCTGAGGATTTTTATTGTTAGGATTTGGCAATGGCTGAGTTGGAAGTTGATTTGTCTTTTGTTGGTATGGGAGCATGAGTTGAGGATTTGGATTTTGTTGAGAAGGTTGTTGTTGTGGAAATGGCAATGAAAGTTGTGGATTTTTGTTTGGAAGTTGTGGAGCTTGTTGATTTTGAAAAGATGGAGGATATTGATAAAATTGAGCAAATCTCCCATAAGGATTTTGCATCCCCTGTACCCATGGCGGATATGAATTTTGATGTTGGGGCCAAGGTTGTTGCCAAGGATTTCAATTTGGTGGGGTTTGAAGATTCATAGGGTTATTAAACCCTTGAGATTGTTGTCCCTGCCAAGGTCTCCTTGCGACAAAACAGAGAGATTCTACTGAATTTGGATCTTCTTGAAAAACAGCTTTGAGTCCAGGGATTGAAGGAAAATCCTTGATCTCATGATTTTATGAGCAAATCATACATGTTTCTACAACTTTTGCATCCAAGGGACATTCCCTTAAAGCATGTTTCTTTCTACATTTCGGACAAAAGATGGCTAAGGCATCTGTTTCTGCTTTCTGCTTGTTGTGGATTTTAAGGGTGTCTAGTTGTTCACTAAGGCTCCCTAAGATATCAGTTTTGAACTCATCAAGCATATTACCAATCTCTGCCCTACTTACTGATCCAGTTGCAGATTTGTTAGCCCTAATAAGAGAAGAATCCCTAGGCCCTTTTCCAGTTTTAGATTTTCCCCTTGAGAGATGGATACATAATTCTGTTATATCATGAAATGAAAGTTGAGAAATGTCTCCTTTCCCCATCATGTTTAAAATTTCTATCCATTCATGCTCTTTGGCTTTTAATAGGAGGGCTTTCAAGGTTTCATTATCTAAGTTGCTCATCTTTGCTCTTTTCAAGTTGTATTGAAATCGTTCAATTAAGTCTTCCAAATTTTCATCTTCTTTTTGCATCATTTTGAATACCTCATCCTTGTGATTGGTGGGCATACAATAGTCCAAGTATCTATCCAAAAATGTTTGTTTCATATCATTCCAAGTCCTAATAGATTGAGTGGCTAATCCCATGAACCATTTCAAAGCAGCTCCCTTCAATGTTGAAGGAAACGGTTTGAGTTTTTGAGAGTCTTCCATATAGTCATAGGTTCGGCACACGACTTCAAACTCAAACAGAAATGTTTCAGGATCCTCACTTCGCAATCCATAAAAGTTAGGGAGAACAGATGGTGAGATATTTTTCATTGTTGCATGAGTTTCCTCATCAACTATAGGGAATCCAAGAAAATTGTCCCTATTTCTACCATTATTTCCTTCACCATTGTTATCTTCATTATCTCCTCCTCTTCTATCTCCACCTCTATTTATTACTTCCTCTGCCATGATAGTTTCTTTAGAGTCCTTATAGTCCTCTAGTTCTTCTACCAAGGAAGGATGAGAGAAAGTCTCTTTGTTCTCTAAGTGGGTTTAGTAGGTGGTATAGGAGAATCCTCTAATTCAGCTGTTCTTTGACTTCCAAAAATCTTAAGGCTAGGGGTAGATGGTGGTGAATCTGGTCTATGCCTTGAAGAAGATGGAGTTGTGAAAATCGAACTCTTGGCTTTAGCTATAAACCTTCCCCTAGAATCTCTTGCTCTATGCATGTCATTTTTTTGTTTTTTTTTTTAAAGTTGGGCTAATAATTCTCTTTCTGATCTTCCAGGTCACACTAGGTGCAAGAAGAGAGCATACTTAAGAAATTACTAAACCAATAACTCTCTTTTCTGATCCTCGAGATCACACTAGGTGCAAGAGGAGAGCATACTTCAAGAAGTTATCAAGTTTTCCCTTCTTTTGTTATTTTGTTTTTTTTTTAAGAAATTGGCTACCTAGTTACACTTCCCCGGCAACGGCGCCAAAATGTTTGGTCAATTTAGTGTGTCCTAAATTGTTGCATTTAATTTTTCAATCCGGGAATCGTAAGCTGATGAAGTGCGGCGCACTATATGTGCAAGATAACCTCTTTCTTAACTTTTTGTCGTTTTTGGTCTTTCTAAGGTGAAATGGAAATTCTAAAATGAAAAACAAGTTTGGTTATATTTTTTCAAGGAAGTGATATCCCCTATAATGATTTACCAATATTGAAACTTTAAAAGAAAATTGAAATTACAATGACAAGACTTGAAAGAAAGTAAAAGTGTACTGCTGAAATGAAAAGGTGCTGCTAATCTAATGAATCAAAACAGGAAACTAGTGAACATGAAAAACCAAACTATTCTTGCTGCCAACTGAACACAAAAGAAACTACACTTATGGAAATTCAAAATCGCAACAAAATAAATCTAAATCAGATTACATCAATTCATTTTCTGACCCTTCATCATTAGACCAGCTATGACTTGCGGAAGTAATCATAAACAACACATGTAAAAGCGATTATTAATTTGCGAGAAAGTAAACTAATACTAAACCATACACACATGATTCAATCCCTCGCCATCGATCAATTTGTGGCTTTGGGTAGTGTGAAGATGTCATACATGATTTAATATATCTAAATTTGCAGAAAAGAAACTAATACTAAACTACACATTTCATAATGCGGTCCCTCACCATCAGTCCAGCTGTGGCTTTCGGAGGCAACTGAAGATGCTATGAGCAGCTTAATATATCTAAATTTGCAGAAAAGAAACTAATACTAAACTACACATTTCATAATGCAGTCCCTCACCATCAGTCCAGCTGTGGCTTTCGGAGGCAACTGAAGATGCTATGAGCAACTTAATATATCTAAATTTAACTACTGAATCAGATAAGCAAAACTGAAATGTACAAAGCAAGACTGAAGTTAAACAAAAGCTATGAAAAGAAAACTAGCAGCAGAACAATGTTAGTTTCATATCATTAGCCAAAATACTATGAAAATGCCCGGGCTGTCTACCTAAAACCTGCACAAGAAAACTGATCAGTGATTAACAATCATAAAAACATGAAAGACAGGAATGAAATAGAAATTATGGAAATGTATAAACAGAAATGAAACAACTACAAAATATGAGCATGTAATGGATTATGATACAATGACTTTTTAAAGAAATGAAATGAGAAATATATACATTAATACACAGAACCTTGGCTGAGCAGGGGCCCTCTACACAGCTTTGGTAACGATCCTCAAACACGAATTAAGTTGAAAAACAGAGTTTTCTCATATTAAAAAGCAGTTCATTACAGACTGGTAGTATTACGGCTCAAGGCAACGTAATCACTACAAAGCAAACATAACAGAGTACTCACATCAACTATCAACTAACAATGATCAACTAACTCTACGTGCGTATGCAAACGCTCTATATAAAACAATAAACTGTAACTGTCTCCTGAAGTTTATGATAGCAGCCAGCACGTAGACCACTAAGGCCACGGATATAGGAATATGGCCATGTTGGAAAACGGATCTATGGAAGGTGGATGCTTGAATTCAACTCCAGAACTTTTCACAGATGTCAATTAACCTCCGCAAGCTTAGAAACGGCCGTATGGATGTTTATATGCCACGAAACAGAGTCCAGCCGACATGAAACTCCATAGTTGACTTCCACGTGGATGGCTTTGACCGCGGCTTCCTTTGACGAATTTACTTAACCAATAGGACACGAACCATGTCCTCGTCATTCCTAGCCTACCCATGTGGCTCGTTTCCTTTGTAGACACCTGTAGCATAGATTTCCACAAAATAGCTGCGGAAAGTTGCAGCAGCTGCGGAAAGTGGCAAGTTTCCGCAGCTGTATGAACAAAATCTATATCAAATAGAAAACACAAAAACATAATTAAAAACCATGTTAGATACCCTTTTGCACATGATATTGACAATTTTGGAGGTTTAGGTGAGTGAAAAAGGTATGGAAAAGTGTATGGAAAAGAGGCAAATTCGGGACTCAACACTCACTGCCTTCATTATCCTTAGGATAAATTTTTCACTATTTCATCATTCCATCATGTCAATGCTCTGCTCACCCATCCCAAAAGACCCATCATGGGCTCATGTCATTTATTTTGTCTTTTTTGTGTCACCTTTGGTCTCAGCCCTCTATTTTTGTTTTGCCTAACTCCTCCATTATCCATCTAGGGTTTTTAATGGCATTTTTCTTGCTTTTCATGACCTCCATGGTTAAACATCAACAAGGCTTGTATCTTGATGCTATTACACCTCCTCATATCCTTAACAGATCTTCATAAAATATTCCCATCACTCCTATGCCTCAAACTCATCATTTTTCTAAAAAACCTAGTCTATGGCCACATTTTGACACTTTTTAAGACTAGGCATGTGTTTTGACCTTTTGGACCCCTTCCCCTCACTCAATTCTTGAAATTCCACTTTCCCCTACTCCCTAACATCTATTCCTATTCCCCAAAATTTCCCCAAGAATTTAGACAACCCTTAACCCCTTCATTCCCCTCCCTCTACAATGCGGTCCTAAATCCCCTACACCAAACCCTAATTTCCTCTTCCAACTAAGCTAGGGTTTGATATGAAAATGAGGCACAAGAGAAAAGGATTCATTTTATAGATCATGTCAGCAATAATAATTCTACACCAACTCATAAACATCATGCCTCCATCATTTTCCAAGAATTCATTTCAAGATACAAGCCATGTATCACACCTAGGGCTAGTTTTGCTTTAAACTATGTTTCTAACTAAACAGATATGAATTTGGAAAAGGTGAGAGAGGTTTTTTTCCATCATAGGGCCAAGAAGAAAAACCTCTTCAATTTTTACACAGGTATCATGGTTTGGGATCAATGTCAAAAATACAGGTGTCATAAGTCAAATGCCAACTCGACTTGAAGATCTTTCCAATGAGCTATCATGAGCTCAATTTGGAATTGAGGAAGTTATCCAAAAGTGGTCTGCACCAGCACTCTACATTTCTGCACGATCATTCAGGACTTTTTGACCAGTCTTGGGAAAATCAACTTTTGACTGGGCAAATCAACTCCCAATAGGAAAAAAATCGTATATTTGGAAAGTAGACAAGTCAAGATTTCCACCGAGCTATCATGGGCCCAATTCTGACACCGGGAAGGCCTCCAAATGCCTTCTACAAAATGGCGTTGCGCACAAATAGACTGGTGCTATGCACAGGCGCTATGCACAGGCAGAGTGTGTCTTCAATTGCTAAGAAGGGTCAAAAATTCAAGTTTTCACCTCCAAACCTCCTGCAATCAAAGAAATAAGGTTGGTAACTCTCTTCCTCCCTTTGCAAGCAATATTTTCATAAACAAGGAGGACATTTAAGGCTTAAAATGACCAAACCCTAATCTCAGTAAAGATCAAATATTTAACCCTTCTAAGGAAAAATTCACAAGTTATAGGTTGTCCTTAGCCTAAAGATGCTCAGTGCATATAACCCTCCTCCTAAAAATATGAATTTGTCCCATACTTATTTCATTTGGCCGTCATTTGAAAAATTTGTCCTTACATCACTCAGTGTCATCCTTTGACCTAGAGGCTCTCAAACAAATTTTAAAAGACCTTTGCCTCTAAACCAACCACCATGTCTAAAGAAGAATCAGTGAGTCAAAGATAAGGTTAAAGGAAGAACAAAGGAGATGACATCAGCAAGCAAGAGGTAGAGCCTAATAAGAAAGATCAAAGGGATAATGATAGCATGGAAGAAAGTATTGAAAATGAAGAAAAAGCAGAAAACAGTGAGGCAACTACATAGCCTAATCAAGAAGATGAAAATAGTGAAAATGGTAAAGACAGTAGGGAAAAAACAGAGTCTAAAGAGGAGCAGCAACAGAATGATGATGAAAAAGAAGGTTCACATGACAGCCATGAGGAAAGAGGACTTGTGCATAACAGTGAGCACAATAATGGTGCAGATAATAACAACATGAAGGATGATGATAAATGAAGAAACAAAGGAATATAAGGATGAAGGAGTTGAAGGTAAAAAGAATACCAATGATGAAGCTGAGTTAGAATTTGAAGGTGAAGGCATTAACCAAAGCAGTAATGAAGATAATAGTACTGATGAGGTAGACCATGATGAGCGAGGGAATAGTCATGACAATTATCATAACTATCATGACACTAATCAGCTTCTGAATGACCAAGGAATCCACAGTGATAGTGCAGAAAGTGACAGAGAAGAGGACCTCTATGAAAAACAGAGCCAAAATGAAGCAAGTGGAGAGGATAGTGATCAGTTTCAGATCCAAGAAGACAGTAAAGCAAGCAAAGGAGGTAATGATAAGTTTGAAGGCCTAAATGGGAAGCAGGTAAAAGTAAGACAAAATTTAGAAGTGTAAACTCATATGAAAGAGATAGCAGTCCCAGAAACAAAGAATTCATTGAAAATTAAATCATTCAAAGAGATTAAAAGACCAAAAAACTTGGAGACATAACTCAATATTTTTTATAGGCTTATATAAACCCTTGAAGGACCTCTCCACCAAGTTTGAGGCAAATTGGACAACTTTTGGTTTTTTCCAAATTTTGAACCCTAGGAGCGCAACACCCTAGGTGCTACGCACAACATTGGTGCATATTAAGCTCTAAAATTTTACATTTTTTTTACATCACCAACAGTCTACCCAAAAAATTTCAAATCAATTGGATCATTTTTACCCCCTCAAAAGGTCAAAAAACACCCAAAATTTGACCTTTCTGCCTCCTTTTCAGACCAGGTACTGTGCACAAAGAAGTGTTGGGAGAATGGATTTTTGGATAGGAAATTGGAACCCAGTCAAAAATCCAAAGGCATATATAGAAATAGGACTCAGAAATATTTCCAACGAACCATCACGGAGCAAAATCTGACATCGGGAAGTGGTTCAAACCTTGGCTACAACAGAGCCTATTTTCTGCTGAAGGTGGCGCCACGCACCGAGCAGTATTGAGAGAATGAGTTTTTGAATAGTTAAATGGAATCCAATCAGCACAAATAAAAAATTTCAAGAAATTAGACTCATCAAGATTTCCAACGAGCCATCATGGAGCAATATCTAACATCAGGAAGTGGTCAAAAACTTAGCTACAATAGAGCCTATTTTCTGCTGGAGGTGGTGCTACACACCGAGCAGTGTTGGGAGAATGAGTTTTTGGGCTGCTAAATGGAATTCATTCAGCACAACTCAAGTAATTTTAGAAAGTATACTCATCAATATTTCCAACAAGCCATCACGGGGCCAAAATCGATGCCAGGAAGGGATCCAAAACTCAGCTGCAACAGACCCTATTTTCTGCTAAAAGGGCGCTACGCGCAGAGACTGTCTTTTGCCAAAAAGTCAACAAAAGACACTAATTAATGGAAAAATGGTTTTTTAATATTTTCTTGGAAAAATCAGTCTAGATTTGATTGAGGAGTTATATTTTAATATTTTTCAATTATTAACTTATCTATTATGTGTCTTGGGCCTTGCATGGTCATTAAGCACATTTATGACATTTATGACAAAATTAGGGTTTCTGGAAGCCTCTTATGGTTTCCACCTCCTCATTTGCTCCATAAATAGAGCATGAGGCTCTTATGTATTGGTTTGGACTTTTATGACTTATTTTCAAGTAATACATAGTCTCTTGGAGTTTTGAAAATAATTTGATGTCTTGGAGCTCATGCATGCCCTGATTTGCTTGTTGATGGAGGAGGACTGGTTGCAGGATCCATGAGTCTAGTTGGTGGTGAAGTGTTTCTTTTTGTTTATGTTTTCTAGTTTATCATTGTGTTTCCATCTTTCTCTGTTGCATTAGGACAAATAAGTTAGACTAAGAAATGTTTTTTGATGGCACCTTATGTATGTTTTCTCTTCACTGCCTTAATGTTTTCTTCTGCTTGGATATGTTAGAGAATTCATCTTTTTCTCTCTAAGGATTTCCTGAGCTTTTCTATTTCTTGAATGGTTTAGATCAATTGGTATCAAGCATGATTTATGGCTAGCCCTACATATTTTTTGCCACTAAAACCTCTGTTCTTGGATTCATCTCTTTAAAGCACCATTACCTAGGTTGTCAAAGAAGTTTGTTTCAATCATGCTCTTTGTATTTGCTTAGCTAATTGTTTCAGAGAACCTTCATAGCTATAATCTTAGATATTTAGAGTTTCTCTCCTTATATGATTGTAGTTATTTGTGCATCTTTAATGTTTTCTGTTCTTGATAATGAAATCCATGAAAGTTGAATAAGTTTCTTGCCTTTCTGTGTTTCATTTGAATGTTTGTCTTGGATAAATTATCTGCTTTAAGTCTAAATCAAAGAGTGTAGGGTTTTCTCTGCCTTTGATTTCTTCTCTATGCTTATGATTCTTCTAACTCCCTTAGTTGAAAGTATATGATAAAGAATTAATTACTGCTCTTTGTCAAACTTTGTTTCTCAAAATTAATGTCCATCTCATGATCCTTCAAACCTCAAAAATCCACCAACCAAGCTATATTTTCACTACAATACTCCCTAATCCATTGATGAACCTATCATGACCTTTTTAGACTCCATTTCCCAATGACTTGAAGTTTTCCTTGTCTCTATCTAGTCTTTCTAAGCATCATACCCAACCAAAAACAATCAACAAACCCAAATATTTCATAACTAGCCTAAAATCAACCCTAATTAGCAAACAAGTTCACATCTTTGCACCTAAAAGAGAGATCCCTCTCTGAATCCAAGAAGGCTAGGTCCTTGGATTCTAAATCTTGGTTTGATGTTACCCCTATCCATTTGTATCTCAATCAATCTAGCAAATTACGGGGAGCTAACATAATGGCAATCACAGTGGGACTTTCTGAGTTAGTGACAATATAATTATTCCTTAGGAATTCAGAAGCCCTTGTCAAAACAATATCCAATTATTTCTAGCAACCTCATCACCATCACTAACATAATGGCGATCACGGTGGGACCTTTTGAGTTAGTGACAAACTAAGTATTCCTTAGATCTCAGAAAACCTATAAAAATCCTTCGATTGGTATTCAGTTGTTGATGGCGGACAACAAGTACATCCTTAAAACATTAAGCATCCTCTACCAGGCGACTCCACTGATCTTCAGTAGCCCTGTTGACCCCACTATTTCTCATAAACTCCCCTAGGAATTCATTAAGAAATCCAAATCATGCTGATGGTGGACAACAAAGTTGAAACCTTCCACCTGGCAACTCCACAAATCTCAATAGACCTAAAGACTCCACTAGTAGAGAACTCTAAGACTGGTTGAAAATATTTAGTGACCCTTTCTGAATTACAAACATAGATCCAAGAATACAAAGGAGATATGCTCCAATGAATAGAGAACACATCCCTGGGTTCCCACACAAATTGCCTCATATATATTGGGACAAATACATCCCTAGGTTTCAAGCTGAAAATTCTGATGACCCTTTGTTACACCTCATCAAGTTTCATATCCATGTGTGGGGGTTAAAAGTTGAATGGCATGAGGACTTCCTTATGAAGATTTTCATGCTAACATTAGAAGGGAAGGCAAGGGAATGGTATAAGAGTCTAAGACCTGGTAGGTTGTTTTCCTTAAAAGATATACACAAGGCATTTTATGAGCATTATAAACAAAACTCCCCATCTTTATCATTGGCTAAAAATTGTTGTGATCAATCTCAGGATATCATACAGTACCTTATACATAGTGATGAAGATTTGGAAAATTTTCATCCTGAAGACCTCTTAACATCCATTCATGAATTTCATTCTCAAGATAATTGTCATGACAACCTAGATGAGTTAGTTGAGGAAGAAATCAATCAAGGTATAGAAGAAAACCCACAAGATCTCTCTGAAGGCACAAGTGATGATTCACCATCTCTTCTAGGTGAGGCTCAAGAATACATTCAGCCTCGAAATCAGCCTTCACAAGAAAAATAGAACTGTTGTACTTCCATCCAAAGAAAGAGAAAAATGCCTCCTCTTTTGACTGAATAGGAAATAAATCAGATGCTAAACATTCAGCCAGCCTCTAAACCTTCATATGAACAAAACATTTCTATTTTTTCTCCTACTAATTCCATCTACCATAAATCAGAAAGTGAATTTGTAGATCAATTCAAAGAAGAACAAACTGATAATCCAATATGTTTGATTGGTGACACTAATTATTTTGATGAGTTTCCAATGTTTGATCAATCTGATGATGATATCCTCCAAACAAAAACTAACCTTGCAGAGCAATCAGTAATTGGTTTGTGGGAGGAAGACCATTTTCATCAACTTAAAAAAAGTAATAAGCCAATTCATGCCATCTATGCCACTGATGAGGGAAGCCTTGAAAGTTCAGAAGCAAGTGAAGGATCTCTGACCCTTTGTTCTACTTCATATTAGCCCATCAGAAATAACTTTCATGTGATTGGGAATCAACAGTCTTTCAGTTTTGATGTTGAAATTGGAGAAGAAAAAGAACTTCTTGAGCAAGTTTTAAGTGAAAAACCTTTTCCTGAAATGGTTGATGAAATAATTTGGGACACAGAATCCTCTTCAGCTTCATATTTGCAGCCACCAAGTCCCATTTAATTTCAAATTGTAGATGAAAGCTTGGAAATTTACAATCACATAAGAGTTGTTGCACTTCTTTCTCAAGAAGATTTGTTTCCAAAGAGTGCTCCTGCTCATAAATATGATGGCCTTCACACAGATTTCAGCCCACTCTATCAAAGCACATCAGGTTTGTTAGAGGATAGCATTGCCACATATGATGAATCTACCAGTTCATATGATCATGAGGAATAAGTGGAGTTTATTTCCCAAAAGAGTACCAAGCATAGCCAAGTGGAAGAAAGAGTAGTCCTGAATAGAGCTTATGTCTCAAATCCTCTAGATCAAGTATTATTCCAAGATCCGTTTGTTGTTTTCCTTGAGAAATCTAAAGGAGGAGTGTGTTCTTCCAAGAATAGTTTGTTGCAAAATTTGAGAAAAATTTTAGACACTACTGTTCGAAAACAAGGTGGAAGTGGTATTTTTATTTCTTCAGCACTCTCAAAGAGCTGAAACAAAATCCCTCATGGAATCATCTTCTTGATTGGCTGTGTTGGAAAAGAGATTTCACCAAATGAATGTATATCATGTATAGGTTAGATTAAGATAGATAGATAGATATGAAAAATAAGCTTAGCCTTGTGAGCATCTTTTTAGTTCTAGATTGTTTGGAAAAAAAACACAAAAACACAAAAACAAAGAAAGGTAGAAAAAGAGGGCAGATTTGAAAAGTGGTACAACCCCATACCCAAAAAATAGTGATGTTGAAAGTGTGAAAGCCTAAATGCCACTACTTGTGCCAAAAAGTATTGTTCAGTCATCTATCCTAATCATGGCTGAACATGTTTTCAATTTATTGCCGATAAGTTAGTGAAAGGGAGCTTGTCAAATCATTCAAACTTGACTTGTAAAAAAGGGATATATTAGGGAATGAAAGATACTGGTTCCACATGCTCAAAACAGAACCAAAGAGGAAGATGATGATGCATAACAAATGATAGATCACATCCCTTATCTTTCTATTTTTACTTTTATGCAAAATAATGTTTGTGTGAAGCTCGTTCTTATGCCACAACTCATGGTAAGTCAGATTGCCTAATCCTGATTTAAACCATGCTTTCAATTTCAATTTTATAGCTTAGAGAATGAAGTTTTTCAAACAGCTTAATCTTGACAAATGATTAGACTAGGTAGAGAATAAGAGAGTTCATTAGCCTAATCTGAACTCTTGGAATAAATAAGGGTACAATTAGATAGTTTGATTTGTGTTTTCAAAAATAAAAATGTCGAGGGTTTGCAAATCCAAGTGCACCCAAGTGAAGAAAAAATTTTAGGCCAAGTAAGATGGGTAGGTAGGAAAGAGATTGAAGCAAACATGTCTTTTCAGATTGTGAGATCATAGCTTCAAAAGAACATTAGCAAATGAAGAAAGAAAGATCTGCAAACTGCAAGTAAGGAACTAGTCTTCAAAGCTCAGAGATCTGAACTCTAAGGTTCTGGACACCTCCAGAAAAGAAGCTACCCTCCCCAAGTGGAGCCACTATTAGTCATTAGTAATTTTTTTGCCTTTTTAGATGACTAAATGTCTATCCTAGATTTCTAGAAACAAAATTCATGAACATTGTGAGTTCTAGAAATCTCACTGCCTTCATTATCCTTAGGATAAATTTTTCACTATTTCATCATTCCATCATGTCAATGCTCCACTCACCCATCCCAGAAGACCCATCATGGGCTCATGTCATTCAGTTTGTCTTTTTTGTGTCACCTTTGGTCTCAGCCCTCTATTTTTGTTTTTCCTAACTCCTCCATTATCCATCTAGGGTTTTCAAGGGAATTTTTCTTGCTTTTCATGACCTCCATGCTCTTACACCTCCTCCTATCCTTAAAAAATATTCATAAATTCTTCCCATCACTCCTATCCCTCAAACTCATCATTTTTCTAAAAAACCTAGTCTATGGCCACATTTTGACACTTTTTAAAACTAGGCATGTGTTTTTCCCTTTTGGACCCCTTCCCCTCACTCAATTCTTGAAATTCCACTTTCCCCTACTCCCTAACATCTATCCCTATTCCCCAAAATTTCCCCAAGAATTTAGACAACCCTTAACCGCTTCATTCCCCTCCCTCTGCAAGGCGGTTCTAAATCCCCTACACCAAACCCTAATTTCCTCTTCCAACTAAGCTAGGGTTTGATATGAAAAGGAGGCACAAGAGAACATGATTCATTTGATATATCATGTCAAAAATAATAAGTCTATACCAGCTCATAAATATCATGCCTCCATCATTTTCCA
Organism: Pinus albicaulis; assembly: GCA_034641835.2. Lineage (NCBI taxonomy): Eukaryota > Viridiplantae > Streptophyta > Pinopsida > Pinales > Pinaceae > Pinus > Pinus albicaulis. The sequence continues at coordinate 107,937,582 of CM076571.1, read as the reverse complement.
AGAATTCATTCCAAGAGACAAGCCATGTGTCACACCTAGGGCTAGTTTTGCTTAAAACTATGTTTCTAACCAAATAGAGATGAATTTGGAAAATGTTAGAGAGGTTTTTGTCCATCATAGGGCCAAGAATAAAAACCTCCTTTAGGTTTTACACAGGTATCATGGTTTGGGAAAAATGTCAAAAATACAGGTGTCACGGGAGAAATTCTGCACTTTTGGAGTGAGCTTGGGAACATCAGTTTTTCTCATAGCTGGAGTGTCCAAATGACTTTCTTAATAATTCAAATGACAACTAGACTTGAATATATTTCCAATGAGCTATCATGAGATCAATCTGGAATTGAGTAAGTCATCCAAACGTGGTCTACACCAGCACTCTGCATTTCTACACCATCATTCAAGACTTTTCTACCAGTCTTGGGAAAATCAACTTTTTGACTAGGAAAATAAACTCCAAATAGAAACAAATTTGTATAGTTGGAAAGTAGAAAAGTCAATCTTTCCACCGAGCTATCATGGGCCCAATTCCGACACCGGGAAGGCCTCCAAATTCCTTCTACAAAATGGCATTGCGCACAGACAGACTGGCGCTACGCACAAACAGAGTGTGTCTCAAATTGCTAAGAAGGGTCAAAAATTAAAGTTTTCACCTCCAAACATCCTGCAGTCAAAGAATAAGGTTGGTAACTCTCTTCCTCACTTTGCAAGCAATATTTTCAAAAGCAAGGAGGACATTTAAGGCTTAAAATGACCAAACCCTAATCTTAGTAAAGATCAAATATTTAACCCTTCTAAGGAAAAATTCACAAGTTATAGGTTATCCTTAGCCTAAAGATACTCAGTGCATATAACCCTCTTCCTAAAACTCTGAATTTGTCCCATACTTATTTCATTTGGCCCTCATTTGCAAACTTTGTCCTTACATCACTCAGTGTCATCCTTTGACCTAGAGGCTCTAAAACAAAGTTTAAAAGACCTTTGCCTCTAAACCAGCCATCGTGTCTAAAGAAGAATCAGTGAGTCAAAGACAAGGTTAAAGGAAGAACAAAGGAGATGAAATCAACAAGCAAGAGGCAGAGCCTAATAAGAAAGATCAAAGGGATAATGATAGCATGGAAGAAAGTGGTGAAAATAAAGCAAAAGCATAAAACAGTGAGGCAACTACAGAGCCTAATCAAGAAGATGAACATAGTGAAAATGGTAAAGACAGTAGGGAAAAAACAAAGTCTAAATAAGAGCAGCAACAGAATGATGATGACAAAGAAGGTTCACATGACAGCCATGAGGAAAGAGGTCTTGTGCATAACAGTGAGCACAATAATGGTGCAAATAATAACAACATGAAGGATGATGATAAATGAAGAAACAAAGGAATATAAGGATGAAGGAGTTGAAGGTCAAAAGCAGACCAATGATGAAGTTGAGTTAGAATTTGAAGGTGAATGCATTAACAGAAGTAGTAATGAAGATAATATTATTGATGATACAGACCATGATGAGCAAGGGAACAGGCATCACTGTCATGACAATTTTCATAACTATCATGACACTAATCAACTTCTGAATGACCAAGGAATCCACAGGGACAGTGCAGAAAGTGACAGAGAAGATGACCTCTATGAAAAACAAAGCCAAAATGAAGCAATTGGAGAGGATAGTGATCAGTTTTAGAGCCAAGAAGAAAGTAAAGAAAGTAAAGGAGGTAATGATAAGTTTGAAGGCCTAAATGAGAAGCAAGTAAAATTAAGACAAAAGTTAGAAGTGTCAACTCCAATGAAGGAGATAGCAGTGCCATAAAAAAAGAATTCATTGAAAATTAAAGCATTCAAAGAGATTAAAAGACCAAAAAACTTGGAGGCATAACTCAAGATTTTTTATAGGCTTATCTAAACCTTTGAAGGACCTCTCCACCAAGTTTGAGGCAAATTGGACAACTTTTGTTTTTTTTCAAATTTTGACCCCTAGGAGAGGAACACCCTAGGTGCTACACACCAAATTGGTGCATTTTCAACTCTCAAAGTTTACATTTTTGGATTTTTTACATCACCAATAGTATACCCAAAAAATTTCAGATCAATTGGAGCATTTTTACCCCCTCAAAAGGTCAAACAACATCCAACATTTGACCTTTTTGCCTCCTTTTCAGACCAGGTGTTGTGCACAAAGCAGTGTTGAAATAATGGATATTTGGATAGGAAAATGGCACCCAGTCAAAAAAAAAAGGAATATCCGGAAAGAGGACTCAGCAAGATTTCCAACGAGCCATCACGGAGCAAAATCCGACATCGGGAAGTGGTCCAAAACTTGGCTACAACAGAGCCTACTTTCTGCTGAAGGTGGCACTACGCACCGAGGAGTGTTGGGAGAATGAGTTTCTGAATAGGTAAATGGCATCCAATCAGAACAAATCAAACATTTCTGAAAATTATACTCATCAAGCTTTCCAACGATCCATCACGAAGAAATATCTGACATCGAGAAGTGGTCCAAAACGTGGCTACAACAGAGTCTATTTTCTGCTGGAGGTGGCGCTACTCACCGAGAAGTGTTGGGAGAATGCGTTTTTGAGTAGGTAAATGGAATATTCATTCAGTACAACTCAAGTATTTTTGGAAGGTAGACTCATCAATATTTCCAACGTGCCATCACAGGGCCAAAACCTATGCCGGGAAGGGATCCAAAACTCAGTTGCAACAGACCTTATTTTCTGCTGAAAGGGCGCTACACACAAAGACTGTCTTTTGCCAAAAAGTCAACAAAAGACACTGATTAATGGAAAAATGGTTTTTTAATATTTTCTTGGAAAAATCAGTCCAGATTTGATTGAGTTATATTTTGATATTTTTCATTTATTAACTTATCTACTATGTGTCTTGGGCCTTGCATGGTTATTAAGCACATTTATGACATTTATGACAAAATTAGGGTTTCTAGAAGCCTCTTATGGTTTCCACCTCCTCATTTGCTCCATAAATAGAGCATGAGGCTCTGATGTATTGGGTTGTACTTTGATGACTAATTTTCAAGTAATACATAGTCTCTTGGAGTTTTGAAAAGAATTTGATGTCTTGGAGCTCATGCATGCCCTGATTTGCTTGTTGATGGAGGAGGGCTAGTTGCAGGATCCATGAGTCTGGTTGGTGGTGAAGTGTTTTTTTTTGTTTATGTTTTCTAGTTTATCATTGTGTTTCCATCTTTCTCTATTGCAGTAGGACAAAGAATTTAGACTAAGACATGTTTTCAGATGGAACCTTAGGTATGTTTGTTCTTCACTGCCTTAATGTTTTCTTCTGCTTGGATATGTTAGAGAATTCATATTTTTCTCTCTAAGGATTTCTTGAGCTTGTCTGTTTCTTGAATGGTTTAGATCAGTTGGTATCAAGCATGATTTATGGCTAGCCCTGCATATTTGTTGCCACTAAAAACTTTGTTCTTGGATTCATCTCTTTAAAGCACCATTACCTAGGTGTGTCAAAGAAGTTTGTTTCAATCATGCTCTTTTTATTTGCTTAGCTAATTGTTTCAAAGAACCTTCATAGCTATAATCTTCGATATTCATAGTTTCTCTCCTTATATGATTGTAATTATTTGTGCATCTTTAATGTTTCCTGTTCTTGATAATGAAATCCATGAAAGTTGAATAAGTTTCTTGCCTTTCTGTGTTTCATTTGAATGTTTGTCTTGGATAAACTATCTGCTTTAAGTCTAAATCAAAGAGTGTAGGGTTTCCTCTTCCTTTTATTTCTTCTCTATGCTTATGATTCTTCTAACTCCCTTAGTTGAAAGTATATGATAAATAATTCATTACTGCTCCTTGTCAAACATTTTTTCTCAAAATTAATGTCCATCTCATGATCCTTCAAACCTCAAAAATCCACCAACCAAGCTAGATTTTCCCTACAATACTCCCTAATCCATTGATGAACCTAGCATGACCTTGTTAGACTCCATTTCCCAATGACTTGAAGTTTTCCTTGTTTCTATCTAGTCTTTCTAAGCATCATACCCAACCAAAAACAATCAACAAACCCAAATATTTCATAAATAGCCTAAAATCAACCCTAATCAGCAAACAAGTTCACATATTTGCACCTAAAAGAGAGATCCCTCTCTGAATCTAGGAAGGCTAGGTCCTTGGATTCTAAATCTTGGTTTGATGTTACCCCTGTCCATTTGTATCTCAATCAATATAGAAAATTAAGGGGAGCTAACAGGACTGACTCCGCTCGTGGCGAGAGCCAGAGAGAGAATAACTTCCAAATACCGATCACAACAAATATTATTGTCTCAAGGACAAGTTAAGAGTAGCTTCATGCTCGGAATGGATGCCAAAGGTGGAATCTCCTGCGACGGGGCATCTGGAGAGTAGTAGTCTTGACGTCCTCTTCGTAGAGGAAGAATAATATGCTAAGAGAGATGGATATGGTGATGGGGCAGTTTTGAGGAGCCTGAGGCAGAGCTCATCGAGTTGCCAAGGCATACGAAAGTTCTATCTGGCCTTCGTAGCATGGTCAAGAATATCAAGGGCCTCTGTGGCTAGCATTTCCTGAAACTATGAGTAGTTTAATGTCGAGTTTTGGTCTCAAAGAATGCATAGAAGCGCTGCCCTTAGTTCCTGAATTTAGAGCAGCGTCTGGCCCAAATAAAATGGCCATTCCCATCCTGTAATGTGATTCATAGGTGGGCAGCAATCTATGCTTGGCTCGATGCCTGCATCCTCCACTCCTGGACTTATAAGCGAGGATGGTATGGAGCAGACAACGCAGGCAGAGGCATGGGCACTTGCGCATAAGGAAAATTCATAGGCTTGGATGCGAGCTACAGAAAAGCAAGTGTATTTGGAACAAAGGCACATGAACGGGTTCAAATGCGAGTTGCATAGGAGCATATGTGGGAAGCGCAAATTTTTGTGAAAGGATCAGGCTTGATCGAGTTCGTAGCCCATGAAAGGGAACTCAAGAGACTGCACCTAGGAGGACGAGGAGACCATGGATCATAAGCGTTACATCAATTGTTAAGTGATGCCTCCAACGGGTGTTGAATACTACAGAGTTATTCACATTCACAGTTTTGCGCAGTGAGAATATCAAGGCTCGAGTAGTGCAAAGAAACCTATAGTGAGATACATAGGTTCTATTTCATACAAAAGAGTGGTTGGGGAATGTGAGCATGTGGAATGTTTTGGTAGAGGCCGAACATATCTGGAAATTATCAAAGAACTTAGCCATATGAAGCTATGGACATTGCATAGGAAAGGCATTAGCATGTTTGATGATTGGTGAAGATCATAGCACTAAAGAGATGCACAGCAGAGGCCATAGAAAGGCTCATGAAAAATTAATTTCTTTTATTGCAGTTGGTGGGAAGATTCATTTACAACTATGATGTCCTCTTTGGAGAGGACATCATGAATGTAGAAAATGGTCATACAAAGAATAGAAACAATGAAACAAAAAAAAAATTATTATAATGGAGTTAATTTTTACATGTAAATGGGCATACTGCTGTAAGACCTGGTATGGCATGTGTACCCCTGGGTAATCATTGGTAAAGGCTGGGTTAGACCTAGGTGATAGGGGGGATGTCAAGTTAACAATTACCCTAGGTAAAAATTTTGAGGGGGGGGAGGGCTAGAGTGAGCGGGGTTGTCTCACTTAGCAATTTTGGCTGTATTTAGTCAACAAACCCCAAGTCAAGTTTAAGGGGGGAATTGTTAGGTAAAATTGACTTGGGATACAGTCAATGTTGACTAGGGTAAATAGTAGTGGTTTCGGGGCACATGGTATTGTGCACCCATGGTTTTTCAGCCCATGGTATTGCATGTAATGGAGCCTATAAAAGGCTAAGAAGACTTCATTGTAATGTAGGCCTAGAGGTGAGCGGTGAAGGCTCACTTGGTCAGATTGGCCAAGGTTTTGGCCAATGCTTAATGAAATTTCATTGGTTGGGCTCTTACCCAGATTTGGGGTTTTCCCAGATAAACATTTGTGTTTACGTTTATGGTTTATAACTGGCCTTTTATGTTTATTCCTCTTTGTAAATTGTTTATTATTTCTTGGGTAAATTATAACAATCGCGTTCCTTTGTTTTTCGAGGGCCTCCTTGAGCACTATTTTGATAGGATCTCCTACTCCCTCATCTTTATTTTTGCCCCCCATTGGCGATCGTCGCGGTTTGCGAAGCTGATCTTGCAAAGGTTCAACCAGATCGAGCCCTAACTCCTTATACCTCGACATCATTGGGGACATGAAAATAAGGATCGAGAAAGAGCAAGAGCAGACCACTATAATACCACTGATCCGGATTTATGCAAGAACGAAAAAGAATACATATAACCATAAATATAAAAATTCAGTGTAAATAACACTTCATTTCATTAATATCAAAGAACTAAAATATGTTTACAGACAGAATGGAAACAAACTAGCTAGGGCGCTAGTATCTTATCTCTTAGAAGATATGTGGTGGATACAGGCCTCTGAACTCCATGTTACAATGAGGTTCGAAGGCCTAAATATTATTGAGAAACAATGGAAAACAAAAAATATCCCAAAACCTAACCCTAGGAGATGAAACACCAGAATATGGTCCCCGTCGGGGTAAATTGGTACATCAATTTCCCAGGGTCCTAACTTTGGCATACTATCTCCATTTGACACACATGATACATCATTAGAAAGATATATCTGAGGATTACAATTGTTGATTACAAATATCAATTCTGGAATGGAATCATATCCTATTCATTGGATAATCGATGCCCAAAAAACATCGTTTTGGGCCTCAAAATGGCTTCGGAAGTTCAGGACCTGAAAAAATACTAAAAATATTAAATTGTGTTATTATTAAGGAAACTGAAAAACTAAAAGAAACAATGGTGGGGACCCGAGTGGAATAGGCGGGTGGGCACCACTATCCACTTGGATCAAGTAGCATATGCTTGATTTTTTTCACTTGATCCCACATTAATCTTTTGCTTTAGTCTAGTTTCTTCAATATTTCATACAAACCATAGATACTAGAATGGAGTAGCTTATTTCTTCCCATAAATTCTTGAAGTAAAGTTACCCCACTCCTTTGGTAGTGCATTTAGTACTACAATGGTCATCTCCTTGTCAGACATTATTTCTCCGAGATCTTGAAGTTGATCCCTAATCTCAGATATCCTCATAAAGTATGAGGCTATTCCTTCTTTCTTCGATATTTTTATCTTGCATATTTCTTGCCTTAAAGATACCACTTCTTCTGCAATGCTTACAGAAAACAACTTTACCAGTTTGTCATAAATTTCTTTTGAAGTTTCTAGTTTCGATACATATGGAATGAGGGAATCCTTGATGGATTCTATGAGAATCATTTGAACCCTTACTACCCCTTTCATAAATATTGCAAGTGCTTTAGCATATTACTTTGGAGTTTTGGTTGTTGAATCCTTTACATGATGCATGACCTCTGTAATATTCCCAAATGGGAAAAGCAGGAATATAGTGCAAAACTATGGAAATAGCAGTGTAAACATTAGATAAAAACATGAGGCCAACATGGAGATCTTTCATTCATTATAATAACAGCATATATATGTAAAATAATGGGCCACAAAATGTATATCAAGATAGAACAAGCCTCCAATAGGAAAAACCCTCAAAAGAGGTGTTGCTACTATATATCAAAATGTCGGAAGACTGCTACAGCGCAGTCATAAAGTAAACTGCTACAAAATATGAACATACAAATATCTATGGCTGTTATATGCCTCAAAATATACAGCAAATGTATATCTAGGCTCTATACAACCTTCAGAAAGGAACCCCCAAAGGGTTTTCAAAAATACACCAATGTATAAGATTTGAATCAAATCCCTAGGGCTGAAGATTCACTGCAACACATAAACTGGAAAGATGGGGCTGATCTGATATAAAAATTAATGCAGCCTCCTCCAATGAATCCTCTAGATGAAAGGTTGATCCTTTCACTAGAAAAATTCCTCCCAAAATGGTGTACTGAAACCCCCTGCAACTCCTCCCTTGAAATAACGTAGTCCAAGACAGAAACTGCGCTGTAGGGGCAAATAAATAAGTGGCCTAATTCCAAATGATGCAATAAGGCTCAAGGGCCTTCCTTACTATCCTCCCAATGGAAAGGAACCCTTATCCACTAAAAATAAGCACTTAAGTGACCCAAATATGTTCTTCACTGCTGCAACCTACAACAAAACTCAACCCTCAATAGGATCTGCATTGTAGATGTAAGATGAAGCTTGGCCTAAAGCCTGAATGTGGAAGTGAAGTAAAATTCTCTTCCAAGAGGTTGTTGGTTGATAAAAGGTGCTTCTTAAAACTCCTAATTATCTCACATTAATCATCAATCCAGGTAAGTCCTCTACTTTCGAGAGTGTACACAGTATGTGGCTGTTATTGTTTAAAGAGTAATGGTTTGTAGCATAGATCTTAACACAAATGTAAATGAGAATATCTAACAGACTCTAATGGAAATTATTAAAGAAACATCAAAATGCGGTCTTCTATTGAAATCAAAGCTTACATCAACCTAGATAACAATATCATCAGCTGAGAGCACAGTAGCAGTAACTCACCTCTACTTTAGCTGATTAAATCTAAATTCTATTAAATCTATTGTGAATGCAATCAAGACAAGGGTAATATCATTTCGAAATTCTGAAAGCAGTAATCAAACTCTTGAAGAATATAATGTGCTTATTTAAGGAATCTCACAAATCATAACAATATGAATCACAAGCAGAAATGTAATCAATCCAATAGTAATGCAAAACATGAACAGAATGTAAATCAAGAAATAAGGAACAGCTTAAATAAAATAGATTCACACAGGCAAGAGATTATCAAACTGATTAAGCGCTAGGAAATATCAGAACATGATACAAGGAAGCAGTAAAACTCCACCAGAGGCCGGGCCCTTAGCCACCAGCAGGTACTGCTATGTTACTTCAAATACGGCGAGAGAACAGAAACACAATTATGTATTAATAATTGAACTGAAGGAACAATACAATAAGTCGTGCTCTCCAAAACACAGTCTGTAATTATGTTTTACAAATTGGAAAAATAACAAAGATCCTCCCCGTCCTTCCTATCATCACTTGCTTTTATAGTCAGGAGGAGATAAAAATTAAACAGTAATTCGTAACCAATTCCTAACTTAGAAAACATCCTGCTCTGATCTTCTTCATGTATTATTAATTCTAGCTGTAACCGACGCGCTTCCTTCTCCATTGGTCAGATTTTGTTGTTCTAATTTTGTTTTGTCAGGTTCCTTTGTTCCAATGCTAGGGAACAGTAATCGTTCCTTACCATTTCCCTGTATAAAGAAAGATAGGAGTTAGTTAAATCATAGCAACACATGATTCCTTCATTATCCTTAATAGTTCTAGCATATTAGGATATTAGGATATGAAAGAGATAAGAATTATGGAAAATAGACCATAATTTAGAAATATCATATATCAATACATAATGAATATGACTGCCATCCTCTTCCTTTTATAAGAAATGAGCTTCCAAACCCTAAGCCCCATTCATTAATGACACTACTTCCATGCAAAGAGTCTCCATCTAAAATTTTTTTGTCCCTCATTGAAATCCACTACTCCATGATAGCGTTGTTGATTTGGTCAAAGTTGACCTAGTCAAGGTGTTCCAGCCCCTTTTCACACCTAAGGGTGCTCCATTAAGCTGACAAGATGTATTCTTTTCACACTAGCATTGATTTTATTCTTATTTAAGGAGACTTATGGACCTCCATTATCATCTTATTCATAAAACAAGAAATCAAAACAAGAATTAATATTCCAACTAGCTCATGGCTAATTGGGAATATTACAATCCTCCCTTCCCAAATGTTGCTTGTCCTCAAGCAACTGACAAGGTGAGTGTTGAAAATATTCTCCTCCATCATTGGTGACACCATCATGTGATAAGCTTCCCTCATAAGCTAAGTGTCTCCCAATCCATCCCTTCATGAAATGCTCCTCCAAAGTTCTCATGAGATGCAAATGATTCATCCCACAAGGAAGCAATAGATCCAATGAAACAATCATGGTTTTCCCATTGTTCTCCCTGAAACATGTAGCATAATGAACTTGGAGAATCTATTTCCCAAAGGGCACTTCCAATCCTTCCATCCTACCTCCAATCGTTCCCATTAAAAGAATAATTACATCATCAATGTATGGGATCAAAACCAAGTACATACAAACAGACTTATGCAAAAATGGAGGTGGGTCATAGTCCCACATGTGGAACCAACGCAGTAAATCTCATGACTGCATCAGATAGTGATATTTTATGTGGTTTCCCCACCACTTACTTGCTGCTCAAGTCTTCTCACAAATTCTGAAAAGGTGAGAAACGTTTGGTGCCTTTGGAGTGCACCCAGAATGATACAACATCTCCCTATATCCTTCTAGGGAGTGGCCATGTTCATAAATGTTTATTGCCCAAATTTGGCCATGAAGTTTATATGGAAGAATTATCCTCCTTGGATCACTGGCTTGCATATACATGGTAAAGGAATGCACATAATCATCAAATGAAACATCATGCATATAAACATGTTCCTTACCAAAATTTCTACTCATACAAATGGAGTGGTCCATAGATAGATCCCCTCTCATTCCAAAAGAGGAAAGAGGTGGTTGTGATAACTCCTCCATAGATTTATGTATCTCTCCTATCTCCTCATGGTCCATGAAAATTTTCAAATGCTGATATAGTTCCTCTTCAAAGTCTTCCCAAGTGTAGCCCTCCAAGATAGTGTTGTAGGCTCTCATAGAATAAGTATGGCTTGAGAGAAAATCTTCATGTTCTCTTTGTAGTAAGTTCTCCTTGAGCTTGGAAGCTCTAGATAAGAATATCCTACCATGATACTAGATGAATTCATCTTGGAATGAATAGCCCTCCTCTTGAAGTTGGTCATCAATTATCATGCATGTAAAAGGATCCTTGGAGTAATCCACCAACAACTGGGATTTCCAATATGGATCTATCCTCCATAGTGACAGTTTTGATGATCTATCATAAAGAAAAAATTTCATATGGCTACCCTTCTCTTTGACATCTCCCATGCCAAAGGTACATATTGGAAGGCTGCTATCCTTCCCATGCTGCTCCTCCCACAGTGAAAAATCTGAAATGAGAGTGGTTAATGATGATGTTGGGAGACTTTCACCCTCCTCCTTGAGTCTAACCAAGACTCATGGTGTTGTATCATGACCTCCTAATGCTCCCATTCCTCCTAGATCAATGAATGGTGCATAATGATGTGATACATATCTAACCAAATCTGGATTAGGTTGTCTCCCAGGTGATTTTCCATAAAACAATGATGTCTCATGGGTCAACCTCATATGCATAATAGATGGGACTACCATGTCCTTTCTTCCACTGTGAAAATCCAACTACGTTTTTTGTGTGGAAGTTTCCTGATAATTGGGTACCACTCTTAATGATGCAAGAGTCCCTCTAATTGGAGAAATTGCTCCATCCTCACCTCCCAATGGTGGTGGATCATCTCCTGCTATTCCAACAATGTGATCCCTTTATGTTTCTTCTTCTTCCTCCTCCTCATCATCTCAGAATACCTCTATATAATGTGCCTTTCCAGCTGCACATCTATGTCCAGGTGCCCATGACTCTTGGCATGTGAAGCAAAGCTTCCTTCTCCTCAAATCTCTTCAAACATCATCACTAAGAGGTTTTTTATTTTGGCTCTCTTTTGAGAAAGGAGCCTTCTCATCTTTTCCCTTTGATGGAAAAGAGGGATTTTGCTGAAATGTTGCCTTTGCTTTTGGCAAGACATCTTGTATATATCTAGTCCTTTCAATGGCATATTGAAGGGTAGTGGGCTTGGTAGACTTAACCAACCCATGAAGAGGTTCTTCTAACCCATCAACAAACATATAGACCCTTCTTGCTACAGATAAATCAAGAACCATAACAGAAAGTTTTAAAAACTCAGAAATGTAAGTTTCTGGATTACCTGATTGTTTGAGCTTTGCTATCCCCATGAATGGTGCCTCGGGATCTCTTCTATCAAACCTCTCCACCAACCTCCTTGTGAAATTTGAATATGCAGTCACATTGGCATGACCCAATGTAGACAAGCCATGGAACCACCAATCATGTGCTTCACCCTCAAGGTGAAGCGTTGCTATCTTAATGGCCTCCATATCTGGTACTTTTTTCAACTCGAAGTAGATGTCAAGCTTCTCTACCCATGATTTTTCAGTGCATTTAGATGACCCATAAAAGTTGGGTAAGAAAAATCTTCCCATAGTGCAGTGTAAATCATGATTCTGAATGAATCCTCCACCTCTATTATGATGCCTGGGTCTCCTATTTTCCTTGATATGACCAAATTATTGAAAACTAAAGTTGTCCTTGAATCTCTGAGATTGAGACTCATACTCCATGAAATAGTCTTCAAGAGTTTCTTGTTCTTGAAACCCTTCATTTCCCATTACTAATAATGTAGGCATTGTAAAGTGTTGGGAAACTTGTTGATGTTGCACTTGTTGATCACTCCAGTGATGAGAAATGATGGAGCCTTCACCATGTTGAAATCCTTTAGTAGATTCCTTATATCTATCCATCCTCATCTCCTTTATTTCTCTAGCAATGTCTTGCATAGCTTTGAGAAGAATCTTAGGGAACTCTTTCTCTTCATCTTCTCCTGCTAAAGGGGTCTTACCCTTGTCTTCTTTATTCCGGTGTCTTCTTCTGAGATACCTCTTCTCTCTATATATGAGAGCATCTCCTTCTTTAGATGACATATTGGCTTTTCAAGATGCACAGGTTGTGCCAAGATTATGCTTTGATACCACTGTAATATTCCCAAATGGGAAAAGCAGGAATATAGTGCAAAACCATGGAAATAGCAGTGAAAAAATTAGATCAAAACATGAGGCCAACATGGAGACCTTTCATTCATTATATAAGTGGCATATATTTTTAAAATAATGGGCCATAAAATGTACAACAGGATAGAACAAGCCTCCAATAGGCAAAACACTCAAAAGAGGTGCTGCTACTATATATCAAAATGTCAGAAGACTGCTACAGCACAGTCATAAAGTGCACTGCTACAGAAAATGAACATAAAAATATCTATGGTTGTTAGATGCCTCAAAAGATATAGCACATGTAGATCTAGGCTCTATATAACCTTTAGAAAGGAACCCCCAAAGGGTTTTTAAAAATACACCAATGTACAAGATCTGAATCAAAGCCCTAGGGCTGAAGATTCACTGCAACACATAGAATGGAAAGATGGGGCTGATATTATATAACAATTAATGCAGCCTCCTCCAATGAATACCCTAGATGAAAGGCTGATCCCTTCACTAGAAAACTTCCTCCCTAAATGGTGTACTGAAACCCCCTGCAACTCCTCCCTCAAAATAATGCAGTCCAAGATAGAAACTACGTTGTAGGGGTAAATAAATAAGCGTCGTGATGCCAAATGATGCAATAAGGCTCAAGGACCTTCCTTATTTTCCTCTCAATGGAAAGGAACCCTTATCGACTGAAAATAAGCATTGAAGTGACCCAAATATGTTCTCCATTTCTGCAACCTGCAACACAACTCAACCCTCAACAGGATCTGTTTTGTAGATGTAAGATGAAGCTTAGCCTAAAGCCTGAATGTGTAAATGAAGTACAATGCTCTTCCAAGAGGAATCTTAAGGAAAGAGGTGGTATTCCCAATCAGGAACACACTATTCTAAAAAGCACTTGAAATATTAGCTAAACAACCAAAGAAAGCTATATTGTCTAAATAGACCATATATTCAGAAATATCATATATCAATACATAATGAATATGGCTTCCATCCTCTTCCTTTTATAATAAATTATCTTCTAAACCCTAAGCCCCATTCATTAATGACACTACTTCCATGCAAAGAGTCTCCATCTAAAACTGCGTTGTCCCTCATTGAATGCCACTACTCCATGGCGGCGTTGTTGATTTGGTCAAAGTTGACCCATTCAAGGTGTTCCAGCCCCTTTTCACATCTAAGGGTGCTCAATTAAGCTACCAAGATGTCTTATTTTCACATTGGCATTGATTTTATTCTTATTTAAGGAGAATTATGGACCACCATAATCCTCTTATTCATAAAACAAGAAAGCAAAACAAAAATTAATATTCCAACTAGCTCATGGCTAATTGGGAATATTACAACCTGATTTTCAATTAGATCCAGGTTTTTCATTTTCTTCCATGGAATAAAAATTGAAGCCCCATCCAAATTCTTGGTTTACTTGCAAAAGGACATTTTGACAAATTCGGATGTAGACATAAATATACTTACTCGTTAAGATGCTTCTCCACTTGTTGTCTCCTTGAATTTGATGATGATATAGATAATAGAAAACCTCTCCTTAATGAAGATAGTGCTCTTCAAGAATGATTCTTGAACCCGCAAAGAGGGAGATCACTTTAGATCCTTTGATGGTGATGATGTTCAATAATGAATTATGAATGGTATCCTTCAATGGTAAGGACCTTGTTTCAAGGAGAGAAAATTTTCCTTAGAACTTTTGATGATGATGACAATGTCCTTGATCTTGCTTATCTTGGATGAATATACTTCAAGATACTTTGATTTGTAGATATATTCAACTTGATTAGGGTCTTTGTGGTCTTTTGATGATATCTTGGTGATCCCAAGACTTCTTTTGATCTATACTTCTTCTTTGATCTAGGGTTTTGGCACTTCTTTTTAGATCTTGACTTCAGGATGATCTTCTAGATTTGCTTTGATGTCCTTCTTTAATTCTTGAGTGTCTCTTGAAAATATTTTCTTCCTTGATATTTTCACCTTAACTCTGATACCATGTTGGGAAATATAGGGCATTGGAATTAGGAGATTTCTCTTTAATAATAACTACTTGTGAATTATTTTTACTTATTAAGTTAGAATCTTCTCTTTAATATTATTATGGTTTTCTTCTTCATAAAACAACTATCAAAGCATAAGCTAGACAAGAGACAAAATATAAGAAAATAGTTAGGGCCAAAACCTCTCCAACTTGAGAGGAAAACCCAAATGAATTCTTCTTATAGAAACTTCGAGTGACGAATACCAATACCACCACCTAGACCCTTAACACAACAACCTCTCCAAGACCAAGTCACAAGCCTTCTTGATTCAACTTCCTTAAGTCAAGGATGGTAAAACTTCTTCATTTTGCACCAACTCGGCTATCCTTTAGATTTCAATCCCTTAGATCAGATCTGCAACTTTTTGGCCTATTTTAGAAACCCTAGCATGTGTGGTTGACTAACCTTCAACCTTAATTTTTCTTTGCTCTAGGTGCATACTTCTTCCTTTCAAACTCAACTTGAGATTCACCTTGAATTCCTCCTTGATTTGACCTTCAAGCATGATTGTGATACCTTGGCTCTCTCTATAGTTTAGACATCATAGATTCTTCACATGTGTGGAGGATTTATAGCCTAGAACTGGTTGATATACTTTGGATTCTAGACTTCCTTATCTTTGCTTGATGTGTGGCTTCTCCTGCTAGCTTTTTCACACCTCCTCTTGTACTTTAGATCCTTTATCAAATTGTGGATTTAAGTGAAGCTGAGCTTCCCTATTTATAGTGGTCAGCTCATCCAAAATAAGTCAACTTCTCCTAGTGAAAAGGCTAACATGTGTTTATAAAAATATCTTTAGGCTAACTTGAAACTGAGCTTGTGACATGGTCTTGGAGGGTTAACAAAATTTATTTTACATGAATTGCATGCTCGAATGGGTATTTAATTCATGGCATTGACTTTATGACTTGATGACCAAACCTAAGGACTCATAGTGGAAGCCTTCACTATAAAATAAAATTCCTTGATCATTGTTACGGGAAATTTCACCCTAAGGTCTTGGGTTGGTAAACCTCACAGAGCAGGGGCATGTCATCAAAAGAAGGACTCAAATAAACAACTCCTATGCTTTAAACTAGAAAGTGAGGATTGAAGATCTAACCCATTTATACTTCGTTTGTAGTATATCCCGTAGGGTTCAAACCCCCCGTAAATCCTCGTGCTCCAGAACCTGCAAATCAGAAAAGAACAAGCACAAAAACCTAGTTGTATAGCATATATGTCCTAGATGTTAGCAGCATAGCACACATAATCTCGTAAAGATAACAAGAAATAAACTATTCAAGATTATTAATCATGTATAAGAGATATATGACACATGAACATCAGGAACAATAAGGCACTTATTTTATTGATAACATGTATAGAAAAAAAAATAGTGCAGAAATCAACTGAGATCTGCCACAGCCTCAAGCAAGTCATCCTATTGATTCGTTCAACCCTAGCCTCACAAATCTTCTTCCATGAATGCTGCACAAAGGATGTCACATAGAACGAGGGTGATCATCACAAGGAAACAAGGGTTTCCTCAAAATATGGGAAGTGTGGGAGGCACAGGGAAATATCTGACTCAATCAGGGTTATAACAGGCTATAATATCTATAATTATCTCTCTTCCTCCCCCTTAGGCCATTCCCTTGAGGGGTATTTATACTTCCTAAAATTAGTTTTTTCAGTTGGGGAACAGTTAGGCCATGGGCTGGGGTAGTTAAGTTATAGGAAAAACCGTAAACCTCGCCTCAATAATAGGGAAATTTAATATTTTTTAATATTTTAAATAGAATATGCGGGTTCTCTATATATGGACCCGATTTTATACGTGGAAAAAGATGGATAGAGTTGCGTATGGATTTTAAAATACTATTTTTTGAGAAATGTGACCAAGTCTGAATGGAAGGGTTGCCCAAGGTCAATGCATAAGTCATCAAGTATATATGGTGATAAATGATGCTATAACATATGTCCCCTAATATATGAGGTCAGAAGGGGTACATGATGGTCGAAATGTATTATGTTCATAGAAAGAACCTTGCGAGGACTAGAAATGACTTCACCAGATTTCATCCTGCCAAAACCTAGTGATAGAAATCAGAAAGATAGCTCATATCTGAGGTAGGCATACCCATGCTCATTCAAAGAAAAGCATGTCAGAATATGAAGTATGGAGCAGATCCAATATGTATACAAGTATAACTGAAATGTAAAGTACATAATGAATGATCTTATCACTACCCGAAAGTATAAGTGAAAATCTTGTCCAAGTATCACAAATATAAAACTGATCAATGATGTTGCATAGATATCTGATCACTGAAGTCACAACTGAATCTCCAAGTACCAAATCATAAGTGGTGGAACAAATGGTACAACACGCAACTCGGGTGCCAACATATAAGATGTTGCAGTGATGAAACTGTAACATATAAGGGTGGATGGTGTTACTAGCAGAAAACTAAAGGAGTTGTCAAAGTGAAGCAAAACATGTTGATACAAACCCAAGGTCTTCACCAATCACCATGGAACAATTCTACAAAATGGAAATAAATGAACTGAGGGTGAACATGTGAGAAATCATTTGATTATCAGTCATTGATGTATACCGTTAACAAACGTGAGACAACCCACCGATAATGATAATGAGCGTTGAGGTGCCCTATTACAATCTAACAAGTGCGAATAAATGAGTTGAAGCCGAACACCTGAAAGAATCTATCAATCAAGAGACAATGATGTATTCTCATTGTCGATAGCAAAGAGTTTTCCAATGATGACTGGAAAACCTAAGGTACTGACAAAAGGACTCTAGACCTTATTCCCAGAGCAACGAGTCAAAGTCGGTGGGAAAAGATCTGCTGGAAGGAAGGAATTACGGCATCCCACATCAGTCTAGCACGAGTATAACCCACAGTCCAAGATTTGGAAGGAATCGGACGAAGAAAAGTGAAGTAACCAACCTGAAGTACGTTTCCAGCATGCACAAAATGAAGCTAGTGCACGACAGAAACCTGTTGAACCAACCAATAATGAAAGTTGACAAAGAGGTGAGATATCCACCGATAGGGTCAAATGGAAATCAAGGTACTACACGAATCCCAGGAATGATAATGTACACTGAAGTTGAACACAATGGAAACCACTCAGTTAAAGACCCATAATGTTGATCAAATGCTAAGCAAAAGGTCACCTATCAATGATGGAAATAGGGCCAGGGTGTGGCTCTAGGTTTACTCTCAAAGCAATATGTCGTAGTCAATAAGAGACAAACCCGTCGGCAAGAAGTCAATGGAGACCTTCTCAAACTAGCACGATCAAAGGACCAAATAGCTTATGTGATAGAACCAAATACTGAAAAAAATGAGATGGTCAACTAAAAATGAGTCAAGAGACACTGCAGAAAGGTCGACTCACTTTCCTTGAACAAAATCTTGACTCATGTTGACTATGGCAGCAAATGATAACTTTGTATAAGTTTTTCATGCAGGAGGCATAAAAAAACCCTCCATATGATTGGAAGAGATAACCAACCGGGGGAGTACTGACTCAGCAACAAGGTTATGGCTTCTCCTAAGTCAAAAAATAAAACCATCCCAAATGGAGAAAAGACTTATCTTTTTTTGCTTTGTTCAAGGGCGACACAATTGACACTGTAGTTGCCATCAAGTATGGAAGTATTATCCCATTCCATCTCTTTTTCAATTATTATTTTTTTTTCATATTTCAAAGTCTGAAAGAGAATAAAATAATGCCTATAGTAAAAATGGATAGAATGAGTGTCAAAAAACAGATGCACTAGTTCCTAGGATAGGAACAATCCTATGCTCAATTCAAGGTGGCGAAAACTGGTAAGTGACACTCAAAGGAATTTTCCATCCATGGGTAAAGGTTTCAAGACGCAAAGTCTAATTCATTGCATGGTTAACTTGTATAGAAAGACATGGTCAAAAGAGGGCTTAAACGTGAGTCCAAATGAAGCCGTCTAAAGGCCAAGATAAACAAGTAGTCAATATGCAATGCAGTAACACAACTTAACAACACATGGGAGCCTCTAAGGTAAATGGCCAGAATAAAGATAGCGAAGAAGAATAAGAATGAAGCTTCAACACATAATTTATGGCGGTACTAAATAAGACTCACGAACCTACATAAATTGCAACATGGACGACAAATGCTAGCGATGAAATAACTAGGAAGCCCATGTAAGGATGGCTCTACCACCAAGTCATGATTAAAAAATTCGCGAGTGAAGTGGGTGAAAATTCATGAAATGATGGGGTCGACCCTATGGAAAGTGATTAGAATGGAGGCTTGTATGCAAAAATGTAATGAAAAGTGAATTCCCTAACCTATATGTCAGTGTAGAATCAAATACCTGCCATGACAGGTCAACAGTCATGGATCCAAAGGAAAACTTGAAAAATCTCAAATTCACCAGAATGTGCTTGAAAATAAATTTTCCCAATGCTAACAAGCCAAAAGGTTAAATAGCATTAATTATTGAAAATGCAGCAAGATGATGGAGCTTAGTGAAATGAAGTCACCTTCACTAAGTGGGCCCGCAGGCGAATTCTAGCGCAAAGTCTATTTTTAGACTATGTCTATTTTTTAGACATATGGAGCATGGTCCAGGGGTTGCAGTATGTTATTCTTGGAGTATTGGTCATGTTGGTAAAAATAGATGGGACTCTATTTTTTGACCTATAGGTCGATAGGTCGATGTCTATTTTTAGACTGCCTATCCTAAAAATAGGGAAGTCAAATATTATTCACCCTTAATAATATTTGGACTATAAACAACAGTTTACTCTCTTGGAGCACTTCAGTTCGAGCCTTTGAAGTCGCTCATGCATCTGACAGAGGAATTACGCTATTCCTGTGGTTTGATGGCATCTTGCATGGTTGACTTCGCTAGGACTTCGTTGCGAAGTTTGCTGAGTTAATGAGACAAAATGCAGTTGGAGTTGTGTTCGTTTATTTTAGTTGAACCGGTTGAGATTAGTTTAACTAGCTAATCAATTAGTTATGAGTGGAGTGAATTAAATATTATTTAATTCATTAATTAGTAACTCATTATTCAACTCAAGAACACATCGCTTACTACAAAGGCATGATCAGCCTGAAGGAGACCAAAGGAAAGAGGTAGATGAAAGGGTGAGTTAGCTATCGTTGGCGACACCGGGGCCAGCATGAGATTTGCACCACACTTGGAGGAATTTCCCCATGATGATTGCAACTGTCAAGCCAAGGGAGATTCGAACCTTGAACTTCATATAGACAGCTCCTCGAGTTGTGCAATAGAGGCAAGAACAAGGTGAGTTTTGAACCAGTAACCTGTTCAAAACTGAGCTAGTTTGTGTGTAACTTCATGAGAAAGTACTGAGTACTTGTGAGGAGTATTGTACTGAGTTGTTACACGATTTCTCCATTATAATATACACAATATCTGTGGGGTTTTCAGCTATAAGCTTTCCCCATACATACTGTGTTAATGTGTATGATGATTTGATGTGTTATCGCTTGATTTTATTTCCGCATGTGTGATGATCTGAGTGGAAGAGATTATGTGTTGCATATAAATTTGAATTGTATGTGACCAGGATAGTCTCGGTGGATAATTAATCATTATTCAGCAAATTTCTACATGGTATCGGAGCTATTGAAGTAGAGATTGATCATCACAGTGATTACAAACTTATTTCAGTAGACAGAGTCTACATGCGGGCCAGGTAGCCTCTGGATCCATCCTTTCTTTGAAAGGTGATATATCCAGTAAATGCCCCTTGCAGTCGATCTCTGTGCTAGAAACAATTTGTTCTCATAGATCTAAAGCGGTTGAGCTTTGAAGTGGAATTCGAATTTTTGCAGCAGTTTTGTTTTCTTGGTGCCGGTGTTGAAAATGTCTTTCAACGGTTTGCGACTCGAATATGCTCTTGAAGGCAGTTCGAATTATGTTGCATGGAAGGATCGCATGGAGGCAGTATTAGAAGATAATGGTCTGAAGGAGTTCGCAGATACGGATGTCCAAAAGCCCACTGATCCTGCTGAAGTCGAAGCATGGCAAAAGAAGATGGCGAAATGTCGAAGGATCCTGTTGGAGGGCGTCAAGGATCATATTGTATCTAGCCTGCATGGAAAGGCTTCTCCATATTTAATGTGGAAAGCTTTGACGGATCTATTCCAGAGTAAGAGCGACCAAAGGAAGCTGGCGCTCAAATATAAGCTCAGAAACATCAAGATGGAGAAAGGCGACAGTATCGCCAAATACCTCACGAAGTTCACTCAATGCAGAGATGAGCTGGGAAGTGTGGGGGTGACTGTCGAAGATGAGGACATGGTCAACCTGGCTCTCCTTGGTCTTCCGAAGGCTTGGCACTCATATCAAGATAGTTTCAATGGTCGGGAGAAGCTGCTGGGATGGGAGCGCCTTTGGGCGGATCTCATGCAGGAGGAGATAAGGAGGACTACTCGAGATGGATCTTCATCAAAGGGAGCCGATGAAGAAAACTGCGCTTTGGTGTCCAAAGCAAAGAAGGGGAAGGGTAAGAAAACCTCTCATTCTGGTGCTAAGGGCAAGAAGCAGGATATGGCGAAAGTGAAGTGTTTTCACTGCCATGATCACGGACATTATGCTACCAATTGTCCAAAGAAGAAGAAGAACAAGCAAGCGGGAAGATCTGCAGATGGAGAAGCTTTGGCTTCATAGTTTGAGCTTGACTTTTCACTGATCGCATGCTTGGTTTCAAGTGTGATGGGATCGGTATGGTTCTTGGACAGCGGTGCGTCATTTCATATGACGGGAGATCGGGAGTTGTTCTCAGATCTGGAGGACAAATATTTGGGTGTGCACATCGAGATGGGCGATGATGGTAGATACAGTGCGACTGGTATCGGTACCATATCCTTTCGGAGGGAGTCTGGTAAACCCTTTGTATTGAAGGATGTCATGCATGTACCTGGATTGAAGAAGAACTTGATCTCTGTGGCGATGTTGGAGGATAAGGGGTATGATGTGGTCTTCACCGAAGGAAAAGCCTTCCTGCGCAGTAAGACTACTGGAGAGACCCGGAAGATAGGGGTTCGAACTCAGAACCTTTATCAGTTGCAGGTAGATGACTGCGCAGCTATGGCATGCAAGGCGGGAGAAGTGGTGAGCCGGGATGATGAGGGCGAACTGTGGCACAGGAGATTTGGCCACCTTCACCATGGAGCTTTGAAGATCCTGCAGCAGATTTCTACTGGGCTTCCTAAGGGCACTCTTGCGCAGTCAGATCAGTGCAAGGGGTGTACCTTGGGGAAGTATGTGAAAGCCACCTTTCACGAGAAGGATAGCCGCGCCACAACAATCCTTGAGAGAGTTCACACAGACATGTGTGGTCCTTTCTCAGTTGCTTCGACAGCAAAGCACAAGTATTATGTGATCTTTGTTGATGATTTCTCTCGAAAGTGCTGGATCTTCTTCATGCAGAAGAAGAGCGATACATTCGCGAAGTTCTGTGAGTTTAAAGCACTGGTCGAGAAGGAGTCGGGGAAGAAGGTGATTGATCTAAGGAGTGATAACTATGGTGAATTCATCTCGGCTGAATTCAAGGAGTTCTGTAGCGCAGAAGGGATTCGGAGAGAGCTCATCGCACCCCATAACCCACAGCAGAACGGGGTGGCTGAGCGGAAGAACAGAACGATCGTGGGTGCTGCACGGGCGATGTTGCATGATCAGGGCCTACCCTTTCACTTGTGGGCTGAGGCATGCAATACAGCAGTGTATGTGCAGAACCGTTGTCCTCACAAGGTTCTTGGCATGAGTACACCAGAGGAGGCTTATTCTGGCAAGAGGCCCGATATTTCCCATTTGCGGATTTTCGGATCTCCTGTCTACATGCATGTGACGAAGGATGCAAGAAGGAAGCTGGATCCAACTGCTGAAGTTGGAATATTTGTGGGGTACACCGATACACCTCACAACTATCGGGTGTATGTGCCAGACAGTCGCAAGACTGTTGTGCGACGGGATATAAAATTTCAGGAGGAGAAAGCCATGCAGTGTTCGCTTGAGAGGGAGCTACACTTGCATGCAGATGAGGAGCCGTTAGTTCCTAAGGAGGAGCTTCCGGATGTGGATCAGCCACAAGAGGAGGTTCAGGAGGTGGAAGAAACCACCCATGCAGCGCCAACCATCAGAGGACGCATGCGCACTACAGAAGCTGAGCGACTGGCTCGGGATGCAGAGAAGATTGTAGGACCACTTACAGCACAGCGCAGACAGAGACAGTCACCGGATCGGTACACTGGATACATGGCTCTTGTGAGTCAATGTGTTGTGACGGAGCCATACTCTTTTGAGGAAGCTGTGGAGGAACCCACATGGGTTGATGCCATGATCGAAGAATATGATTCGATCGTCAAGAACAGTGCATGGGAGATTGTCCCAAGACCGATGGGGAAATCAGTGGTGGGTTCGCGATGGATCTACAAGGTGAAGCAGGCAGCTGACGGGAGTGTGGAGAAGTACAAGGCGAGATTTGTCACCCGTGGCTTTTCACAGATCGAGGGGATTGACTATGAGGAGACTTTTGCACCTGTCGCAAGGTACTCTTCCATACGAACGATCCTTGCTCTCTCAGCGCAGATGGGGTGGCACATTCATCAGATGGATGTGAAGACTGTGTTCCTCAATGGAGTTATTGAGGAAGAGGTGTACATAGAGCAGCCTGAAGGTTTTGAGATCTTCAGCAGTGAGTCGCATGTGTGCCGACTCAAGAGAGCCCTGTACGGGCTGAAGCAAGCACCTCGTGCTTGGTACACTCGGATAGACAGCTACTTCACCGGGCTTGGATTCTCCAAGAGTGAGGCGGATCCAAACCTGTACCAGATTGTGGTGGAGGGGAAGCTGTTGATCATCGCACTGTATGTAGATGATCTGATTTTGACTGGCGATGAGCAGTTGATACTTTCATGCAAGGAGGATCTTGCACGAGAGTTTGAGATGAAGGACTTGGGCATCCTTCATTATCTCCTGGGATTGGAGATTTGGCAGCGCAGCGGAGGACTGTTTGTTTCTCAGGGCAAGTATGCCCGGGAGATTCTGGAGAGGTTCAACATGCAAGGCTGCAAGCCTGTTGACACTCCTCTTCCTGGTGGTTGGAGGAAGGAGGATGCTACTTCATCGGAGGTAGTGGATGCCACTGTCTATCGACAGTTGGTGGGGTCGCTTATGTATCTGGTCAATACACGACCCGATATATGCTATGAAGTTAACCAGCTTTCGCAAGCTATGGTTAAGCCTACCAAGCTCTTTTGGAAGGCAGGCAAGCATGTATTGCGCTATATTAGAGGCACATCGGGATATGGTCTATGGTACAGACAGGAGGATGGAGCGAAGCTTTCTGGCTTCACTGATGCAGATTGGGCAGGGAGTCCAACGGACCGGAAGAGCACATCCGGAGGAGTTTTCAGCATTGGGTCGACAGCAGTTTCCTGGTACAGCAGGAAGCAGAGATCCGTGGCACTCAATTCAGCAGAGGCCGAGTACATGGCAGCTAGCTTGGCTGCATGCGAGGCTATTTGGATGAGGAAGATCCTCGCAGGATTGTTCAGGTTGCATTTGGAGCCTACAGTGATCTACTGTGATAACCAGAGTTGCATTAAAATCTCGGCTAATCCAGTATTTCATGATAGTTCCAAACACATCGACATCAGGTATCATCATATCATAGATTGTGTTCAGCGGAGAATCATGATGCTTTCATATGTTACCACGGAGGATCAGGATGCCGACATCCTGACGAAGGCGCTCACCAGGAGCAAGTTAGAATTCCACAGAGGCAGGATAGGGGTTGCAGATAATCCATATCTTGATGAGAGGGAGTGTTGAAAATGCATCAAGATGATGGAGCTTAGTGAAATGAAGTCACCTTCACTAAGTGGGCCCGCAAGCGAATTCTGGCGCAAAGTCTATTTTTAGACTATGTCTAATTTTTA
Organism: Pinus albicaulis; assembly: GCA_034641835.2. Lineage (NCBI taxonomy): Eukaryota > Viridiplantae > Streptophyta > Pinopsida > Pinales > Pinaceae > Pinus > Pinus albicaulis. Next base: position 107,912,688 of record CM076571.1, on the reverse strand, counting down.
GACATATGGAGCATGGTCCAGGGGTTGCAGTATGTTATTCTTGGAGTGTTGGTCATGTTGCTAAAAATATATGGGACTCTATTTTTTGACCTATAGGTCGATAGGTCAATGTCTATTTTTAGACTGCCTATCCTAAAAATATGGAAGTCAAATATTATTTACCCTTAATAATATTTGGACTATAAACAGCAGTTTACTCTCTTGGAGCACTTCAGTTCGAGCCTTGGAAGTGGCTCATGCATCTGACAGAGGAATTACGCTATTCCCAAGGGTTTGATGGCATCATGCATGGTTGACTTCAGTTAGGACTTCAGTGGTAGAAGTTTGGTGGAGTTAATGAGACAGCTAGTGGAGTTGTGTTCTGTTTATTTTAGTTGAACTAGTTGAGATTAGTTTAACTAGCTAATCAATTAGTTATGAGTGGAGTGAATTAATATTATTTAATTCATTAATTAGTAACTCATTATTCAACTCAAGAACACATCAGTTCACTACAGTGCATGATCAGTTCAGTGGAGACCAGTGAAAGAGGTAGATGAAAGGGTGGAGTTAGCTATCAGTGGCGACATCAGTTGTGCATGAGATTTGCACCACACTTAGAGGAATTGCCCATGATGATTGCGCTGTCAAGCCAAGGAGATTCGAACCTTGGATCTCTATTTAGACAGGCCTGGATTGCGCAATAGAGGCAAGGCAATTGGCGGTGAGTTTTGAACCAGTAACCTGTTCAAAACTGAGCTAGTTTGTGTGTAAATTCATGAGATAGTACTGAGTACTTGTGAGGAGTATTGTACTGAGTTTGTTACATGATTTCTCCATTATAATATACACAATAGCTGCGGGGTTTTCAGCAATAAGCTTTCCCCATACATACTGTGTTAATGTGTATGATGATTTGATGTGTTATCGCTTGATTTTATTTCCGCATGTTTGATGATCTGAGTGGAAGAGATTATGTGTTGCATATAAATTCGAATTGTATGTGATCAGGATAGTCTCGGTGGATAATTAATCATTATTCAGCAAATTTCTACATTAATCAAATTCAAAAAATAAAAGAAAACAAAATTTGTGAAAAAATTTCAAATTTTGGGCATAAATAAACATTTTGACTCACATTTTCATCATTTGTGCAGTGCAAAAATGGAAAAAGAGCTCTGGAGAAAAAAAACATCTTCTTGAATACGGAGCAACCGGCCACAGAATCACCTCAAATCAGTCAAGTAAACCTTTTACTTATCTCATTTATCAATTTCATTCCTATTCCAAGCAAATTTTTAGATTTTTGACCGTAGGAAGTATATTTTCTTTGAAACTCTCTGCATATATGCAGGTTCATTATATATGGACCCAAGTGTATATGCAGAAAACGTTGCGCAGAGTCACGTATGGATTTTAGAATACTCTTTTTTGAGAAATGTGACCAAGTCTAAATGGAAGGGCTGCTCAAGGCCAATGCATAAGTCATCAAGTATATAGTGGTGATAAATGATTCTATAACAATCATGAAACCCATGATTCAAGTATTACACAAATAATTTTATTTTCTTCTTTACATCAATGACATAAAATCATAATTACACATGTCCTTATGAAGATCGAATTGATTTACGTTTTTCAATAGTGAGAAGGTTGAATAGAAGTAGAGAGTGCTTCATATCCACTATTGAGCCTAGATGCTTCGATGTATGAGTGTTATTGATTGCAGAATGTGCATATCTATTTGTTGAAGTTGTCTATTGATTCAGAACTTCAGATTTCAGATCAAATATGTAGAGAACCATGGAAGAGTTATTGGTTGTGATGGAGAGCTTGTATTAGCTCCATATTTGGATATTCTCACATATGTTTCTTGCAAGAGTTGCTAATGCATTCGACACATAGCCATAGTGTCGTATGTTGTTATTTGCATTATGCACTATTTATTTTTGGTGTGAGGATATGCTATTGTAGCTACTAGCTATCATTGTATTCAGTTTTGATGCATAGTTTTGGTCACTATTTTGCTGGTGTAGAGAGTATTTTTTATGGTGGTATTTTGGTTTATTAATGTTGGTGTATTGCTTCTAGAGTTGTATTGTAGAGTTGAGTCCATTTGAGCAGATAGTATTGGGATTTTTGAAAATATATGAAAGGATATTTGCATAGAGGTGAGGAGAAGTGATTTCATGGATGTGGAGAAGTGATTGAGAAGTCAGCAAAGGAACAATTTCTCAATCCAATCAGAATTGGTTAGTCCTATCGGAGTGGGGTGAGGATCATGGTAGCTTTCAGCAGATGGTAGTTCGTAGATCCGTGGAGAACATAGTCTTCTGAGTTGTTCAGTAGTATTGAGGCTCTGGGTTGATCGGTGTTAGCCTTATGTATATCAGGTCGAGTCTCCATACTGATGGGAGATATCTATTCTATGTAAATGATATTATTTTCTTAATAGAAGATTCAGATAGGTGCAACAACAACAAGGGTGGTTTTTTTCCCGGTGAAGGGTTTTCCACGAGAAGTTTTGTGTCTCATATGTGGTGATGATTTTTATCATTGTGTTATGTTAATTTTCTTTCATTGATGTTACTCATAAGTTTAAATGCTTATCATTTACTACAAGATTGTTTTTTGTATTGCCCAAGTGGACTTAATCTATGTGAGTTAAGTTATAATTAATGTGGAGTGTTTCAAATATTGGCTTGGTTATTGTAGAGCCTCATGATTGCCTCATTTTTGGCATTTTCTTTCGCTTAGATTTCCTTCTTTTGTCATCACCATCAACTCAAATAAGTGTCAAAATGAAAATTTTTGATTTGGTAAGGTATTTTAATGACTTGTTTCTCATATTTTGAAATGTTCCTTATTATTAGATTAAAATTTGGATTTAGCTACAGAATTAATGTAATTCTACAGCTAATCCACATTTATGTAGCCATCGATATGGTTTGATGTGTTCTAAGGTGTCAACTGAGCGGCGAAGTATGCGGGAAAGTGGAGAATGACCCTCTCATCGATTTCCTCCTATCCATCCGATCCGAATCAGGTAGTAAATCACCCACATGCACAGTCAAAGGGATGGTCAACCAAGTGTTAAAACAAGCAAGCGAAGAATCTGAAGCCATCATTCACGATTTTCTTTGCAAAGTAGAAAATCGTGAAGCAACGAAATTCTACTTTCTGTTTAGAATTTAAAATAGAGTTTGTTAGTCCAAATAGGCGCAAAATCCTCAAAACAATTAATGACAAGCTTTTATAAATACAAGGCTAGAAAATGTATTAGAATGTGAATTATGGGGTGATTATGAACTTATCAAAACTCTGTTTTATTTCTGGTTTGAATGAAGAAATATTTTGTAGCTTCAATACGCAACTAGTGTTGGAGTATATTTGAAACCATCGATTGTGGAGGGCCCCTACAATAGATAATGTTCTATTTGTATGTTCTGCATTTAGATATTTACATAGCTTCATTTTTTATCAGTTGATACAGCATTGAGTTTATGATTTCACTGTGTTATTTCCAAAATTTTGTAGTGTTATTTAACGTATATGCATGATTTTCTTTTATCATATGTTGTAGCTTCAATTTATGTTTTTACTGTATTGTACTCATTTCCAGAATTTCATCTAATTAGAATAAACGTTTAAATGAATTGTTTTTGTCATTTGATGGAGGTTCATATTTCTTTTTGAATGGTTAAATTGCAGAAGTAATCTTAGTTTTCTTTCCTTGCAATAGTGGTTTATGGTAGATTAGTTTTTCCAGTGTGATTTATTTTAAGAACATTAAATGATTTCATTTCCAGCTTCAGTAAGTTCCTTTCAAACAGTGGTGATTTGATGATTTACTTTTTCGCACATGGATTAGAATGATTTCTAGTTTTATAGTTATTTTTGGCGAGAACAATAAGTAATTTATTCATTTCTCTGCTCAGTCTCAATTACATAACATTTCATTTCTAAAAATACAAAAATATTAGAGTTATTTTTCTAGATTTTGATTTTCTTATATTAGATTCTTAGAATTCTTAGATACTAACAGATAAATCATTTAAGACTTTTCTTCAAAAGATTTGTTGTACTTTTTTAAACTTAGTTAAATTAGAATTTAGTTTAGTTGTAATTCAATTCATCAAGAACATACAAAATAAAAACATATTTAAAAAAAACCTTCACAAATACAATCATCACAATAAAATAAGTAAGAAAGGCTTCTAACATATATAGTGCACTTGCACTTCACAAGATTACCAACTCCGGTCGATAATTTATGATAGAAATTTAATAACATTAAACTGACTAAACATTTTGGCACCATTGTCGGGGAAGTGTAAAAATGAGTCTTTTCTCTCTTGTAAAACAAAAAAAAACAAAAACAAAAAAGCCATAAAAATAGAAAAATTACATGCGTAGAGAAAGAGATTCTAGGGGTAGATTTATAGCTAGAGGTAGAAGCTTAATTCAAACAACACCACTCACCCCATCTAGACCTCGTAATGCCACACCATCCACCAAAACTTGCATATCATTCTTGGTAGGTAGACATAGACTTCCAAAGGAATTAATATCAGAAATTCAACCTAGAGATTCACCAACTTCATCAACTGAAGCAGTTGTGGAAGAACAAGATCCTACATCACCAAAAGAAGGATTAATTTTCCTAACCTCTACTCGAGAACAATTTTTAGCTCAAGAACTAGAAATCCCTAGTGAGGAAGAGGAAGAAGAAATCATATTTAATATACCATTGATAGAAGAACTAGAAGAATTAGAAGAAGAACAGACAATCCCAATATTGGAATCTTATATCAGTTCGGAAGAATATACAATGGATGGGGAAGGCCCAAGGATAAGTATGTAGAAATTTAATACAATAACATGTATATTACTAGACTCCACTGATCTAACAATTAAATCCTCTGTTAAGTAAAGAATCCTTCTACTCAATTCTTTACGGAAATTAAATCGCCAATTGCAAAACACATGAAGAAAAATCAAGTGCACATAACAAGATGTTTTACCGTGAAAGCTTAAAGCTTAAAACCCCAACTATCATATATTATGTATATCATGGAATCATGAAACAATATTGTTGAGCCCCAAGATTGTGCTTTCTTTCATCTTACTTTACCTCATTTTCCTTTGTCCATTGTTATCCCAGACCCAAATGATCAATGAAATTAGTTAAAATTACTTTTAGAATGATTAACATGGCTAACTTGCTAAGTTTTGTGATTTTGTCATTGTAATGCATTTTGACCGAAACTAGCTGCAGAATGCAGACATTCCGTAGCTAACCGGTAATTCTGCAGCTGTCTTCACGTTTAAGCATGTTCCAGGTGTCCTCTCAGGAAAAGCCACACATGGGTATATTCCAAATTATGTCCTCATCGTTCGTTGCTCACCATGAAGAATGAACCGAATTCTGGACGTGGTTTTGGTACGAGGGAACTCATTCAAGGAGGCAGACTTCTAATAGGACTGTCCTAGTCCAGATGTCCTTTTTCCCTTTACGCTGCCATATTTAGAGTCATAGTACGATTTTGATAAGGAAAGACAATGATTCCCGTATTGTTGCAAGTTCTGTTATGTAGATTTGTTATAAAAGCACTCGGGAAACCGAGAGACAAGCTCTAGATTTTGCTTAGATTTCATGTATTGACTGCTATATTTCTGAAGACCGAGACTACTCTGTTTCAAGTTATTTTCCTTTAATGAAGAAGACAGCATTGCTTTGAACGCGTTGAGTTGATTTTGAGTTAGATTCCGTCTGGTGGTAGAGGGCCCCTGCCTCCTGCACGGCTTTACTTTCGTAATCTAGATAAGTATCTTAGTCGTTTTCATGTTTTTGAAATTTGAGTTCATAGTTAATTTCATTAGCCACTATAGCTATACTTGTTCTAAGAAACTCTTCCAAAAGAAGAAACTCTTTCAAAAGATCATGATAATGAATGGGAAATGGTTGTAGTGTTGTAGGATTTATTTTTAATTTATTTTGTTCATTATCACAGTTGAACTTATACTAAGCAAACTCTTCCAAAAAATCCTTATGATGTCTAAGGCATGACTGTGATACTGAATGTTTCAGTTGTTTGTTTGCACTAAGTAGCATAGATGATCTTACTCTTAAAACGCTCTTCCAAAACATCATAATGATGGGTAGGAGATAGCTCTGATGACTTAGTTTTTAAATTTCTTTCAGTCTTTATGTTTGCATTTGCACTGAATTTTACAGCCAAGATTGTTCTAGCAAGCTCTTCCAAAATACCATTCATGATGGACAAAACAGGTTGTAGAATCCCATAGATTAATGCATGATAACTTAGTTAGGGAGCTCCGGAGTCAAATTGCATTCAATTCATGCTCTGTTATTTTGTTTTAAGTTTGATAATGACTTGTTAGTTCAGCACTGTTTTAGACTAGTGACATCCTAGTTCAGTTCTAGCCTAGCTCATTTTATTTTCATTCCACATTTAGTTGTCATCTATTGCATATTAGATTACATTAGTTGTTAAACTTAAACAATACGGCCTTCATTATTTACAAAATCTCTTTTGTTCCAAATCCATAATTGAATCATAACCATCTGAACAGAAAACAGTATCATCTCAAGGCTTGAAGTACTTTTGCAACTTCTTCATAAACAAAACCTTTCCTCAAAATACTACTTTAAAAAGAAATCCATAACTTTTGAATAAGGTTTAGTGATGTTAAACTAAGTTGCAGAATAGAATTAGGAGCTAGTCTTAGAGTAGAGATCTTATGATGCTAACAATATTTTTTTCCAAATGTGTTTGAACAAATCTTTAACCATGGATAAAATGTTGTATCATTATAAGTTGATTGTTTAATTGTTAGTTAGGAGAATTTGTATACTTAGTTGACCATTTCTCAAGCTCTCCCAAAATACCTTTGATGAAAGAATTAGACAAGTTAAGTTTATGTTTTGATTCATTTTCTTGAAGTCATTATCAAGCTTTGTATTTTTCTTAGTCATAGTTTAGGTTTGATTCTGTTTCAGTATTTGCATTTGCACTTGTCATTTGTCATCAACCAATTAGGCTTCACTCTATTTTTAACAAGTAGCTTCTTTCCACTAGCTTTGTAGTCATTTTCCTTGTGAAACATAAAAACCATCAAAAGACCAAAAACATCATAAATCATCATAAAATACCAAAAACATCATAAAACACTAAACACAACGCATTAGGAGACAAACACCTAGGCACATACAGTGCACTTCACTTCAGCAGTTTACCAACCCTGGTTGACAATTAAATGAACTCAATTTAGGAGACTAAGTTGAGCACAAACATTTTGGCGCCGTTGCTTGGGAAGTGAAAACTAGGTAACCTTTGTTTCTTAATTCCAAAAAAAAATTATATGCATAGAGAGAGAGATTCAAGGGGTAGATTCATAAGCAGCAGAAACATAAATTTGATTCCTAGAACACCACTTGTTTCACCTAGACCAAGGGCTAGTACACCTTCAACTCAGACCCATATTCCATCCTTTACTGATCCTAGACTTCTAGAAGACCTAAGATCAGATATCCCATTAGAGAAACCTTCCACTTCATCCATTGAACCTGCCTTAGAAGAAGATCTAAAGACTCCTGTCAGGGATACAAACTTTTCCACTTCCACAGGAGAGTCAAACATGGCAGAAGAAGGGGGAGGAGGAGTCTTTAATGGAGAACACACATTATTTGGAGGTAGAGGTAGAGGTAGAGGAGAAGGAGGTAGAGGTGCATATGGAGGAAGAGGTAGAAGAGAAATAGGAAACTCTTTTGGGTTCCCTATAATTGATGAAGAAACCAATACAACCATGAAAAACATTTCACCCTCTATCCTTCCAAACTTCTATGGACTTAAAACTAAAGATCCTGAAACCTTCCTATTCGAATTTGAGATCCTGTGTAGAACTTATGACTACTTACAAGATGCTCAAAAACTTAAACTATTTCCTTCAACATTGAAAGGAGCAGCACTGAAGTGGTTTATGAGTTTGATCAACAGTTCTATTAGGACATGGGAAGACATGAAACAAGCATTTCTAGAGAGGTATTTGGATTATTGTATGCCTTTCAATCATAAGGAAGAAGTGTTTAAGATGGTACAAAAAGAAGATGAAAACTTGGAAGATTTGTTGGAGAGATTTCATTACAACATCAAAAGAGAAAAAATGGAAAACCTAGATCAAGACACCTTAAAAGCTCTTTTGTTGAAAACAGTTAGGGATGAATGGTTGGATATCCTTAACATGATGGGAAAAGGGGATATATCACAGCTCACATTACCTGAAATATCTGAGTTATGTATCAACCTTTCAAGAGGAAAATCTAAAACTGTCAAAGGTCCAAGAGATCCCGCTCTTGCAAGGGCAAGTAAGTCTGCTTCTGGGACAGTAAGTAGATCAGAAATAGGACACATGCTTGATGATTTTAAATCTGACATCTTAGGGAGTCTTAGTGAACAAATAGACACCCTCAAGATACAAAACAAGCAAAAGGCTGAATCCGATGCCTTGGCAATCTTTTGTCCCAAATGTAGAAAGAAACATGCCTTGAGAGAGTGTCCTTTGGATGTAAAAGTTGTAGAAACCTGTGTCATTTGTTCTGAAAAACATGAGACCAAGAATTTTCCTTCTCTTCCTGGTCTCAAAGCTATCTTTCAGGAGGAAACTCCTACAGATTCCACAGAATCTCTTAATTTTGTCTCTAGAAGACCTTGGCAGGGACCTCAAACACAAGGATTCCATGATCAAATGTATAATCAACCTTCACCTTGGAATTCTTGGCAGCAACCTTGGCCTCAATTTCAAAATAAATCTCAAGCTTGGGCACAAGGAGCACAAAATCCCTTTGGAAGATACTCTCAGTAATCAGTATCCACCATCCTATCCACCATACCCACATTTTTATCCTCAAAATCCTCAAAAAAAATTTCAACAAAATCCTCAACAACATCATCAGAACCTACCACATCAAAATCAACCACTTCCATTACCATTTCCTCAAAAATCAAATCAGTTGCCTGCTCAACCCATACCAAACCCCAACAATAAAAATCCTCAGAACACATACATGATAGAAGGCCAATAGTTTCCAACTTATTTAATTACTCCTTTAGACCTTAGTAATGTTCAACTTAGGTCTGGAAGAATACTTGAAAAGAGGAAACCTTCTGTGATCATACAAGAACAAGATAACTCTGAGGAAGAATCTCTACGGGTGAATAAAAGTCTTGAGGAAGACACATCTTTTCAAGACCCAAACACTGAAAAATTAAAGCAAAAAGATCCAATAATTTCAACTCCTGTATTAGAGCAACCATCCACATCTACTTCTATACCTCCCTTTCCAGAAATATTACAAATTGATAGAGGTGTAGAAAAACAAATTATGGTGCCTAATTATGATTTCCTAGATGAGCCGAGAAATGTTTGCATTAAAATTCCATTATTACAATCCATCAAGGAAATTCCAATTTTAGCCAAAACAATAAAGGAGTTGAGCATGAAGAAAACAAGAAAAAGAATAAGAGAAACAAAGAAAATTCAACTGGTAGGAAAAATAGCAGACATTATGATGGGCAAGATTGTTATTCCAAAGTATCTTGACCCAGGAAATCCAGTTGTTAAAATTCACATCAATGGAATTGAAATCCAAAACACACTCATTGATTTAGGAGCAGCAATCAATATCATGAGTAGACAAATCATGGATAAAATGAAACTTCCTAATCTTCTCTTTACACCCACACTATTACAATTAGCAGATAGATCTGTGATCAAACCAGATGGGGTAATAGAAGACATTCCAGTGTCCCTAGATTCTTGGGAGTACCCTGTGGATTTCATGATCCTAACTCCTAAGAATAATCTAGGAGGCCATCCTGTTATATTAGGAAGACCTTGGTTGGCTACAGCTGATGCTTTTATTAGTTGTAGGTCCGGTGATATGTATATTTCTGATGGTAGTTCAACTAAGAAATTCACTTTATATCCTCCAACTAGGACAATTACAGATCTAGATGACACTCAATGGATAGAGGATGAAGAAGATTTACAACCACTCTTCACAATTTCAGAAATTAGTGAAGATAATCAAATTCTGAATACTCTAGAAAACTTTGAATCCTCTCCATAACACAAACATGAATCATTTCAAGAGGGATCCAATATTGAGTTTTTGTCATCAAGGCAGATGTCTCTTCATTCTATGGATAAATTTGGCAGCTCTACAAGTGAGATTTTTCCAGGCAAAACTTTGAACATAAACAAGAACCTAGAAAATCTCAACAAGAAGAGTTAGTCAAAGTATTACAGAGACATTCTTCTGCATATGCATGGGAATACACTGACATGAAAGGGATAAGCCCCAAGACTTGCACTCATCACATCTATATAGAGGAAAATTGCAAACCAATCAGACAACCTCAAAGACGGATGAATCCAAATATTAGGGAGATTGTTAAAGAAGAATTGCAAAAATTGTTAAATGTTAACTTCATCTATCCTATTTCAGATAGTCAGTGGGTTTCTCCTTTGGTAATTGTGACAAAGAAAAATGGTAATTGGAGGGTATGTGTTGACTACCGGGAACTAAACAAAGCTACTCTTAAAGACCATTTTCCCTTACCTTTCATAGATCAAGTGTTAGATACATTAGCTGGCAAAAAGTACTTCTCATTCCTAGATGGGTTTAGTGGTTACAATCAAATCCAAGTAGCACTTGAAGATCAAGAAAAAACCACATTTATCTGTCCTTGGGGTACCTATGCTTACCGATTATTTCCATTTGGATTATGCAATGCACCTGCAACATTCCAAAGGGCAGTATTAGGAATTTTTTCAAATCTAATACATGATTGTGTAGAAGTATACATGGATGATTTCACAGTTTATGGAAACACATTTGAAGAAGCTTTAGCAAACTTGGAAAAAGTTTTAAAGAGATGTCAGGAAGCAAATCTTTCACTTAGTCATGAGAAATTTTTTATGATGTTTACTGAAGGTATTGTTTTGGGGCATCACATTTTAGGGGATGGGATTAGAGTTGATGAGTCAAAAGTTGAAGTCATCTCTAACTTATCTATTCCAAGTTGTCAAAAATATGTTAGGATTTTTCTAGGATTTACAGGATATTATCGGAGGTTTATATAAAACTTCACCAAGATAGCATCTCCGCTCTTCAAATTTCTTACCAAAGACTGTGAATTCAAGTGGAATTTTGATTGCCAGTTAGCCTTTGAGACCCTGAAAACCAAAATTTCTGAAGCACCTATTTTAAGGGGACCTAACTGGAAGTTACCTTTTCATATCTCAACAGATGTTTCTGATACAGCTCTAGGAGCAATATTGGGACAAAAAGACCTGATTCCTTATGCCATCTACTATACCAGTAAAAATTTGACTCCTGCAGAGTTAAACTATACTGTAACTAAAAAAGAGTTTTTAGCTGTTGTTCATGCCATAAACAAATTTAGACACTATATAACAAGCTATGAAACTTTTGTTCACACTGATCATTCTGCAATTAGATACTTAATGAACAAATCAATTACTAATGGCAGAGTCATAAGATGGTTATTTCTTTTACAAGAATTCAACATTACCATTCTAGATAGGCCTGGAAAACAAAACACAGTAGCCGATTTCCTATCTAGACTCCAAAACATCAAAGATGACACTCCAGTTGAAGATCAATTTCCTGATGAATATCTTTTTGCAATTTCTACTCAAACTCCTTGGTTTGCTGACATTGCTAATTATTTAGTTTCAGGAAAATTTCCTTCAATAATGAATGCAAGGGATAAAAGAAAAATCATTTATGACAGTGCAAAATATTCATGGGTTGCTAATGAGTTGTACAAGACAGGTCCAGATTTGATCATTAGGATATGTGTTCGTGAAGATGAGATGCCTGAGATTCACAAAGCATGTCATGATGAACCTTATGGTGGACACTTTGCTGATAAGAGGACAGCCTATAGATCCTTAATTTAGGATATTATTGGCCATCTTTGTTTAAAGATGCTAAAGAGTATGTCAAAAGGTGTGACAGTTGCCAAAGGGTAGGGAAACCTTCTCCTTCAGGTGAGATGCCATTACAACCTCAGGTACATATTGAACCTTTTGAAAAATGGGCTTTGTATTTTGTAGGACCTATTAGTCCTCCATCAAGACAAAAGAGATATATATTAGTTTGCACTAATTATGTTACCAAATGGGTAGAATCCAAGCCATTACTTTTTGCTAATGAAGCATCTGTAGTTACTTTTCTTTTTGAGGATATTTTTACTCGTTTTGGTGTCCCAAGAGAAATTGTTACAGATCAAGGAGCTCAATTTACATCAAGGCTAGTGGAACAAATGATGGAGAGATACAAAATCAGGCATAGAAAATCTACTCCTTATCATCCACAAGCAAATGGTCAAGTGGAATCTACTAATAAGGTCATTGAAGGAATCCTAACAAAGACTGTTCATTTACATAGAAGAGATTGGGTAGATAGGCTTCCCGAAGCCTTGTGGGCCTATAGAACTACATGGAGAAACACAACAGGCCATACTCCTTATGAGCTTGTTTATGGAAAGCAAGTTTTGTTTCCCATAGAGTTCCAGATTCAAACTTTCAAAATGGCAGTTCAGCTAGGACTTGATTTAACGGAGGCACAAAAGCATAGATTGGAGCAAATTAATGAATTGGATGAGATCATACAAGATGCAGTTCAGAAAACAAGTCTAGTCCAACAGCAAAGGGCTAGATGGCATGACAAGTACATCAAAGAGAAGAAATTCAAAGAAGGTGATTGGGCTCTCTTGTTTGATTCAAAATTCAAGGATTTTCAAGGTAAATTTCAAACACATTGGCTTGGGCCATATGAAATTGTTAAATTTTTTGACAATGGAGCAGTAAAAATCAGGACAATAGATGAAGAAGAGGTCACTTTTCTTGTGAATGGTCATAGATTGAAGCTGTATCACAAACCACTTTCAAGAGAAGAATTTGTCAAGAAGTTCCAGGAAAACAGTGATGTGAAGTTAATGAAGAAGAATATTTCTTCTTCATCAACTTGATTGAATTTTCTGAAGCATTTCTTTTGAAAATAATAATAATAATAATAATAATAATAATAATAATAATAATAAAATAAAATAAATAAATAAAAAGGTATAAACATGAAAACCAATCATTGATTGGCATGTTTATACAGAAAAGATAGGGTGAAAATCAGAGTCTTTCTGACACTCTAATTTTTCCCATTTTGTTTTTGCAAGCAGCTGTTACAAAATCATAAGTTCAGATCCATTGTACTTATGATCCATCTCATTTCATTTCATTCCATTCACTTATTCATCCATACTCCATTTCATTCATTCATTCATACTTCACTTCATTCCATATTTCATTCATCTCATTCCATACTTCATCCACCTCATTTCCATATCAAAATTTAAAGTTTGATGTTTTTCTGCAAAATGAATAACACATGTCATGGATTGTAGGCCATTTCCTATATTCTTCCACTACATTTCATAAATTGAATCCATTCCATTCCATCATCCCATTCCATCATTCACCCCATACATATTCCATTATACCATGTTTTATCACCTATATTCACTCATTACATATAATATTCTATGTATATTCCAAACCATTCCATTCCATGATTAAAATTCTCCACAGGTACATTCTGCAGCTAAACAGACATTCTGTAGCTGATCAGACTTTCCGCAGCCAAACAGTCATTCCGCAACTACAGATCCTGAAGGCACTGATCAACAAACATTTGAATTGCAACAAGATGATCCAGTATATCCATGAATAAGAAGAATCAAGAATGATTATGAAGACTCTTCCAGAGGAGAACAAAGTATACAAAGACCACAAAAAGAAAATGAAAAGCAAAGGTAAAAAGTTCTGGTTATAATGGCATTTCACGAAAACTTTAGTATAGTCTAGTTATGAATCATTCGAAAAGTTGTTTTGATTATTTTTATTGATCATGCCAAATATACCCTCCACAGAACTTTGGATAAAAATCTTTCATTTCAAATTCTATACCCGATCATCATTTAAGCGGTTAAAAGGCTGAAGTGTTTGATTTCCTTACGTCACCCAGCCAAATCATTTAATGATGATTTTTGAATCCGTTGTAAAAAAATCTCCGCAGTCTTTTCACTCATTGATTTGTTTTCTTCGCCTCACTTCATTAACTCGTTCCGTAACTACTTCCTATCACTCCCTTCCGTATCCAGCCTTTCATCATTTCATTCCGCAAAACAGAGATATCTATATCACCGTGAGCAGAGGTATATCAGTTTGAAATATTGAACCACTATCACCGTGAGCAGAGGTATATCAGTTTAAAATATCAAACCACTATCACCGTGAGCAGAGATTGAACCACTATCACCGTGAGCAGATATTGAAGCACTATCACCGTGAAGAAGAGGTATATCAGTGTGGAATTTGAAGCCATTGTCACCGAGAAGCAGAGATATATCAGTTTGAAGATTGAAGCACTATCACCGTGAACCAGAGGTATATCAGTTTGAAGGTTGAAGTTATTATTTCCGTGAGCAGAAAGAGTACTAATCTGAAGATTGAAGAAGAAATTATGGGCCTCATTGTAAGAACTGAACCAGTGGGCACACAATACCTGGAAGGATACCCTCAAAGCAGAGAAATGTTGCAACAGGCAGGATGGCTACAATTTCTTGAGAAATTTAATGGCTTCCACAAAGAAGTTACTAAAACATTTGCAAGGTCATTCAAAGGATCTGAGGTTGAAGTTGGAGATGTTAAATTCACTTTCACAGAGGTTTTTATTGTAGAAGCAAAATGATTGCTTAGACATGGAGAAAGATGGTTTAAAAATAGAGAATTTCATAATGAATCATGGAAGAAAATCCTAAAATCACCAGGTATGGATGTCACTATGTTTAAAAAGGGAATTCCAAGTTCTGTATTAAAAAATAAATGGAGAAACATATTGCTTATTCTACAAAAATTTATCACTAGTGAAGGTAGATATGGCATATTTTATGTTTACCATATTAGGTTGATAATGCATTTTCTGGAGGAAGAGCTAAATTTGCTCTATTTCTTGCTTCAAAGTTTAAAAAATATGGCATCTGGTGTTCAAAGAAGAGTCCAATTCCTAGAAACAACTCTATACCATCATGGCTTGGTTAAGATTTTAATTGAACACCATTTAGCCAAAACAAAAGATACTTGGGATAATTTCTTGGTAAGAAATCACTTTGAGGAACTAAAAGAGCCCTCACCTGAACATCAGCCTACAAGGAGAAGCGGAAAATGGAGAGCCTCTAAAATTTAAATTGACAAAACAGTATAGGAAAGTAGTGAAGAAATAATCTCTGAGAAGTTGACTCAGATTAAGAGACAACTTAAGAAAGATAGGGTAATCAGAAAATCTGCCACAGAAAAAGGAGAGGGATCATCCCAAAATGTTAGCAGGCCATAGACTGTGGGGAACGCAGTGAGAACATGCATCAACAACAGGGTGAGAATGATAGAAGATGAGGGAGCCACCATTTGGAAGATGCTAGCAAGATTTTAATAGAAGAAACTCTAAAATTGGCTCTCCCGCCTCAGCTAAAGAAGTTTAAGGATTGCAGTGAGCCATTGCGCAGCCTCTGTATAGAGATAACCTCATCCTCCACTGCCCGAAATAGATGTGTTAAGAAGGGATAAAGGATGAAATATTTAAGGATATATCAAAAATTGAGAATGATATTCTGCACAGTCAAACTAACACCAAGAGAACTCAACCTTATCTCTACAAATGGACAAAGTGGAAAAGGCTAATGAAAAGTTGAAAAAGAGGAACAAGAAGCTAATCAGGGCACTTATCAACTTAAGGTTCAAACTAGTCATCAGAAAACCCATAAGACCTTTAATTTCCAGGCAAAGAAGAAGGAGGGGGTTAGATGTTCTTGCAGAAGTCTCTGAGTTTATGGAATAAGTTGCATGAGGACATGCAAGAAGTCAGTAGTGGGGGTATGTTGAGCCCCAAGATTGTGCTTTCTTTCATCTTAATTTACCTCATTTTCCTTTGTCCATTGTTATCCCAGACCCAAATGATCAATGAAATTAGTTAAAATTACTTTTAGAATGATTAACATGGCTAACTTGCTAAGTTTTGTGATTTTGTCATTGTAATGCATTTTGACTGGAACTAGCTGCAGAATGCAGACATTCCGTAGCTAACCGGAAATTCTGCAGCTGTCTTCATGTTCAAGCATGTTCCAGGTGTCCTCTCAAGAAAAGCCACACATGGGTATATTCCACATTATGTCCTCATTGTTCGTTGCTCACCATGAAGACTGAACCGAATTCTGGACGTGGTTTTGGTACGTGGGAACTCATTCAAGGAGGCAGACTTCTAATAGGACTGTCCTAGTCCAGATGTTCTTTGTTCCTTTACGCTGCCATATTTAGAGTCCTAGTACGATTTTGATAAGGAAAGACAATGATCCCCGTATTGTTGCAAGTTCTGTTATGTAGATTTGTTATAAAAGCACTCGGGAAACCGAGAGACAAGCTCTAGATTTTTCTTAGATTTCATGTATTGACTACTATATTTCTGAAGACTGAGACTACTCTGTTTCAATTTATTTTCCTTTAATGAAGAAGACAGCATTGCTTTGAACGCGTTGAGTTGATTTTGAGTTAGATTCCGCCTGGTGGTAGAGGGCCCCTGCCTCTTGCACGGCTTTACTTTCGTAATCTAGATAAGTATCTTAGTCGTTTTCACGTTTTTGAAGTTTGAGTTCATAGTTAATTTCATTAGCCACTATAGCTATACTTGTTCTAAGAAACTCTTCCAAAAGAAGAAACTCTTCCAAAAGATCATGATATTGAATGGGAAATGGCTGTAGTGTTGTAGGATTTATTTGTAATTTCTTTTGTTCATTATCACAGTTGAACTTATACTAAGCAAACTCTTCCAAAAAATCCTTATGATGTCTAAGGCATGACTGTGATACTGAATGTTTCAGTTGTTTGTTTGCACTAAGTAGCATAGCTGATCTTACTCTTAAAACGCTCTTCCAAAACATCATAATGATGGGTAGGAGATAGCTCTGATGACTTAGTTTTTAAATTGCTTTCAGTCTTTATGTTTGCATTTGCACTGAATTGTACTGCCAAGATTGTTCTAGCAAGCTCTTCCAAAATACCATTCATGATGGACAAAACAGGCTGTAGAATCCCATAGATTAATGCATGATAACTTAGTTAGGGAACTCCGGAGTCAAATTGCATTCAATTCATGCTCTGTTATTTTGTTTTAAGTTTGATAATGACTTGTTAGTTCAACACTGTTTTAGACTAGTGACATCTTAGTTCAGTTCTAGCCTAGCTCATTGTATTTTCATTCCACATTTATTTGTCATCTATTGCATATTAGATTACATTAGTTGTTAAACTTAAACAATACGGCCTTCATTATTTACAAAATCTCTTTTGTTCCAAATCCATAATTGACTCATAACCATCTAAACAGAAGATAGTATCATCTCAAGGCATGAAGTACTTTTGCAAATTCTTCATAAACAAAACCTTTCCTCAAAAGACTACTTTAAAAAGAAATCCATAACTTTTGAATAAGGTTTAGTGATCTTAAACTAAGTTGCAGAATAGAATTAGGAGCTAGTCTTAGAGTAGAGATCTTATGATGCTAACAATATTTTTTTCCAAATGTGTTTCAACGAATCTTTAACCATGGATAAAATGTTGTATCATTATAAGCTGATTGTTTAATTGTTAGTTAGGAGAATTTGTATACTTAGCTGACCATTTCTCAAGCTCTCCCAAAATACCTTTGATGAAAGAATTGGACAAGTTAAGTTTATGTTTTGATTCATTTTCTTGAAGTCATTATCAAGCTTTGTATTTTTCTTAGTCATAGTTTAGGCTTGATTTTGTTTCAATATTTTCATTTGCACTTGTCATTTTTCATCAACCAATTAGGCTTCACTCTGTTTTTAACAAGTAGCTTCTTTCCACTAGCTTTGTAGTCATTTTCCTTGTGAAACATAAAAACCATCAAAAGACCAAAAACATCATAAATCATCATAAAAGACCAAAAACATCATAAAACACTAAACACAACGCATTAGGAGACAAACACCTAGGCACATACAGTGCACTTCACTTCAGCAGTTTACCAACCCTGGTTGACAATTAAATGAACTCAATTTAGGAGACTAAGTTGAGCACAAAAAAATATCATAAAAATCTCAACTCATAGAGCTCTCAGTACAATATACAACCGTCTCACACTATCATGCAAAAATTTGCATATCTATGCACCAATTTCTTGCCTCCTGAAAGCCTGCCTCCACTGCGCAATCCCTGCTGAAGAAGATCCCTGAATGAATTAGATCTTTCCTTTCTTTGACTACGCAATCCTCATTGTTAAATCCAATGTGTGTGCATATACATTGAATGCATCATTATAGTCACAACTTATAGTCAAACACACCCTTTCACCTATCTCTCCACTAGGTCTCCACTGGATCTGACATGCAATTAGTTAACTGTTGTATTTCTTCAGTTGCAAGTAAGACACTATTTATGAATTAATTAAATAATTAATTCACTCATCTTTCACTAATGTATCTTTAGTTACAACTAGCACAAGTGATTTTAACTCACTTAACTGAGTTAAACTAAATAACAACTCCCATAACTACTCTTGCAACTCTGTTACAACTGTCTCACATTCAGTTGCAACGAAGTCCATCATGCATGAGTCACCAACCAACCTTGCAACTCGTAATTCCTTCAGCTAATTGGTTTTCCACATCAGTTAACTGAAATCGAGTGCTCCAAGAGAATAAGGTTTTATTTATTGTCTGATTATCATTAAGGGCTAATAATAATCAACATGCATTCTATTTTTAGATATGTGATCTATAAATAGAATTTTCCCATGTTCTAAAAATAGAAACTCGTCTAAAGATAGAATTTTCTCAACCATATAGAATCAACATCCTGCTAATTTTATAATATGCTCACCATTCTAAAAATATACATACACCTAAAAATAGCCTGCGGGCCCCACCTAGTGAAGATGCTTAATTTTCACTAGGATCATCATCTTGTTGAATCTCAACACTCCCTCTCAACAAGAAAGGGATTATCCTTCACCCAATCCTATCTCTATGGTATTTGAATTTTCTCCTGGTGAGCGCCTTCGTAAGAATATCTGCATCCTGGTCTTCCGTAGGAATGTACTGAAGCAACATGATCTTCCACTGCACACAATATTTGATATGATGATATCTAAATGAGAACCAAACAAACCGACCAAGATCTTCCTCATCCAGATAGCCTCACATGCAGCTTGACTTGCTGCCATGTATTCTGCTTCCGCTGAACTGAGTGCCACAGATCTCTGTTTCCTGCTATACCAAGAAACAATTGTAGATCCGATACTAAAAACCCCTCCTGATGTGCTCTTTCTGTCCGTTGGGCTGCCTACCCAAACTGCATCCGTGAAGCCATGAAACTTCACCTCATTCGTCTGTCTGTACCATAATCCATACTTAGATGTGCCCTTGAGATATCTCAAGACATGCTTTCCCGCCTTCCAAAAGAGCTTGGTAGGCTTAACCATCACTTTACTAAGTTGGTTCACCGCATAGCATATGTCTGGTCTTGTATTAACTAAATACATGAGCAAACCCACCAACTGTCGATAGACAGTAGCATCCACTACCTCTGCCGATGTAGCATCCTCTTTCCTCCAATTTCCTAGAAGAGGAGTATCCATGGGTTTGCAATCCTCCATGTGAAACTTACCGAGTATCTCCCAAGCATACTTGCCTTGAGACACAAATAGTTCACCTTATTGCTGCCATATTTCCAATCCAAGGAAATAATGAAGGAGGCCCATATCCTTCATCTCGAACTCCTTTGTAAGGTCTTCCTTGCATGAGTGTATTAGCTGCTCATCACCGGTTAGTATTAAATCATAAACATAAAGATCCATGATTAAAATCTTACCCTCCACCACAATTTGGTATAGGTTTTCATCTGCCTCACTCTTGGTGAAGCCAAGTCTAGTGAAATAGTTGTCGATCTGAGTGTACCAAGCACGGGGTGCTTGCTTCAACCCATACAACGCTCTTTTGAGTATTCACACATGCGACTCACTGCTGAATATCTCAAATCCTTCAAGATGCTCAATGTATACTTCTTCCTCAATGATCCCATTAAGGAATGCAGTCTTCACATTCATCTGATGGATGTGCCAACTCATCTATGCTAAGAGAGTAAGGATGGTCCTTATGGAAGAATATCGTGCGATAGGTGCAAAGGTTTCTTTATAATTAATCCCCTCAATCTGTGAGAAGTCCAGGGCAACAAATATTGCCTTATACTTCTTGACACTCCCATCAGTAGCTTGCTTTACCTTGTAGATCCATCTTGAACCTACCACTGATTTATCAACTAGCCTTGGAAAAATTTCCCAAGAATTGTTTCTGAAAATGGATTCATACTCCTCCACCATGGAATATACCCATGTGGGATCCTGCACTTATTCCTGAAAATAATATGACTCTGTCACGATACATTTTCTCATGAGAGCCATGTATCCAGTGAATCGGTCAGGAGACTATCTTTGTCTACGCTGTGAAGTAGGGACTCCAACATTCTGTGCCACATCAAGCTTCAGCCTCTCAGCTTTTGTGGTACTCCTTCTTCCTGTTCTGATGTTTGGAAATGCGTGAGTGGACTCCTACTCTCCATGATCCTCCTCCTGTGGCTGATCCACATCTTGAGGCTCATCTTTGGGAACAAGCAGTTCCTCCTTTGCATGCAAGTGTAGCTCCCTCTCAAGCGACAACTTCATGTCTTTCTTCTCATTGAATTTTATATCCCATCGCACCATATTCATACGACTTTTTGGAAAATACACACGATCATTATGGGGTGTTTCTATGTACCCCACAAATATCCCAACTTTTGTAGTCGGCTCTAGCTTCTTCCTGGCGTTCTTGGTCACATGAACATAAACAGATGAGCCAAAAATATTAAAGTAAGAAACATTCAGTTTCTTACCAGTAAAAGCTTCTTCAGGTGTACTCATGCCAAGTACTCTATGAGGACAACAGTTTTGCACATAAACAGCAATGTTGCATGCATCCGCCCAAGTGCATTGGTAGGCCTTGATCATGCAGCACAACTCGTGCATCACCCACGATTGTTTTGTTCTTCCTCTCTGCGACCCCATTCTACTATGGGTTATGAGGCACTATGAGTCCTCTTCGAATTCCTTCTTGGCTACAGAAGTCTTTGAATTCATTCAAGATATATTCACCACCATTATCGCTCTGTAGAGCCTTCACTTGCTTCCTCGAATCCTTCTCCACCAATACTTTAAACTCACAGAACTTTGAGAATGTTTGATCCTTCTTCTGCATGAAGAAGATCCAGCATCTACGAGAATATTCATCAACAAAATAACATAATACCTGTGTTTTTCTGTGGAAGCAACCAAGAATGGCCCACACACGTCTGTGTGAATTCTCTCAAGGATCACCGAAGCACAGTTCTCCTTTTCATGAAACGTGGTCTTCACAAACTTACCCATAGTACATCCCTTGCACTGATCTATCTACACAAGTGTACCCATGGGAAGTCTAGTAGAAATATGCTCCAAAATCTTCAGGGCACCATGGTGAAGATGGCCCAATCTCCTGTGCCATAATTCACCCTCATCTCGGCTCACCACTTCTTCTTCTTTTCCCACCATTGTAGTGCAGCCATCTGTTATTGCCTAAATCTACCTCAGGCTGAAGGAAGGCAGAATTCAGGGTAACATCAAACCACGCTCAGTCTGGTAGCTAGCCCTACCAGAACAGGAGAGGGCTCTCTCCGGGTCAATCTCAGCAAAAATAATCAATAGGGCTTGAGATGACTTGAAATAAAAGCTAATTTTAGGCTAGGTATATAAATAAAAGATTTTGATTTTGATTTTTTGGGGGTTTTTGTTTGGAATCAAAGGGAAAGGCAGTTTTAGATCCGGGGATAAGGCCTAGTTTTTGCAGAGTTCTGAATGGGGCAAGGAAGGAAATTGTTTTGATGCTTTGGATTAAATGAATGGATAGTTCAGACCGGTGAGGAGCTAAAGAGGGAAAGAGGCTTTCAAAAATCCTCTTCAAACAGATGAAAACATGAAAAATTAAATAAAACTGAAGGTAGAGCAAAGCTATCTAATGAATTCCACCTTTATAACTCATTTGTTTAATTTAAGAAGAAAGGAGAAGGGAAATGATACACATGAACATCGGTGAACTTAAAATCACATAGAGAAACACACCATCAAAACACAGAGCCACATGGATCCCAAAAAGTGCTGCAAACCCTGGTCTATTCCTTTGCCAAAATTGCAGAGATGAAATGTACAATGAAGTGCCAAGCAATCCCAAGTGTCCAACCCTGAAAATGACTAAGAAAATACATGATATAGACAAGACTAACTCCTCCCCATGCCTCTAGGGGTCGAGCTCACCATTCTAGGAGTTTTTTCAACCATATCTAAACTAAGAACTGGAAAATAGGCAATGAAACAAATTGCCTCTATATGATAGGAAACTGATTCATTCTCTTACATTTCACCTTTTGGTGAAGGAATCTACTATGATGAGTAAAAATGTGCCAAAATTAAATCAAATTCATGAAATTACATCAATTTACATCAAGAGTTACATGAAAAATTCAAACTGGCCAAAACTAGGCGAAATTATCAGCTGTTGAGTGAAAAATAGGCCAAATTTCCCTATGAGCCGCGCCTGAAATCTCTATGCGTGGCACAAGTTTGAGGCTGATTTTGAGGGCCTTCCCGAAGTCCAAATTGAGCGCAGGATAGCTCGTTGGAAATACATGCCTGTCTAATTTCCAACCCAAGTGGAATTTCTGGATTTGGTTTTCATTTTCCCCTCCAAAAATAAAATCTCCCAACAATGCTTCCTGTGTGTGCAAAAAGTGGCAGAAAGGCCATTTTTAGGGTGTTTTTGACCCTTTAGGCAACCCAAAACTTGTCAAAATGCTTAGGTAATCCATAGGCATGCATAAATTTTGATGAAAAATCTAGAAATGCAAAGTTTTCCTCCTGAAGAGCTGCCAATTACAAGCGCGCGCCAAGTGGCGCTACGCGTCAGGCAGGAAAATCTGTGTTTAGGCCCAAAAATTCAAAATTGACAAAATTTTTCCCAAATTTCTTGAAATTTGGGCTGAATGCCTGCCATCAAGCACTATGCTGGGCCAAATAATCTTCGGCCAAAATTTGAAGCCTATCATGCCTTTTGCGACGCTTTAGTGCCCTCCTTAGTCTTGCCTTCAGGATCTTGATCCTCGCTTTGCAAACGTGATTTCCTGCCCAATAATGGTTCTTCATGTGTATGAGCATGTTCTTCTCCTTTTTTTCCTTCTCCAAAATCTTCTCAAGATTAATATTGACCCTCTCAAGCCAAGTCTCTCTATCAGCCTCAATCTCCCGCTCAATAGGTGTCATCTCGGTTAGGCTTCTTCGGGCAGCTTGCTAGTTCTCACGAATGTTTTGCAACTCCATGATTGTCTGTTGATCCTCCAAATGTTTGTTCCACTGCTCCAGATATTTTATGATCCATTGAGCTCTTTTCAATTTTTCGGTCAATGTGTCGATCTCAGCTTTCTGCTCCTGAATGGTCTCTCTCAACTTTGAGCTTGGAGAGCTCAAATCCTCATCAATCAATATGAAATCAGTATCCGGGCCTCCTGAAGGGCCCTCATCCTGCATAGGCCTCTTACCTCTGTCCTGTACCTATACCTGTGCTGCTGATGATGGCAACGAGACCCCTTCCACCTCGGGTGGAGATAGTACTCGTTGAGCTGCTGCAAATAATGCTCTTGTGCCTCTCTGATAAGTAACAAACACTGGCACAATGATGGGCTTTGTCTCGTGACCTTCAGGCTGATGTGAAGGTTCACCTGGCTCATGAAAAATCTCTGGAGGAGGCTGAGGGGCTGTGAAGAAGTCATGGGAAATGAAATCCTCCCATGCAATACCCTGCAATCCAAGCTAATGTACAACAACAATCTTGATGAGTGCATAGTGATAAATATTGTTGTACTGCTACTCGGGAGTCTTCTTCTGCACAAGAGTGGTCATTCTCTAAATGTTCTGGCACATGAAATACGGAATGTTCATCATCCTCACTCTAGTGAAATGCATCAATAACCTGATGTGGTAGGCATAGAGGCGTGAGAACCGGCCCTCACAACTGAAGCATCTGATAATGAGTCTCATTAAAGGCGCATAGGATTCCTTTAGGAACCGGAATGGGAATACCCTGCTGAGTTGTCTCACATAGCTAGGCCTGATGTATGGTTCATAATGCACTTTTTCCACCTACTGTCTTTTGTTCCACTGTTCACCCACATTCGGTATTCCTGTTGCTTGAGAGATGGTTTCCGGTGTCAAAGTGAAATTTACACCAGCAAGAGTTACCTGACCATCATGCAAATGTAATACAAACAACTGAGCCAACTCCTGATGATGTTGAATCCTAGCAATAATCTCACAATACTGATAGCATGACTGCTCTCAAAAACATGCCATTGCAGGTGGGCAAGCCTGCAATTGAGTCAATGAGGTCGGCTCTTCTCTCACATGTTTGCCCCACCTTTACGAGGCCTTCTCGATGCATGTAGTTCAATGGTAGAATCACTATCTCTGTCATATGATGTATCATTTTCTGTCTCCATGGTGTTTCAAGGTTTGTGTTTGGCTTGTATGAGAGGAAAATGAAAATTCGGTGCTTTGTTTCAAATTTCCAAATGTGTGCCAAAGGGAAGGGACTATGGAGAAAAATAGGACAGTGGGGAAAATGAATTTCAATCAAGTGATATCAAAGGTGTAGGGACAGTCACTAGACTGTTTGGGAAACTTGGGGTTTTGGGAATTTTTACAAATGAAATGGGAAAGGGAGAAGGAAAGTGAAATGAAATGACTTGGGATGGGGAAATAGGGCTTTAAGAGTGAATGACTCTTAGAGATGTAAGTGGATGGTGTATTGATGAGATAACAGTGATGGGAGAAAAACAACAAGGTGGGGAATGGAATATGTGGCACAAAACTATTTTAAAACACCAATTTCAAACCCTAAGAGAGCAATTTTTAACAAAATTAGAGGGTTTAAATTTTTGGCATTCAAACTCTTATATTCCCTTTTCAAACAACACCAAACATTGTTTAATGGCAATTACAAGATCATTCGAACTTACATGGAGCAAATGGGACCGAGAAAATTTGGAATTTGTTGGAGGAAATGACGAAATTTGGGTGTCAGCCCTGTGCACCGCACGCTCAACCCAGTGCACTGCGACAGTTATGTGCACCGTGCCAGTTCTAATTTTCAAGGAGATGAGCGGCTCTATGCGCCGTGACCAGCAAGTGCACTGCAACCTTCACCCAGTGTGCCGCACAGTTAAACTCACTCACAGTCCCGGCCTCCAAACATTGATTTCGCTCTTCCACTATTTGACTTGGCTTCACTCTTGTCTTAGTGTGCAAGTGAAGTGTTGAATATGAAAATATCTTATATATACAAAGGATTTTGATTTTTCATTTGGCAAACCCACTTTCTAATGTTGCAGACTTTGGCACTTTGCACTTTTTAAAATAAACTCTGTTTTTGTTTGTTTCCTTTGATTTTTTGAACTGATGATGAATCTCTTGTCTGTTCTTTTGCAGGGATAGCTGGCATGGGATTTGGAAAAGGTGACCAGGGCTACGCCTGAAGAACTTTACAACTAAAAAATTTTTAAAAAATACATTACATTTATTACAAAGGATGAAATTGACGATTTTTCTTCAAAATAGAGTTTTGAAGGAGAATCATTATCAAGCATTATGACGATGAAATTTTTGCAATAAAAACTTATGTCGAACCTCCCTCATGTGCCTGCTGACATTATTAGACATTTTGAATACCAAATTAATGAAACCTTAGGCCTAAAGAGACCTAAAAACCCTAAAATGACTCTTTGGCAAACATGATTGTAAATGACTTTAAAATTGATTTTGATGAATAGACACGGAGCAGCAGGTTCATGACATGAGGGATATGAGAGACAAGACCCTTTCGTAAGAAGATCCATGCTCCTAATGGAATGTAGATGACTGAACTGAACGAGACACCTAAAATGAAATGCAACAAAAGAGATTTTGATCTCTGATGGAAGGATGAAGATACCGACTCTAACATTGGCTCCAATGGGGATGGTAGCTCCTGGGAGGTGCCAAGAACTACAGATTTCTGGGAGAGTAGGCAGTGCCTTCGTCCATTAGGATATGGAGTCCATAACTTTGACAAATCAACCCAATACTCTTGACTCATTTATTGACTGAAAATTTGACTCAAACTGACATCAATTTTGAAACTAAAATGACCGAAAAGCATGACTCGAAAAATTCAAACCAAAGCTGAAATCATTCTTCAGAATTATAGCTTTCATTTCGGGCCCCAAACTGAAGAAAAGATCACGGCACACACTTGCAATGAAACTGAAATAAACGGTATGTACAGTTACAATGTAAATAGCAGAAAACATCTCAGAAATGATACCGCTTGAGCAGCCAACCATTGACCGGCCCTCCTGGACAATCTTCCCCGTTCATCTCTTTCAGAAGAAAAGAATTTTGACCCCGATATGCAGCAATTTTAAAGGTTCCTTTCCAGAGATTTTCAAACTTACCATGTTTACCCTTTTCCTCATTTCTTGCATCCCATTTCAGCACCACTTCTTCCAATTGAAATTTGTCCGCCTTTGCTTTTCTGTCATAGATTTTCTTAATTCTCTCTTGCATCTTGAATGTGTTTAGAAAAAATTCTTCTCTCGTCTGTTGTAAATGGATCATTTGATTTATTCTTCTTTGCATATGATCATATTCACTGCCAGCTTCATGTAGAATTTTGACCACCGGAACCGCGAGAGAGGTAGGCAACACTGTATCAACTCCATAAACTAACTCAAAAGGGGACATACCAATGGATTTATTCTTACTCACTCGATCTGCCCAAAGTGCATTGACCAACTTCTTATGCCAACTTTTCTTGTTTATTTCCAGCAACGTTTTAATGATGTTGACCAAAGATTTGTTGGAAGACTCTGCCAATCCATTGCCTTGTGGATGATAAGCGGTTGAGTGTCCCAAAGTGATTTTATACTTGTCACAAAACTCAATCATATTTTTTTATTTGAAATCTGCTGCGTTATCAGTGATTAACTTATTCGAGCAACCAAAACGAGACAAAATGTTATTCTCAAGGAAAGAAATTATTACCGAATCTGTAGCTTGCCTGGTGGGAATTTCTTCGATCCATTTCATGAAATAATTTGTCGCTGTGAGGATCCACTTGTGCTGAGTTGAAGAAGCGGGATGAATTTCGCCAATGAAATCCAAACCCCACTGCTGAAAAGGAGCATTTACTTCAATGGGCTTAAGCAGCAAAGGCTGCAATTTCTGCCTCCCTTCAAAAGTCTGACATTCATGACAGCTTTTGACAGTCTTATACACATCAACAAAAAGTGTCGGCCAATAATATCCTACTCTCAAAATCTTGTTGGCCGTTGTTTTCCAGAAAAGGTGACCGCCACAATCTCCCTTATGAAAATCCTCCATATCTGCTTTTCTTCTTCTTCCACCAAACAGTTTAACAAAACACCACCGGGATCTTTCCAATAAAGTGAATTATTCAAAACAAAAAACTTAGTAGCCTTCAATTTCAGAGTTCTACTTTAATGTCTAGCCATGTCGGGCGGTGGTGAAAAATTTTGAAGCACATATACAATATCTGAATACCAAGGATAAAGCACAAAGATTTCTGATACCTGAACTGATGAACTTTCCTCATTCTCCTCAGACATAGCAGCAATGAGATTGATGTCCAAGGCATGCAAATTCGACTCAGCCATTAGCTTAGCCAGCCCTTGTCCTTTGATAAGCTTTGTAGGCTTTATCTCCACATCATACTCCAACAAGGCAGCAATCCATCTGCCCCGTCTCCCTTCTGGATCTGTTTGCACTAAAACATCCTTAACAACAGCGTTAGGAACATAAGCAAGAATATGAGAATGCAGAATATATACTCAGAAATATTTCAATTCTTTTACAAGAGAAAGAGCTTGCTTTTCAATTATGTTATATTTCAAGGCTGCATCCCTTATGGCATGGCTGAAAAAGGCAATTGGTTTTTCATGTTGATCTCTTTTCTGCATTAATACTACTGCCATGGTATGCTCTGAAGCAAATGAAAACAAAATAAAATCCTGAGTATAATCTGGGCTGATCAAAACTGGAGCTGAAGAAAGAGCCAATTTTACTAGATTGAAAGACTTTACCGGCTCCTCAGACCACTTTACTACGCTATCTTTCTTAAGCATGTTTGTAATCTCTCTTAGATGTTCAGCAAGATTAGGCACAAAGCGGTGTAAAAAATTCATCTTACCATTGAAATATTGAATCTCCTTCTTATTCTGGGGAAGATCAATTTGTTGAATAGCTTCAACTCGAGCTGGGTCAATACGGATGCCATATTTTGAGATAATATGACCAAGAAGTTTGCCCTCATCCATGGCAAACAAACTCTTCTTCGGATTGAGTGACACACCATACTTTCTACATCGCTGAAAAACAATCTTCAAATGGTAAAGGTGCTCTTCATCAGAATTGGAAAAGACTGTCAAATCATCAAGATACACAACTAGAAAAACATCTTTCTCATTTGCAAATGCCATATCCATTGCGTGCTGAAAGGTTGCGCCAGCATTCTTCAAACCAAAAGGCATTTTAGCATAATGGAAAGTTCCCCACGGAGTGGTGAATGCTGTTTTGTTTCTGTCATCCTCATGGACCAAAATTTGGTTATACCTGGAATAACCTTTGAGTAGCGACATACGAGATGCTCCAACTACTCGTTGAAGTAATAATTATCTTTCAAGGAAACTTTATTCAGATTCCTAAAATCAATGCACAAATGAATCTCACCTGTCTTCTTGCGTACGGGCACCAAATTGGAAATCCAATCTGAAAATATTATAGGAACAATGATACCAGCCTTATATAATTGATTCACTTCCTTCTTAATTGAGGGCAGCAACTTCGGATTTATCCTTCTCAACTTCTACTTGAAGAGCTTTGATTCGGCTTGATAGGAATGGTGTGCTGAATTATGTGTGTATCATACGTCTTCAAATCTGAATAGTCCCAAGAAAATACATCAACAAAAGAAGACAATAAACTAACATATTTTCTTTTACCTTCGGTGGCAATGCTTTGGACAATTTCACCATCTTTGGATTTTCAGCTGATCCAATGTTCACGTCTTCAACTCCCTTTTCGGTTGGCTGCAAGGTTGGTTTTCTAGCTACGTCATCTTGATCAAAAAGCTCTTCTAAAGGTATCAAACCCTTAGGAATGACATTATCTTTCAGCTGCAATACTTCCATCTGATTTATTTTCACATCAGCCTCACCATCATCATGCTCCATGTCAATTGAAGTCTCTTTAAATTTGCCTTTGTTTTTCAGAAATTCATCAATCTCATCATCATCTTGGAATACTTTCCAATACCTTTGATTGTCCGGGACAGTTGGACGATGTTTCACATGAATTTCAAACTTGTTACTTGAGTTAATCGGAATCTTCAAATTACTTGTTGTCTTTGCAAGTGCATCTGCAATACCATTCTGAATACGAGGGCTACAAGTCAAAGTATAGTCTGAAAATAATTTCAAGATATCAAGAACTACATTTCGGTAAGCCCGCATTCGAGGATGCTTAGCTTGGTATTCACCCTTCACTTGCTTAATTACCAACTCGGAGTCGCCATATATTGCAATCCTCTTAGCATTCAACTTTCTAAGAATTTTTCAGACCAGCAATCAAAGCTTCGTATTCTGCCTCATTATTCGAACAATCAAAAGCTAATTTTTAAGAACAAACCCTTACATTACTCGGTACCTTGTTTGGGACGGAAAAAGGGTTGCGTACCCAAATGTCGATTCCAGCACCATCACTTCCAACTGCACCATCAAAATCCATGGTCCATAAACCCTCTTCATCTTCTTCCAAGTGTTGAAATTGTGTTAGCTCTATTATTTCTACTTGTTTTCCATCCATTTTCTGTTGCTGTCGGAAGGCTGATTGCTCAGTGGAACTTTCAAGTTCTTGTCTCTCTTTCTTCAAAACTTCTCTGAAATTTTTTGTGATCTCTGGAATGTCCTCTGCTTCAACTAACTGACTATCTACATCATTGAAACTATCTGAATACAAAACAAAAGACTCTAAATCTGTATGTACATAATTTATTGGATGATTTACTGGTTTCTCCTTGTTGGTGATCATATACTTCATCTTTTGCTCCCGATATAGTTTTCTCATCTGACCGAACACAGGAATGGTAGCATAGGAGAAATCAAGTTGCAATTTTCCCTTCAGTTTCGCTCCCCAACATTTGGAAATAAGCATGCCAAATCTAGGAGGAATATCTGCCACAACCACATCCATCAAAACATTCTTGGTCAGAATCTGATCTAAACTAACCACCAAATCTTTGATAAGCCCAATGCATCTTACTCTACTGGAATCAAAAGAATAAAGATCATGATAGTTCCAAGTGATATTCAATCCCAATTTCTCCATGATCGCATTTGGCATGAGATTATGAGAAGCTCCATAATCAAACATGGCATTATGTAACACAAAATCATGCAATATAAGGCTGATATAAAAAGGAGGCACATCACTATCAGGAGACTCACCATCCAATGCTGGTCCAAATATCAATTCAGGTTGATCATCTTCCACATTCACCATATCAAACATTGGATCGAAATTCAAAATTTTAGATACTTGACCCTTGTAGCTGCTATTTCTCATAAACTCAGTCAAAGGAATGGAAACTTTTAACTTATCAATTTCACTCTCTAAGTTAAAGACTGAATTTTTTTCTACCTCTTTGGCTGAAACATCCTTCTTTTCATCTCTATCCCTCGATACAATTGGCTGATTAGATCTTTCATTTTCTGATGGAGACTTTCTAGTAGTGGGATCAGCTACCACTTTTCCCTTCTTTTGTGCAATGGGTGCATCATTCTTTGGTGTTGAAACTTCCTTTCTCTTTTGGATTGGGTTGATAGGTACATCTCTGTTTCTAAGTGAATATTGTCGCTGCTGGGTGGATAAATCATTCATATAACCTCTCTGATACTCATCCGACTCTTCTTCAAGAGATGTCTCATTTTCCAACATAAAATCCTCATCCTTTTGTACAGTTGAGCTTTCTGCATACTCCTCATCTTCAGTGATAAAGGTTGGCATATCATCAGGTGTAAAGAAGGGATTTTCTTCTCCTATTACATCGTCTTCATCATCTGATTCTGGACCAACAAAATTTTGCTGTAAAGGTGTTTTTACCTGCTGTTGTGCTGGCGGTTCTTGTGCTCGCTGCTCTCGTTGCTTGATCCTGAATTGTGGTTGCTGCTGGCCATGGAAATTAGGATTTCTGATCTGTAGTTTAGGATTATCCAGTGTCAATCTTTCAATCATCTTTTCCACCTTTCAAAGTACTTGATCTGAAGTAGAAGCCTCTTCCTTAATTACTACTTTCTTCTCTGCTCTCAATCTAGCTCTCTTGTCATTCAAATTAGCTTCAACACTCACTGCAATTTTCTACATGTCCTCCAAAGTGGCTAGATATCTTTCTCTCAATTGGTAGGCCATGTCTGGATCAAAACCATCCGGAAACTTAAGCAAAGTCAACTTCTTAGATGGCCTTAAATCATCGGGAATTGCATTGTAAACCGCATTAAATCTAATACAATAGTCTTGGATGGTCTCACCTATGTTGCACTTGATCTTGGTATATTCAGAAGTGATCTGAAGCTGATCTTTCTTTACTTCCCACCGATCCAAGAATTGTCTCTGAACCTCAGCCAATGTAGCAATACTTCTAGGCTGCAAAGCTCTAAACCACTTTCTTACTTCACCTCCAAAATTTTGCACAAATAATCTCATGGTCACATTTTCTGCATCAATTTCATGAAGGTCAAAGAAATCTTCCATTCTTTCAATAATTTGCTGAGTAGGAACACTTTGAGGAGTGCCATCAAACAATGGGATTTTACTTTGATAATCAGCGGGCATGGCATCCAATTGAGGCAAGACAAGGGGTGTGAATCTAGCATCCATTGCTCTTGGTGGATTTACGATCGGTCTTGGAGATATAGGTGGAGTAGGAGAAGTAGATGTATGAGGTGTATGCGGTGTGGATGGAGGAAATACTACTGTAGATTGTTGATCATAAATAGATGGTTACACGGGAATGGTAGGAATGAAAGGAGGCTCGGTATGAACTTGTGAACCAGATGTAACTGCTGATGGCCCAAGAGTTTCGGAAACAGACTCTATAAATTCAGGAATGTTTGTTGCCACAATGGAATTTTGAATATTCAAGATGTAACTGTCAATGGATCTATTATCCTGTTCAATTTCAAGATACTTGATAAACTCGAGATTTATGACAGTAGAACCAATAGCATTTTCAGACTTCATCTCAAACAACGACAACTCAAATTTCTCATCAAATTCGAGATCTTCAAGA
Organism: Pinus albicaulis; assembly: GCA_034641835.2. Taxonomy (NCBI): domain Eukaryota; kingdom Viridiplantae; phylum Streptophyta; class Pinopsida; order Pinales; family Pinaceae; genus Pinus; species Pinus albicaulis. Next base: position 107,880,010 of record CM076571.1, on the reverse strand, counting down.
TATTCAAAAACAGCGAGACATGAGTGAGATTTGAATAGAGGAATCACAAGACTTTCTCGACGAAGGATTATTGTGATAAGATTTGGATTTTTATACACAGGAGGTGGATCAGGATCTAGATTTTCTCTAGTATGTCTTTTGGAAGCCAGTGTGTTGGATTAATTTCAAAATCAAAGGGACAAAACCAACTTGTTCAGCCTATCAAATTCTAGACTCATCACCCAAAAGTATAGAACGATCTGATATACTGGGGAAATTTACAAGTCAAGTGTCATGTTTACAAGCTAGACCAGAGATTGATTGAAGCAGCGTTTATCTACTTTCGCTAATGCAAAGCAAGAACGTTTCGAAGGCTACCTGGCATAACTTCAGGCTCCGTATGTAGCTTATAAAACAAATAACACCAACCAGCAAACCATTTTATCCCCAGTATGGTCGCCACTATGTTATTGCATAAATCTACCTCAGGCTGAAGGAAGGCAGAATTCAGGGTAACATCAAACCACGCTCAGTCTGGTAGCTAGCCCTACCAGAACAGGAGAGGGCTCTCTCCGGGTCAATCTCAGCAAAAATAATCAATAGGGCTTGATATGACTTGAAATAAAAGCTAATTTTAGGCTAGGTATATAAATAAAAGAGTTTTATTTTGATTTTTTGGGGGTTTTTGTTTGGAATCAAAGGGAAAGGCAGTTTTGGATCCGGGGATAAGGCCTAGTTTTTGCAGAGTTCTGAATGGGGCAAGGAAGGCAATTATTTTGATGCTTTGGATTAAATGAATGGATAGTTCAGACCGGTGAGGAGCTGAAGAGGGCAAGAGGATTTCAAGAATCCTCTTCAAATAGATGAAAACATGAAAAATTAAACAAAACTAAAGGCAGAGCAAAGCTATCTAATGAATTCCACCTTTATAACTCATTTGTTTAATTTAAGAAGAAAGGAGAAGGGAAATGATACACATGAACATCAGTGAACTTAAAATCACATAGAGAAACACACCATAAAAACACAAAGCCACATGGATCCCAAAGAGTGCTGCAAACCATGGTCTATTCCTTTGCCAAAATTGCAGAGATGAAATGTACAATGAAGTGCCAAGCAATCCCAAGTGTCCAACCCTGAAAATGACTGAGAAAATACATGATATATACAAGCCTAACTCCTCCCCATGCCTCTAGGGGTTGCTCTTACCATTCTAGGAGCTGTTTAAACCATATCTAAACTAAGAACTGGAAAATAGGCAATGAAACAACTTGCCTCTATATGATAGGAAACTGATTCATTCTCTTACATTTCACCTTTTGGTGAATGAATCTACTATGATGAGTAAAAATGTGCCAAAATTACATCAAATTCATGAAATTACATCAATTTACATCAAGAGTTACATGAAAAAGTCAAACTGGCCAAAACTAGGCGAAATTCTGAGCTGCTGAGTGAAAAATAGGCCAAATTTCCCTATGCGTCGCGCCTGAAATCTCTATGTGTAGCACAAGTTTGATGTTGATTTTGAGGGCCTTCCGAAAGTCAAAATTGAGTGCAGAATAGCTCGTTGGAAATCCCTGCCTACCTACTTTCCAACCCAAGTGGAATTTCTGGATTGTTTTTCCATTTTCCCCTCCAAAAATCAAATCTCCCAACACTGCTTCCTGTGTGTGCAAAAAGTGGCAGAAAGGCCAATTTTAGGGTGTTTTTGACCCTTTAGGCAACCCAAAACTTGTCAAAATCCTTATTTAATCCACATGCATGCATAAATTTTGCTGAAAAATCCAGAAATGCAAATTTTTCCTCCTGAAGAGCTGCCAATTATAAGTGCGCGCTAAGTGGCGCTACGCGTCGGGCAGGAAAATCTGTGTTTAGGCCCAAAAATTCAAAATTGACAAAAATTTTCCCAAATTTCTTGAAATTTGGGCTAAATTCCCACCATCAAGCACTATGCTGGGCCAAATAAGCTTCGGCCAAAATTTGGAGCCTATCATGCCTTTTGCGACGCTTTAGTGCCCTCCTTAGCCTTACCTTCAGGATCTTGATCCTCGCTTTGCAAACGTGATTTCCTGCCCAATAATGGTTCTTCATGTGTCTGAGCATGTTCTTCTCCTTGTTTGCCTTCTCCAATAGCTTCTCAAGATGAATGTTGACCCTCTCAAGCGAAGTCTCTCTATCAGCCTCAATCTCCCGCTCAATAGGTGTCATCTATGTTGGGCTTCTTCGGGCAGCTTGCCGGTTCTCACGGATGTTTTGCAACTCCATGATTGTCTGCTGATCCTCCAACTATTTGTTCCGCTGCTCCAGATATTTTATGATCCATTGACCTCTTTGCAATTTTTCGGTCAATGTTTCGATCTCAGCTTTCTGCTCCTGAATGGTCTCTCTCAACTTTGAGCTTTTGGAGAGCTCAAATCCTCATCAATCAATATGAAATCAGTATCCGGGCCTCCTGAAGGGCCCTCATCCTACATAGGCCTCTTACCTCTGTCTTGTACTTGTACCTGTGCTGCTGATGACGGCAACGAGACCCCTTCCACCCCTGGTGGAGATAGTACTCGTCGGGCTGTTGCAAATAATGCTCTGGTGCCTCTCTGATAAGTAACAAACACTGGCACAATGATGGGCTTTGTCTCGTGACCTTCAGGCTGATGTGAAGGTTCACCTGGCTCATGAAAAATCTCTGGAGGAGGCTGAGGGGCTATGAAGAAGTCATGGGAAATGAAATCCTCCCATGCAATACCCTGCAATCCAAGCTAATGTACAACAACAATCTTGATGAGTGCATAGTGATAAATATTGTTGTACTGCTACTCGGGAGTCTTCTTCTGCACAAGAGTGGTCATTCTCTCAATGTTCTGGCACATGAAATACGGAATGTTCATCATCCTCACTCTAGTGAAATGCATCAATAACCTGATGTGGTAGGCATAGAGGCATGAGAACCGGCCCTCACAACTGAAGCATCTGATAATGAGTCTCATTAAAGGCGCATAGGATTCCTTTAGGAACCAAAATGGGAATACCCTGCTGAGTTGTCTCACATAGCTAGGCCTGATGTATGGTTCATAATGCACTCTGTCCACCTACTGTCTTTTGTTCCACTGTTCACCCACATTCGGTATTCCTGTTGCTTGAGAGATGGTTTCCGGTGTCAAAGTGAAATTTACACCAGCAAGAGTTACCTGACCATCATGCAAATGTAATACAAAGAACCGAGCCAAATCCTGATGATGTTGAATCCTAGCAATCATCTCACAATACTGATAGCATGATTGCTCTCGAAAACATGCCATTGCAAGTGGGCAAGCCTGCAATTGAGTCAATGAGGTCAGCTCTTCTCTCACATGTTTGCCACCTTTACGAGGCCTTCTCGGTGCATGTAGATTAGTGGTAGAATCACTATCTCTGTCATATGATGTATCAGTGTATATCTCCATGGTGTTTCAAGGTCTGTGTTTGGCTTGTATGAGAGGAAAATGAGAATTCGATGCTTTGTTTCAAATTGCCAAATGTGTGCCAAAGGGAAGGGACTATGGAGAAAAATAGGACAGTGGGGACAATGAATTTCAATCAAGTGATATCAGAGGTGTAGGGACAGTCACTAGACTGTTTGGGAAACTTGGGGTTTTGGGAATTTTTACAAATGAAATGGGAAAGGGAGAAGGAAAGTGAAATGAAATGACTTTGGATGGGGAAATAGGGCTTTAGGAGTGAATGACTCTTACAGATGTAAGTGGATGGTGTATTAATGAGATAACAGTGATGGGAGAAAAACGACAAGGTGGGGAATGGAATATGTGGCACAAAACTATTTTAAAACACCAATTTCAAACCCTAAGAGAGCAATTTTTAACAAAATGAGAGGGTTTAAATTTTTGGCATTCAAAATCTTATATTCCCTTTTCAAACAACACCAAACATTTTTTAATGGAAATTACAAGATCAATCGAACTTACATGGAGAAAATGGGACCGAGAAAATTTGGAATTTTTTGGAGGCAATGATGAAATTTGGGTGTTGGCCCTGTGCGCCGCGCGCTCAACCCAGTGCACCGCGATAGTTATGTGCGCCGCGCCAGTTCTAATTTTCAAGGAGATGAGCGGCTCTATGTGCCGTGACCAGCAAGTGCGCCGTGACCTTCACCCAGTGTGCCGCACAGTTAAACTCACTCACAGTCCCAGCCTCCAAACACTGATTTCGCTCTTCCACAATTTGACTTGGCTTCACTCTTGTCTTAGCGTGCAAATGAAGTGTTGAATATGAAAATATCTTATATATACAAAGGATTTTGATTTTTCATTTGGCAAACCCACTTTCTAATGTTGCAGACTTTGGCACTTTGCACTTTTTAAAATAAACTCTTTTTTTGTTTGTTTCCTTTGATTTTTTGAACTGATGATGAATCTCTTGTCTGTTCTTTTGCAGGGATAGCTGGAATGGGATTTGGAAAAGGTGACCAGGGCTGCACCTGAAGAACTTTACAACTGAAAAACTTTTAAAAATTACATTACATTTATTACAAAGGATGAAATTGACGATTTTTCTTCAAAACAGAGTTTTGAAGAAGAATCATTATCAAGCATTATGACGATCAAATTTTTGCAATAAAAATTTATGTCGAACCTCCCTCATGTGCCTGCTGACATTATTAGAAATTTTGAAGACCAAATTAACGAAACCCTAGACCTAAAGAGACCTAAAATCCCTAAAATTACTCTTTGGAAAACATGACTGTAAATGAATTTAAAATTGATTTTTATGAACAGACAAGGAGCAGCAGGTTCATGACATGAGGGATATGAGAGACAAGACCCTTCCGTCAGAAGATCCATGCTCCTAATGGAATGCAGATGACTGAACTGAATGAGACACATAAAATGAAATGCAACAAAAGAGATTTTGATCTCTGACGGAGGGATGAAGATACCGACTCTAACACCATCTACCTCCAGCTTGTAGATATTCTTGACTCGAATTCCTATCCTCTTGGTTTGACCAATTTTTTTATATCTCAGGAAAGCTTTTCCATCGCTGAAAAAAACGTCATAACCTCTTTCCTCCAACATCGCGACTAAGGAACATGCATAACATCTTTCAACATAAATGGTTTACCTAAATCCCTCTCAAAGGTAATGGTACCAATGCTAGTCACACTGTATCATCCATCGTCGCCCATCTCTATATGCATTTAGAGATATTTCTCCTCCAAGTTGCTGAACAACTCCTTATATCCCATCATGTGGAAGGAAGTGTTGGAATCACGATTTTCATTATACCAAAACCCGCAGGCATTAGTCTCCGCTAAAATCGCTAGAGTTAGGATCCACGAGAGGCAGTTAGTCCATGTCATGAAACACATGGGGAGCATTGAACCCAATGTCCAACAATCTCCCCCCCAATGCGAGCCGGGTGAGTTTCGAACTTGAGACATGTCACTCTGATACCACTTGTTGGAATCATGATTTCCGTTAGACCAAAACCCACAGGCATTAGTATCCACTACAATCACCAGAGTTAAGATCCATGAGAGGCGGATAGTCCATGTCGCGAAACACACGGGGAGCATTGAACCCAATGTCCAACAGGAAGCACCACTATCAAGATACCACACCGATCCCATTGCACTTGAAACTAAGCATGTGATCAAATAGAAATCAAGTTCAAATTGTGAGGCAAGGCCCTCACCAGCTGCAGCTCCAGTAGCCTTCTTTTTCATCTTTTCTGTGGATAGTTAGTGGCAAGATGCTCATGTTCGTGATAGTGAAAACACTTCACCTTGGACAAACCCAGCTTCTTACCTTTAGCCTCGGATTTTGAATGGGATTTATACTCCTTCCCTTTCCTCTCTTTGGAAGCCAAATCACAATCCTCTTCATCATCATGCTTTGATGAAGAGCCATCCCTGGTACTCTGCCTTATCTCCTCCTACACTATATCTGACCAAAGTCGCTCCCAGTCTGGCAGTTTCTCCCACCCATTGATAGAGTCTTGATAACTGTGCCAACTCTTCAAAATTCCAAGGAGAGCCAAGATCACCAGGTCATCATCAACAACTATAATTCCCACACTCCCCAGCTCATCCCTACATTGGACAAACTTCGTTAGATACTTTGGAATATTGTCGTCGTTCTCCATTTTGATTTTTCTGAGTTTATCTTTCAGCGCCAACTTCTATAGTTGCTACTACTTTATAAAAGATTTTTCAAAGCCTTCCACATTACAAATGGAGTGCCTTTACCATGAAGGCTTGACACAATATGGTCTTTCACACCTTCCAACAGAATTATTCTTGTCTTTGCTACTTTATTTTTCCAGGTGTCAATTAATGCAGCATCCGTCGAAGTGGGCTTAGGAACATCGCTATCGATGAACTCCTTCAGGCCATTATCTTCAAGCACCACCTCCATCTTGTCCTTCCAGGATATGTATTAATAACTTCCCTCGATTGCATACTCCAACCACAACCCATTGAAAGCCATTTCAATTTTTACTCAATTGTCGCACCAAGAAATTCTTGTAGCAAATTCGAATTGTGCCACCAGCACAAAAATTAGCACCGCTTCAATATTACAAAATCCAATGATTAACATTGCTCCTATACCATGTAGAAATTTAATACAATAACATTTATATTACTGGAATCCCCTGATCTAACAATTAAATCCACTGTTAAATACATAATCCTTCTACTCAATTCTTTGCGGAAATTAAATCGCCAATTACAAAACACATGAAGAAAAATCAAGCGCATATAACAAGATGTTTTACCAATAAATATTTTAGCTAAAAACCCCAACTATCATATATTATGTATATCATGGAATCATGAAACAATCTCATTCAAAGCTCAATTAATGGAGCTCTCAGTACAATATACAATTGTCTCACATTGTCATGCAGAAATTTGCATATCTATGCACCAATTTCTTGCCTCCTGATAGCCTGCCTCCACTGCGCAATCCCGGCTGAAGAATATCCCTGAATGAATTCGATCTTTCCTTTATTTTACTACGCAATCCTCATTGGAAACTCCAATGTGTGTGTATATGCATTGAATGCATCACTATAGTCACAACTGATAGTCAAACAAACCCTTTCACCTATCTCTTCACTGGGTCTCCATTGATCTGACATGTAAGTAGTTAACTGTTGTATTTCTTCAGTTGCAAGTAAGGCACTACTTATGCATTAATTAAATAATTAATTCACTCATCTTTCACTAGTGTATCTTTAGTTACAACTAGCACAAATGAATTTAACTCACTTAACTAAGTTAAACTAAATAACAACTCCCATAACTACTCTTCCAACTCTGTTACAATTGTGTCACACTCAGTTATAATGAATTCCATCATGCATAAGTCACCAACCAACCTTGCAACTCGTAATTCCTTCAGCTAACTATTTTTCCACATTAGTTAACTGAAATCAAGTGCTCCAAGAGAATAATTTATTATTTATTGTCTGATTATCATTAAGGGCTAATAATAATCAACATGCATTCTATTTTTAGATATGTGATCTATAAATATACTTCGCCCATGTTCTAAAAATAGAAAATCATCTAAATATAGAATTTTCTCAACCATCTAGAATCAGCATCCTGCTAATTTTAGAATATGCTCACCATTCTAAAAATAGACATACACCTAAAAATAGCCTGCGGGCCCCACCTAGTGAAGGTGCTTAATTTTCACTAGGATCATCATCTTGTTTAATCTCAAAAAAGTCACAATAATGATGAACGTTTAAGAATTGGAGGAGGTGGACCTAGGATTGGAGGTGGAGGTAGAGGTATAGGAAGGGATGGAGGAAGAGGAATAGGTGAAGGTAGGGGAGATAGAGGAGAAGATAGAGTAGAACCAGATCTTGTAGGATTTCCTATACTTGATGACAATACTACTGCCACAATGAAAAATATCTCACCCTCTATCCTCCATAACTTTCATGGATTAAGTACTAATGATCCTGAAACATTTCGTTTTGAATTAAAAGTCTTATGAAGATCATATGACTACCTACTCGATTATCAAAAATTGAAATTGTTTTCAGCTGCCCTTAAGGATGCAACATTAAAATGGTTCATGGGCTTAATAACACACTCTATTAGAACATGGGAAGAGATGAAAAAATAATTCTTATTAAAATAGAAGGATTATTGCATGCCTCATAACTGAAAAGATGAATTTTTTAAGATGATGCAAAGAGAACATGAGAATTTGTAGGATTTAATTCAAAGATTTAGTTATAATATAAAAAGGGCTAAAATGGAAAATTTGGATCAAGATACTTTGAAAGCTCTCCTACTAAAATCCATTAGAGATTAATGGATAGATATCCTTAACATGATGGGAAAAGGAGATATTTCTCTATTATCATTACCAGAAATTTATGAATTATGCATACATATTTCAAGAGGTAATTCAAGAGTTGGAAAGAATTAAAGAGACCCTGTTATATCTAGAATTAATAAATCTACAACTGGAACAGTTAGTAGGGCTGAAATAGGCAATTTGCTTGATGAATTTAAAATAGATGTTTTAGGGAGTCTTAGTGAACAAATAGACACCTTGAAATTACAAAATAAGCAAAGAGTTGAAAGTGATGCCTTATCTATCTTTTGTACTAAGTGCAGAAAGAAACATGCTTTAAGAGAATGCCCTCTCGATTTAAAAAGTGTAGAAACATGTGTTATATGCACAGAAAATCATGAAACAAAGAAGTGTACTTCAATTCCAGGTCTTAAAGCTATATACCAAGAGGAAATGGTTCCAAAATAGGTAGATCCTCTTTACTTTGTTGCTAGAAGACTATGGCAAGGATCACAAACTCAAGGTTTCAACACTCAACTGTATACTCAACCCCCACAAAATAACTATACTACACCAATTCCATGGCAGCCTTGGTCTCAATCCCAACCTTGGATACAAGGATGGAAAAATCCCTATGGTAGATATTCTCAATATCACCAATATCCACAATCTTATCCAAACTTCCCACCACAACATTCTCCTCAGTCTAGTCAACAACGTCAACCTCAATTTCAAAATCAAAATCCACAACTTTCATTACCATTTCCATAACGACCAAATCAATTACCCACCCAACCACTTCCAAACCCAAACAATAAAAATGCACAACCTGTTTACAACATGGAGGGACAAAAATTTCAGACTTATATGATAACTCCATTAGATCTTAATAATGTCCAACTCAGATCCAATAGAGTATTATATGTAGAAATTTATTAATAATAATTTATTACCGAATTCTCCTTATCTAACAATAATTATCTTCTTGCTAAATACAGAATCCTTCCACTTTTAATCTTGCGGAAATTTAAAATTCAATTGCAAACACATGTGAATAAATTCAATCGCACATAACACAGTTGTTTAACGGGAAAGCTTAAAGCTAAAAATCCCAAATATCATATATTATGTATATTAATGGATCATGTAATAATCTCATACAAAGCTTAGTACATCAATCTCTCAGTACAATCAACAATCATTACACACTGTCATGCAGAAATTTGCATATCTATGCACCAATTTCGCTCCCATTAAACTTCTCGCCTCTGACTGCAATCCCCAAGTAATACCCCTGAATGAATTCGAATTGGCCTTGCCTTGACTGCGCAATCCTCATTGGCATCTCCAATGTGTGTCAGATGCATTGAATGCATCACTATAGTCACAACGAATAGTCCATCTCACCCTTTCACCTATCTCTCCACTGGATCTGACATGCAAGTAGTTAACAGCTGTATTTGTTCATTTGTTAGTGAGTTATTAGTTGTGAATTAATTAACTAATTAATTCACTAAACTCTCACTAGTGTATCTTTCAGTTAGACTAGATACAACTAGCTCAACTGAGTTAAACTAAATAACAACTCCAATAACTATTCTTCCAACTCTATCATAACTTTGCCACTTCATTTCTAACTGATTCCTCCATGCATGAGCCACCAATAACCCTAGGAATTGTGTAATTCCTTCAGCCCACTGATTTTCCAAATCTGTTCACTCAAATAAAGTGCTCCAAGAGAATAATTTGATATTTATTGTCGAATTATTATTAAGGGCTAATAATAATTGACATGCATCCATTTTTAGATTGACAATCTATAAATAGACTTCACCCAATATTCTAAAAATAGAATTTCATCTATTTTTCACATTTGACCAACCATCTACAAATAGCATCCTGCAACTTATAGAATATGCTCACCATGTCTAAAAATAGACATACACCTAAAATATATTCATAAATTAATTTCAATAAAGGTGCTTACTTTTCACTAAGCTCATCATCTTGTTGAATCTCAACACTCCCTCTCAACAAGATAGGGATTATCTTTCACCCCGATCCTACCTCTATGGTATTCGAATTTTCTCCTTCAGAGCGCCTTCATGAGAATATATGCATCCTGATCTTCCGTAGGAATGTACTGAAGCAACATGATCTTCCGCTGCAAAAAATCTCTGATATGATGATATCAGATATCAATATGTTTATATCTATCATGAAACATAGGATTAATCGATATTTTAATGCAACTCTTATTATCACAATGTATCAATGTAGGATCTAAATGAGAACCGAACAAATCAACCAGGATCTTCATCATCCAGATACCCTCACATGCAGCTTGACTTGCTGCCATGTATTTTGCTTCCGCTGAACTGAGTGCCACAAATCTTTGTTTCCTACTGTACCAAGAAACTACTATGGATCCGATATTAAAAACCCCTCCTGATGTGCTCTTTTTTTCCGTTGGGTTGCTTGCCCAATCTGCATCCGTGAAGCCATGCAACTTCACCTCATCCGTCTGTCTGTACCATAAGCCATACTCAAATGTGCCCCTGAGATATCTCAGGACATGCTTGCATGCCTTCCAAAAGAGCTTGGTAGGCTTAACCATCACTTGACTAAGCTGGTTCACTGCATATCATATGGCCGGTCTTGTATTAACTAAATACATGAGCGAACCCACCAATTGTCGATAAACAGTGGGATCCACTACCTCTGTCGATGTAGCATCCTCTTTCCTCCAATTTCAATGAAGAGGAGTATCCATGGGCTTGCAGTCTTCCATGTGAAATTTACCAAGTATCTCCCAAGCATACTTGCCTTGAGACACAAATAGTTCAGCTTCTTGCTGCTATATTTCCAATTCAAGGAAATAATGGAGGCCCAAATCCTTTATCTCAAACTCCTTTGCAAGATCTGTCTTGCATGAGTGTATCAAATACTCATCACCCATTAGTATTAAATCATCAACATAAAGAACAATGATTAAAAGCTTACCCTCCACCACAATTTGGTACAGGTTTGCATCTACCTCACTCTTGGTGAAACCAAGTCTAGTGAAATAGATGTTGATATGTGTGTACCAAGCATGTGGTGCTTGCTTTAGCCCATAAAACTCTCTTTTGAGTCTGCACACATGTGACTCACTGTTGAAGATCTCAAATCCTTCAGGCTGCTCAATGTACACCTCTTCATCATTGATCCCATTAAGGAACGCAGTCTTCACATCCATCTGATGAATGTGCCAACCCATCTACGTTGAGAAAGCAAGGATGGTCCTTATGGAAGAATATCGTGCGACAGGTGCAAAGGCTTATTTATAATCAATCCCCTCGATCTATCATAAGCCTTGGGCAACAAATATTTCCTTATACTTCTTGACGCTCCCATTAGCAGCTCGCTTTACCTTGTAGATCCATTTCAAATCTACCATTGATTTACCCACTGGCCTTGGAACAATCTCCCAAGCATTGTTTCTGACAATGGAGTCATACCCCTCCACCATGGCATATACCCATGTGGGCTCCTGCACTGCTTCTTGAAAAGAATATGGCTTTGTCACGATACACTTTCTCATAAGAGCCATGTATCCAGTAAATCGGTCAGGTGACTATCTCTATCTGCACTGTGATGTAGGGACTCCTACATTCTGTTCCGCATCAAGCTTCAATCTCTCAGCTTCTATGGTACGCTTTCTGCATGTTCTAATGTTTGGTTCTGCATGAGTGGACTCCTCCACTCCATGAATCTCCTCCTGTGGCTGATCCACATCTAGAGGCTCATCTTTGGGAACAAGAAGTTCCTCCTCCACATGCAAGTGTAGCTCCCTCTCAAGTGACAACTTCAAGGCTTTCACCTCTCGAATTTTATATCTCGTCGCACCACAGTTATTCGATTGTTTGGAAAATACACATGATAATTATGGGGTGTTTCTGTGTACCCCAAAAATATCCCAACTTCTGCAGTCAGCTCCAGCTTCTTTCTAGCATCTTTTTTCACATGAATGTAAACAGATGAGCCAAAAATATTCAAATGAGAAATATCAGGCTTCTTACCAATAAAATCTTCTTCAGGTGTACTCATGCCAAGTACTCTATGAGGACAACGGTTTTGCACATAAACCGCATTGTTTCATGCTTCCGCCCACAAGTGCATCGGTAGGCCCTGGTCATGCAGCATAGCTTTTGTAGCACCCATGATCATTCTGTTCTTCCTCTCCACAACCCCATTCTGCTGTGGGTTATGAGGCACTATGAGTTCTCTTCGAATTCCTTCTTTTCTACAGAATTCTTTGAATTCATTCGAGATATATTCACCACCATTATCGCTCCGTAGAGCCTTCACTTGCTTCCCCGACTCCTTCTCCACCAATGATTTAAACTCACAGAACTTTGAGAATATTTAGCTCTTCTTCTGCATGAAGAATATCAAACATCTACGAGAATAGTCATCAAAAAATATAACATAATACCTGTGTTTTGTTGTTGAAGCAACTGAGAAAGGTCCACACACGTCTGTGTGAATTCTCTCTAGGATCATCGAAGCATGGTTCTCCTTCTCATGAAAGGTGGTCTTCACAAACTTACACATAGTACATCCCTTACACTGATCTGACTATGCAAGAGTAAACTTGGGAAGTCCAGTATAAATCTGCTACAAAATATTCAAGGCTCCATGGTGAATATGGCCCAATATCCTGTGCCATAATTTGCCCTCATCTCGGCTCACCACTTCTTCTGCTTTTCCCATCATTGCAGCGTAGACATCTACCTCTAACTTGTAGAGATTCTTAACTTGTTTCCTTATCCTCTTGGTTTGACCCATTGTTTTATGTTGCAGGAAAGCTTTTCCCTCGCTGAAAACAACGTCATAACCTCTGTCCTCCAACATTGCGACCGAGACCAAGTTCTTCTTCAGACCTGGAACATGCATAACATCTTTCAACAGAAATGTTTTACCTAACTCCCTCTCAAAGGTAATGGTTCCAATTTTAGTCGCATTGTATCTACCATCTACGCCCATCTCTATACTCATTTGGAGATCCTTCTCCTCCAAGTCACTAAACAACTCCTTGTCTCCCGTCATATGGAAGGAAGCACCACTATCAAGATACCACACTGATCCCATTGCGCTTGAAACCAAGAATGCGATCAAAGAGAAATCAAGTTCAAATTGCGAGGCTAAGGCCTCTCCAGTTGTAGCTCCAGCATCCTTCTTGTTCTTCTTTTTCTGTGGGCAGTTAGTGGCGAGATGCCCATGTTCGTGACAGTGAAAACACTTCACCTTGGAAAAATCCAGCTTCTTACCTTTAGCCTCAGATTTTGGATGGGATTTATTCCCCTTCCCTTTCCTTTCTTTGGCAGCCAAAGCGCAATTCTCTTCATTATCATTCTTCAATGAAGATCCATCCCTGGTATTCTGCCTTAACTCCTCCTGCACAACATCCGACCAAAGTTGCTCCCAATCCGACAGTTTCTCTCGTCCATTGACAGAGTCTTTGTAGCTATGCCAACTCTTCAGAAGCCCAAGGAGAGCCAAGCTCACCAATTCATCATCCAAAACTGTAATCCCCACACTTCCCATCTCATCCATACATTGGACAAACTTCGTGAGATATTTTGGAATATTGTCGCCCTTCTCCATTTTTATTTTTTTGAGCTTATATTTTAGCGCCAACTTCCTATGGTCGCTGCTTCTTTGGAAAATATCTGTCAAAGCCTTCCAAATTTCAAATGGAGTATTATTCCCATGAAGGCTTGACACAATATGGTCTTTCACACCTTCCAATAGAATTCTTCTTGTCTTTTCTACCTTCTTTTGTCATGCGTCAAGTAATGCAACATTGCTAGAATTAATCTTAGGAACATCACTATCGATGAACTCCTTTAATCCATTATCTTCAAGCACCACATCCATCCTATCCTTCTAAACTATGTAATTCGAGCTACACTCAAGGGCATACTCCAATTGCAACCCATTGAAAGACATTTCAATGAATACTCAACTGTCGCACCAAGAAATTTCTGCAACAAATTCGAATTGCCCACCAACACAAAACTCAGCACCTATTCACAATTGCAATCTCCAGTGATCAATACTGCTCCGATACCATGTATAAATTTATTAATACTGATGTATTACTGGATTATCTTGATCTAACAATATTCATCTTCTTGCTAAATATAGAATCCTTCCACTGTTAATCTTGCAAAAATTTAAAACTCAATTGCAAACACAAGTGAATAAATTCAATCGCACATAACACAGTTGTTTAATGGGAAAGCTTAAAGCTAAAAACCCCAACTATCATATATTATGTATCTCAATGGATCATGTAATAATCTTATACGAAGCTTAGTACATCAAGCTCATAGTACAATCAACAATCATTACACGTTGTCATGCAAAAATTTTCATATCTATGCACCAATTTCTTGCCTCCTGATAGCCTGCCTCCACTACGCAATCCTTGTTGAAGAAGACCCTTGAATTAATTCGAATTGGTCTTTCCTTGACTGTGCAATCCTCATTGGCATCTCTAATGTGTGTCAGATGCATTGAATGCAACACTATAGTCACAATGGATAGTCCATCTCACCCTTTCACCTATCTCTCCACTAGGTCTCCACTGGATCTGACATGCAAGTAGTTAACTGTTGTATTTTTTCATTTGTTAGTGAGTTATTAGTTGTGAATTAATTAACTAATTAATTCACTAAACTCTCACTAGTGTATCTTTCAGTTAGACTAGATACAACTAGCTCAACTGAGTTAAACTAAATAACAACTCCCATAACTACTCTTCCAACTCTATTATAACTTTGCCACTTCAGTTCTAACTGAGTCCTCCATGCATGAGCCACCAATAACCCTAGGAATTGCGTAATTCCTTCAGCCCACTGATTTGCCAAATCTGTTCACTCAAATAAAGTGCTCCAAGAGAATAAGTTTATATCTATTGTTGGATTATTATTAAGGGCTAATAATAATCGACATGCATCTATTTTTATATTGACAATATATAAATAGACTTCGCCCAATATTCTAAAAATAGAATTTCATCTATTTTTCACATGTGACCAACCATCTACAAATAACATCTTGCAACTTATATAATATGCTCGCCATGTCTAAAAATAGACATACACCTAAAAATAGCCTGCGGGCCCCACTTCATTAGGGGAATTTTGAGGTCTAAAATGGGCCTCCTAAGGAAAATGTACAATAAAACTTCACTTTATGAGAACCAATCACATTTTAGGGGATGACATCATCCCTAATGGTTGAAGTGGCATTGCTTGAGTTAAAGGTACTTACTTGTCACATTCTCAATGGTGGATAAAAACTCATGGTTAACCATGGTAGTGTTCTAAGTACTTTTAAAGTCATTAGGTAAAGTACTCATAATAAATGTGTTCACCATTTAATTAAACCTTAAATGTGTTCACCATTCACCAAATATATGCTCACTCATCTGAATTTTAATAACATTATATGTATTCTTTGGAGTCACACCTAACCGTCTTAGTTCATATCAAAGCTTGACTTTGATAAAACCCCAAGTGCTAACATATACGTTAATGTATATTGGTTTCGCCTTTCATTAATACACATTTGGGCTATGTTCATATTCCATTTCATTTCATACGAATTTTCGACCTTATTAACATTAAAACTCAATTATTAACATAATAATTTTGGGCCCACAACATATCACAACATACCTTTCATCGTTAAAGTCATTAGGTAAAGTACTCATAATAAATGGCATTTCACACTTTTTGAATAAAATATTATTATTGTCATTTCATATTTTTTGAAAGAAACAATGCATATCTATACACAATCTTCATGTATTTGCACACTTTTCAATATATATTATATTTGTATATTTTCAAATATTTATTTATAAATCAAATCAATTAAATATGTAATATAAAATTCATACATAAAACAATATATTATATTATATTATTTTTATATAGTATATTAATTACATGTTATTATATAATTTAAATAATATAAATTTTAATTAATAGTATATTATATAATTAATAATTTATGAATTTGTATTTGTATTTTATTTTAAGTTATTTAAGTACAAAGGACAAATACATTAGTTGTGCACTGATAATGACTTTTTCTTGAAAATCTCATTCTTATTTATAGTCACATCAATACAATTTTTTATTAATTTTATTTTGGTACAACTTTTAAATTGAATTTAACCATGGTTACATGGATTTTGGTGCAAAAAGTGAATTGCAAATTCATAAATATTATTTTATTGGTTTAGCTATTATTTTATTATTTCCTTAGGAGGCCCATTTTAGACCTCAAAATTCCCCTAATGAGTGAAGGTGCTTACTTTTCACTAAGTTCATCATCTTGTTGAATCTCAACATTAGAAAAGAAATTACCATCTATTGTTATTCAAGAAAAATCAAAATCTAACCATTCTGATGAAGAAACATCTCTCCATCAGAAAGAAAATATTAAAAAACAAACACATGATACTCCAATAAACTCAACTCCCATTATAGAACAACCTTCAGTATCAGTCTCAAACCACCTTTCCCTGAAAGATTATAAATTGATAAAGGGGGGGGGGGAACAAATCATGATGCTTGATTATGATATGTTATATGAGTTAAAGAATTTTTGCATAAAAATAACTTTACTACAAGATATCAAATAAATTTCAATCCTTGCAAAGATAATAAGGGAGTTAAGTATAAAGAAACCAAGAATAAAAATAAGAGAAGTCAAAAGAATACAATTAGTTGGAAAAATTACAGACATCATGATGGGAAAAACAACAATACAAAAATATTTAGATCCAGGAAGTCCCATTGTAAAAACACACATCAATGGTATAAAAATTCCAAACACATTGATTGATTTAGGAGTGGCCATAAACATCATGAGTAAACAAACTATGGATCAACTAAAACTTTCAAATATTCAATATACACCAACATTGTTACAATTAGCAGATAGTTCTGTAATTAAACATGATGGTGTGTTAGAAGACATTTATGTATCCTTATATTTTTGGGAATATCTAGTTGATTTTATGATCTTAACACCCAAGAATAACTTAAGAGGACATCCATTAACCTTAGGAATACCTTGTTCATATGAAACTAATGCTTTTATTAGTTGTAGAAATGGTGATATGTTTATCTCTCATGGTAGTTCATCAAAGAAATTCACATTATATCCACCTACAAAAACAATGATAGAGGTAGAAAATGAAGAATGGATGGATGATGATAATGATATACAACCCATTTTTACTATCACACAAATTAGTGAAGAAGATCAAATTTTAAATTCAATAGAAAATAATGAATTATCTTCACACTGTGCTAATAGTCAAAATTTTCAAGAACAACACAATATTGAATATATATCATCCAGACAGATGTCTTTATATTCTATGGAACAATTTTTCAATTCTTCAATAGAAATATTTCTAGGTAAAACTTTAAATATAAGCAAAAATCTAGAAGAATTTCAAAAGAAGAAATTTGTAATATTCCCAATTTTCCACAACATAATTGGAATATTAAAATTCTTAATTGAAATAAGTAATTAAGTAAATAAGAGGGTGGAAGGACCCATAAACCCCAAAGATAAATAAAATCCACTTTTGATGTGTGTATGTGGATATTTCAGATCTAGATCTACATAATGGAGTAGTGGAGCAACTACTTAATGTGAAAGGAGTGGAGATCATGTCTCATTAATGAGATAGATCATGGAGGTTGAAGTAGTCAACTAAGATCATGGAAGAAATCAAATGTAAGATCATAGAGCATTCATGATGAGATGATGGAGGAAGTGGTGCATTAATGCACACATGATCACTACAAGAAAAAAGGACATTGGTGAGGGGCAAAAATGGTCACCATAAGCTCATTGGTGAGGGTCAAAAGAGCCTTCATCACCAAAAATTGAACGCCACCAAATGTGGCGTCGTCGAAAGTATAGGTTTTATGGTGACATTCAAGGTCCATCACCAATAATTATTTATAGTGATGGATAGTGACCATCACGATTTCATATGAGCAATGGTGACAGAAAATAGCCTGCATCACCAAAAACCTGAACGTCACCAAAGGTGGCGTTGCCAAAAGTATGTGTTGTGGTGACATTCAAGGTCCATCACGAATATTGATTATAATGACAAATAGTGACCGTCACCATTTCATATGACCAACAACGATTTTTTGCGATGTAATTTTCATGGATGTCACTATTAGTGCATATATATGGTGAGGTTCATTGGCTGTCACCATAAACTCATTGGTGACATCAAGGCCCGTCACGAATAATGACTATAATGACAAATAGTGACCCTCACCATTTTATATCAACAACAAAGATTTATGGTGACGGACCTTTAATGGTCGTCACTATTGATGTGTATATATGGTGGCGTTCGTTGACCGTCACCATTTCATATTTTGGTGAGGGTCGAAAAATGTCACCATAAGCTCATTGGTGATGGTCAAAAGATCATCCATCACCAAAAAATGATCGTTCTAATTCCATATGACTATTAGGGCACGATGGAATCAAACCACCAATCTCTTGCTTGTAAAGTAGGTGCTCTTCCATTGAGCTAGCACCCTTTAAAGAATTAGACTTTAAACTAGCAATTGCCCCTAAAGGTGCAAAGATACACTAAAGGAATAGAAAATCTAGGAAGATCAAAAGTTGCTAGAAATAATATGTTCAGTATACATAATAAAAAGACAATAAGAATAACTTTTGATATAATATAACAAAGCATGTACTACATACGAGCATAATTAGAAAGCACAACTAGAAATTTGAATCACAACATAACAATATAAAAGAACATGCAACAGGAAAGGAACAACTCCATAGTTTGAAAATTATGAAAAATCCATGGACATGTTCTTATATATTGATATAGATAACAAAATAGAAATCTAGATTTATGAAATTCAAGTATCACACAAGAATGTCTTGAACAAATATCAATATGTAAAATACTATTTTTTTCATTTGGATTTACCTTGAAGAACCTCAGGAAAAATTTTCCACAAAAACAACCAATAAACATAACAACATGGACCTCAGGAGAAATTGTGCAGGGGAAAAAATAAGAAGGTAACGCACTAGAGAAGTATTCAAAGAAAATGATGAAAAGTGTATCTAGAAAGAACTGAGAACCCTCTGAAGTAAACCAAACATTTATCATCGTGACTAGTACACTTGCAAAAAAAAATCAAAATAAATTATGAAATATTCCACCAAAAAACAGTGAATTTTTCCACTAAAATACAATTTCAAATTAATCGCTAGCATGACGCTAACTTCTCTACAAAAATAGGGAAGTTTAAAGACAATGTATAATAGCTTGCATGGAAAAGGTGTTGATAAAACCTTCCAAGGAATAAGACCACAGCAGTCAACAAGAGTGCCATGAAAGAAGTGGCTTCTAGGAACCTCACTGAAAACAATATGTATGTAAGGCAATCATCTATATCAAGAGTCATCATTCAATAATCAATATGGAAACAAGTGTTGACATTTTCTAATGGAATCCTCTTTGGATTCACTAGTTAGGAAGAAAGCAAAAGGTTTCATCAAGAATTCTAACTTACAGAATTTTGGGATTAGAATATGATGACATATTGATGAAGCAGATTAAGAAAATGAAACTCTTTCATTCTAAGGAAACTTGCTGCAGGATGACTCAAAAGGAAAAGAATGAGGTACATGTATATATATGTTGACACTGGATGCTATGAAGTCATGCCATGTGGTTGTAGGTAGTATACTTCTATCTTTAGAAATATGATCAAAATAGAAAGTAGAAACTCTTCTGATGCACAGGTTGCCAAAAGGGCATGATCTACACTAGATGAAATCGACATAATATGTCCTCATATGGAATATGAGGTGGTTGTACATTATCAAGGAACTACATAATGGAAGTTCCTGGGAATGAAATAAAAAAGTGGAGAAATAAAAAGGAAGATATCATGGGAAGTACAACCATGGAAAGAAGCAATCAACATCCAAGGAAGCCAAGAAGACTTGACTAGGAGATCTCTAGGGAAGATATGTGGACTCTAATAGAAGTCTGGAAAAGATAGAGACCCTTGACAATACATATCTTTAGGAGATAAAAAAGGATGTCGATGCCTACAAGAAGGATGCCATGGTGAAAGATCATCACTAAGGTAAATTTTGATTTAAGTATTCATATTTATAATTGAATAATATCTGATGAGCTTATTCAGGGCAGCCAAAGGGAAGTATATGTCTTCCACAGGTTGATAACCATATTTCAGGATGTAAGATCCTTGGAAGAAGTATGATTTGAAGGAAAGCAGCATGATATGAAGGTAGACCAGATGAAAAATTGATGGATCACTTTCGGAAAAAAATGAAAAGTGATGGGTGATTTGAGCCCTAATGAAGATATCCCAAAGATGGAGACTCCTCAACAGCAAAGAAATTCATGACATCAAAGAAAGCAGTTCTTCATGAGAAGCTTGGTGTTTTCATCATTGCTGCTACAGGTCCCTGATTAAGAGGGGGGTTGGTAATAAGTTTATTACATGGTAGAAACTTGGAAGCAAGTCCCTAGGATCCTGGACAAGTCCTTGGCTAAGAGGGAGCTTGAGAAAATTCCTTGATAGGAATGGGTATGTCCTCCCTAATTAAGAGGGAGAGATAGACGTATCATTCTGGTCTTCACCTGGAAGACAGAATGTGGGATTGGATAATCATCTGGCATCTGATACTGTTTTGGGGATGTATTAGGGTATCCAAGGTAAGAGTAGTCATGAAAGGATGGGTATTCTTTGAGGATTAGCTATCCCCAAAAGAATAGTCCTATGAGTTCATACTCGGTGAACACGCGGGTGGAGTATGTACCTTGGAGACAATGATGAATATGTCTATAATCATTGGTCTTGCCAGCATTTTAGTTCATGGTCTCGTGAAGAGATGGAGTTGTTAATCAAGGCCTTGCACTGTGACAATGATGGTTAATAAGATGCTATAACATATGGATTACCGATCGAAATCTTCGTATGAGATTCTTCAAATTGAGAGTGACCATGTACCATTATGAATACCTCCCTAGTTAAGAGGGAATGTTGGAACGTGTAACTAAGTTCGGTCTTCATAATGACTTGTAATTATGAATTTATGTAATGAAGAAGACAAAGATAATAAAATGTATTTTTTAATACTTGTGCATCATGGGTTTCATGAGCGAAGAGTTTTTTTATTATTGGTCAAAGACTTCTTCTTGATGTCTTTTAGGGGTTTTTCATCTTGTCATAAATATATACAATTTAGAGTCATGTATATGAATTGGTGTTACACTTATAAAGACAATTTATTGATGTAAATGTATGCCTTCAATTTCACCCACATTGGCTTTGGTGAATCAAGGCACTCTCCGAAGCTAATTTCATGTTTACAAGCACCCACATTTTCATAGTTGGCATAGGAGGTCCACATTGATTTTTTATGAATTTTCTATCACCATGCGCTAGCTACTCATATTTACAATTTCATTCATAATGTCCATGCTAAATCAAGGACCTTTCAAATCGCCTTCCCCGGAAGGCTTCAACAAAGCCATCGGATGATAGGCGTATGAACAGTAAAAGAAGGAAATCCCTACTCATTTGGGCTTCAACTCATTGCCATATCTATATCTAATCCTATCTTTCTTTCAGAAAGCATGTTTTCTAATGACCCAAATCTCCTTTCATTCTAACAAATTTTCAGTCTTATAAACATGTCACTTCACCCACTATACGCTTCCATGCAATAGATAATTTATTTGATTATAAAATGGCCCTCCCTTTTCTTTATAGTGAAAATGGATGATGCAACAATTTTTTTGTGGAAATGCAGGGGCAGAGGTTCATCTGTACATAAAATCAATCCAAAATAGTTCAGGACGTGTAATCATATCATTAGCCCCGTAAAAGTCTGGGATTATTTCAGGAAAAAAAAATCCTCTCATATTATTTGGACTTTTCAAATAGAATTGTTTGCTTCTTAATATTGATTTTGATGTGATGAGGTTTAGGGTCCATGTTTATAGTCACCCACGTTTTCATATTTGGCTTAGAAGTTCCACACTGGTTGTTTATGAATTTTCTATCACCTTAGTCTAAATACTAAGACTCAAAATTTCAATCATTCTGGTCTTGGTGAATCAAGGCACTTTCCAAATCACATTCCCCAACAAGATTCTAGAGAACCACTAGAGGAAGGGGGATAAACAGTAAAAGATCTCGGTGAACATCTTCCTATCTTTAAAAGAGGGCAAGACCTACTCATTCGGGATTCGACTCATTGCCATATCTATATCTAACTCTATCTGTCTTTCAAAATTTCTAATGACCCGAATTTCCTTTCATCCATACTCAAAAATTTCCATTTCATAAACATGTGACTTCAACCACTATATGCTATCATACAATAAACGAGTGTCAAGAAACTCTTGTTTTGTGAAGGGTTTCATGAGCTTTGACAAGGGGCACTCAAAGTGCACCATTCTTGACAACCTATACCAGAATTCAGTGAAATATCACAGGCATCATTGTGATTGATCCACTTTTTTTAGGTTTTTAAGGATTTGGGTAAATTCAGAGAGTGCCAAAGTACTTAGGGGTAGAGTTATCTATGGACAGAACTCCAAATTTGGTGGAACTGTGATTTCCATCAAAATTTTGGCCCAATTTCAATTAGAAATATTGCTGGAAATGGAGGACGTTTTTGAGTGCCCCATATCCCACGGTTTTCAGAAAGAGTTGGTTGACCAAGAATTTGCTCCTCCTGAGTGTTGTTGGTTTCTGTCGTTATGTGGCAGAAGACAGTTGGATGGAGCTAATCGATTGTGAAACCTGAATGAGAAAGGTGGTGAAGGGGTGGAACCTACATGGTTGAATAGTTTGGGTCGCAGGGAGGCCGAAGGTAATCACAGTAAAGAGGAAGACTACAACAACATGAAGAAAGGCTCGGTCTTGAGTTTCAAAGATGTCCAAGGGATTTTGGAAGTAGGCCGAGAAGAATACTTTAGGAAGCTAAGGATAAGATCAAAGGAAGCCAAGAAAAGGCACACAGTTTGGGCCTGCTAGACTAGGGACCGAGCTTCCGTAGTAAAGGTGCAGTATAGTGCAAAAATAAGATATTAGCTAGAGAAGTCGAGAAGAGTAGTGACAAGGGTCTTGGAGGCATACTAGTATCAAGGGTTTATTTCATGGTTATGGTACTTGTCAATGGAAGATCTATAAGAAGAATTTCTTTTGGGTTTTCCTCTCCAAGAGGGAGAGGTTTTGGCCCTGGATTGAAGAGCCTTAACTTTATGTCTCTTTTGTTTTGATAATTGACTTGATGAAAGACATAATAAGCTAACAAAGACAAGATCTAAGTAAAAGAAGCATAACAAGTTCAAAATTAATTATCATGAAAGAGAAATTGAATTAAACACCCTAATTTCTCAACAAGGTTGATATGATCCTTACTATCGCTACCTACCCCTCAAAGTAACTATCATGGCTCAAGGGAAAATACAGATAATGATTCCAGCAGTTCTGTCCAAGAATGTTTGAAGCGAAAGAATATTCAAAAGATCTTGTTACTTGGATATGAAGGCTATGGTGCTAGTACAATTTTCAAGCAGGAAAAATTTCTCTACAAGGATGAGAAATTTTCACAGGAGGAGTTACAAAACATCAAACTGATGATACAGAGAAACCTATATAAATACCTTTGCATATTTCTTGAGGGGCGTGAGAATTTTGAGGAGGAAAGCTTAGCAAATATGGATGGTTCCAGTGTACATGAACAAGTTTCTGCCTCGGATGAAAGTGATGACAAAGAAGATGCTCAATGTACTTACTCTCTCAATCCAAAATTGAAACATTTTTCCAATTGGCTTATGGAAATTATGGAAATGGGGGATTTAGATAGTTTTTTCCCCGCTGCAACACATGAGTATGCCCCAATAGTTGATGAAATGTGGAGGGACCTTGCAATTCAGGCTACGGATGCAAGAATAAATGAGTTGCATGTCCTCCCTGATGTTGCTGGTCACTTCTAGGAACGGGTTGTTGAGGTATCAAGTAATGCATACAATCCGCCAGAATCTTACATTTTATATATTGGAGTGACTCAAATTAATGGGTTAGCATTTATAGAATTTTCAACTGATGATTGTAGTCCAATGTCTGAACCTTATAATGAAAACTTTGATTGTCCAACTCCAACTGTGAAGTATCAGCTTATTAGAGTAAATACTAAAGGATTAAATGAATGTTGTAAGTGGTTGGAAATATTTGAGAATGTACGAGCTCTAATCTTTTGTGTTGCTATAAGTGAATATGACCAAAAGTGGGCTGAGAAATAAGTGACCTTTAGTAAACAACTTTTTGAGAATTTTGTGGAGCATTCATGTTTTAGAGATACACCATTCATTCTGTTGTTGGCGATTGTTGGAAATATGTTGCAATATGTTGTTCTTGATGGAAACCTACTTGATGAATTTCTTCTTGATGGAAACCTATTTGATGAGTTCTCTTTTGACTATGTGTTAAAGATGTAAAAATGATGTTTATACAGGTCTGTTCAGATGTGATAGAGAAAGGAATTCCAGTAAGTGCCACAGAAATGAAACAGGAAATATTTTTGAATGTATACGCTACTTTTGTGAAGGCAACCCTCATATAGATGCAATATATACGCTACTTTTGTGAAGGCAACCCGCATATACATTCAGGATTAGTATATACGCAATTTTTATAAAGAGAATTTGTGTATACACGTGGACACAAATGCTCCAAGTCGCATATGCCTTTTTGCACTCTAAAATTATGATACCAAGGGGCATTACCATGGTATTAGCCCATAGTATTGAGCGTTTTATTGTCTATTTTGATTCTGTCCAAGAATACCATCAGAAGTTGTGTAGTTTTGGCTCATGGTATTGGTAAAGGCTAAAACTATATAAGGAGAAGAAGATCATAGTGCAAAGGTGTGCATATGTCTAGGTATTGAATGAATACTTCACTCTGAAGTATATCTACATGGAATGGGTTGCAGTTTATTGATAGATCTGAATTAATAATGCACCTATGAATAAAATGATGGATCGGGATCTCTATACCTGAAATGACTATGCATTTTCTAGATCTGTTTATGGAAAGTTTAGATTTTTGATCTGGCGAATGTTTGTTGAAGTGAAGGGTAAGATCTAAGTTGTTTATCTGTTCTGAAGAGTTGCACAGCCCTGCAACGTTTTCAGATCTATACGCGGGTTCGTCTCAGCAAAATCAAGTATATACGCAAGTTAGTTTCAGCACAGCAAAATCAAGTATATACACAAGTTAGTTTCAGCAAAAGCGCGTATGGAATCTAAGGTCAGTCCTGAAATAGTTGCAGATATATACGCAGGTTTGTCTCCATGAAAGCGCGTATATACGCGGGTTTAGTGAAGAAAAAGCGTGTATGTAATCTAGGTTTTTGCTGAAGTGTGCGAAAATAAATGTCTGATCTATTTTGTTGTTCTATTGTTGTCTGTCAATGATGTCTTCATACAGATCTGGGTTTTTTGAATACTGATTATGCTTCTAGTTGATTATGATTAAAGATCATTTATTTCTTGATTGGTTGATGATTCAATGAATGAATTGAATGGGTTATAAGTTTCAGTTTGATGTATGTTCTTTGAGCTTAAATGTGTGGAGTGGGTCTAGTCTGAAAATTTGATGAAAAGAGGCCTACAAGGTGTGTTGTGGAAGCTGTAGGATCCAGTATGAAAATTGATGAAACATGGTCTGTAGTGGTTCTGAGGGTTGAAGCCTTCAGTATGGAAGTAGAAGCTTCCTGCCAATAGAAGTTGGTGTTCTGTTCAGGGGGTTGAAGCTTCCTTCCAGGAGTGGCTGGTAAACGAGATCAGGGGGTTGGAGCTCCCTTCCAGTAGTAGCTAGAGAACGAGAGAAGGTTGTAGGCTTCTGCAGGTAGAGGCCTGCGTACTGATATGAATCTGCATCAATACAATGTTGTAAACAGTTTTCCATATAATAAATATTGAAGACAGAGACGACAGCAGTGGTGGTTTTCTCCCGAATTGGGTTTCCACCTTAAATATTGGTGTTCATGTGTGTTGCACTTGTGTTATGATTTATATTGTTGTTACTACACATATTTACTGATTATCTAATAGATGCATGACTGGTAAACTAATTTAAAGATTGTTCTTGAAAATTTTTATAATCTGTAAAGTTATATCAGTATACACTAGTTTCTTTCAGCATATGTGCGTGTATACATGAGTTGGGTTCATCAACGCTGTGCATGGAATTCTATAATAGAAAAAGTTAAAATCTTTTCAGTAAGCTCTAAATTCTTATTGACCCCCCCCCCCCCCCTCTTAGTATTTTTCCAACAATTGGTATCAAAGCAGGTCCTTCTAAAGAAGCTTAGCCGCTAGAAGGAATATCAACCAAAATGAGAAATCAAGATGGGACAACATCTATCAGGCCTCCTCTTTTCAACGAAAACAATTTAATCTTCTGGAAGACAAGGACAAGATCCTATCTTCAGTCTCTTGGAGCAGATGTATGGGCTATAGTTGAAGGAGGGTATCAATATCCAGCCTCAGTTCCAACAGATGCTATAGCAAGAAATAACTATGAAACGAATGCAAAGGTGGTCAATGCATTGTTGGGGAGTCTGACTAAATCTAAATTTTTAAAAGTCATGCAGTTGAATACAGCAAAGGAGATATGGGACAAAATCATTCTAAGCTATGAAGGTGATACAAAGGTAAAAATTTCTAAACTCCAAACTATTAGAATTCAATATGAAAATCTAAGGATGCATAATGAGGAGAGCATTGCCAGTTTCTTTTTACGTCTGGATGATATTGTAAATTGTATGAGAAATTTGGGAGAAAACATAACTGACACTACTCTGGTAGAAAAATTATTAAGATCTCTAACTTCCAAATTTGAGTCAAAATTATCTGCTATTGAAGAGAAGCCGGATCTACAAACTCTTACTATTGTTCAACTTCATGGTATTCTAACTGCTTGTGAAATGAGAAAAGGAGGTTCATCTAAAGTCAAAGAAGTTGTATTTAGAGCTGCTAAAAAAGGAAAATAACTACAAGAAACAGAAGGATCGGGGAATGTTTCAGATGAAGATGAGGTAAAATTTGTAAAGAAGCTATAAATTGGCACTGGAAGGTTCAAAGGTAAGCTTCCTTTTAAATGTTTTGCTTGTGGAATAGTTGGTCATTATGCTGCAAAGTGTCCTCATAAGGAAATTCATGAAAAAGGAAAGGAAATAGCAAGGGGAAATAAGAATCTGTTTAGCAATAAAAAAAATTATTATACTCATGAAGATAATGATGGGTTATCAAATAGTGAAGAAGAATCTGATCAAGATGTTAGACTTCTCATGGAATTTGAAAAGGATTATAGTGAGGCTAAGTATACCTTTATGGATGCTCTAGAAGATAATGATTTTCTTGAAGAAATCAATCAGCTCAAAACATGTTTGGAAAAAAACAAAATATCCATAGAAACTCTAAAGAATCAACTTGTAGAAAAGGAGAAGCACAATGAGAAATTAGAATGTGAAATAGTAAGTCTAAGAAAAGAAATTGATAAAATGAAAACTTTGAATCTTAGATTTGCTAAAGGATCTGAAACCTTAGATGAAATTATCAAGGTACAACGTTCTCCTCTTTTAAATACATGTCTTGGATATGTCAGATAATCCTCTTAGTCTTCAGCACCAAACTATCTAAAAGCAGCTACAGCCAAGCTACAACATTATGTCACTCAGCAAGGGAACAAAGAAACTTTACAAGTAAAGCATGACCACCTCAATACAAATAATAATAACAGAAATATCTTTCAGAGAAATACCAATCAACAGGTAAACACAAATAAAAGGTTCCATGATCACATAAATTTCTTCTTTAATGGACAATGTTTCTCATGTGATAATTTTGGTCATAAAGTTGTTCAATGTGTTGCATACAAAACCATCATGACCAGAGAAGCAAGAAAGAAAAGAAATGAGTCTGGAATAAAGAAGAATACGTATAACAACTTTTCTCCTCTTCAAAATGAAATTGAATGTGCTTATTGCAATAACTTTGGTCATGAAGAATCTGAATGAAGGAGCAAACTTTAGCCAAAAGAGAATATACCTTCAAGTTCCAAGGTATGGGGAAAGAAGGACTTACAGGTTGAGAACTGTGGCATAGCTTTATTTGCAGAAGGAGAAAAAAATCAATTGTACATTGATAGCGAATGCTCAAAACACATGACAGGTGACAAAAATAAACTTCTTGCATACAATGCTCTAGAAAGAGAAAAGAATGTCACTTTTGGAAATGATACTCCTGTAATTATTAAGGGAAAAGGTTATGTTTTTCTAAGAGAAAAGGTGAAAGCTAACAATGTTATGTATGTGGATGGATTAAAACATAACCTGTTAAGTGTAAGTCAAATGTGTGATCAAGGAACTGAAGTTGTCTTTAGCTCAAAAGAATGTGTGGTACGTGATCTTGACACAGGAAAAAAAATAATAAAAGGAAATAGAACACCAAGCAATTTGTATGTATTGAAAAGCTTTAAGGAACAATGTTACTTGGGTAAATCTTTAGAAAATTGGTTATGGCACAGAATATTGGGGCATTTGAGCTTCTCCCAAATCAGCAAATCTAGCAGACTCAAAGTTGTTCGTGATCTTCCCAACATTACTCTGCCTGAAAGTACCATATGCAAATCTTGCCAATTTGGTAAGCAAACCATAGTGCAATTCAATGCCAAAGAAGGATCAGCAAGTAAGCCTCTTGAACTCATTCATACCGACCTTAGTGGTCCTATGAGGAAAAAGTCACCTTGTGGAGAACAATACTATATTCTGTTTATTGATTATTTCTCTAGAATGTGTTGGATTGGGTTGCTAAAACACAAAGATGAAGCATTTGAAAATTTTCAGATCTTCAAAGCCCTGGTTGAAAATTAATTAGATCTAAAAATCAAATTTCTTAGGTCTGACCGAGGAGGTGAATATATATCAGATGAATTCTTTGACTTCTGTGAACAACATGGCATAAAAAGACAGTTTTCTGTAGCCGGTACCCCACAACAAAATGGCGTAGCAGAAAGAATGAATAGAACAGTTCAACAAATGGCTCGAGCTATGCTTGATGATTATGGAACACCTGACACATTTTTGAGAGAAGCAGCACATACTTCAGTAAATATTCTTAACAAGGCTCATGTTCAAGTAAACAGTGATAAAACTCTTTATGAGGTTTGGTATGGTAATCTTCCAACTATAAAGCATTTTAGAGTTTTTGGAAGCAAATGTTTTATCAAGAACAATGATGAAAAACTTGGTAATCTTGAACCTAGAGAAAATGAAGGAATATTTCTTGGTTATTGTTCTAGAATTAAAGCATATAAATGTTACAATAAAAGACTTCGAAAGATTGTTGAATGCATTGATGTTGTAATTGATGAGTCTCTCTCAGCTCAAAAAGGGGAAATACCAACAACAAATGAAGATGATGGTGATGTATATATTCTTGCATCAAATAACAAAAATATATAAGGTGAACCCAATGAAGCAACAGAAGAAGATCTATCTGAAAAGGATCCATCCAGATATGTTCAAAAGAATCATCCATAATCTCAAATTTCGGGAGAAAAGGGATCAGGTGTCCAAACAAGAACAACTCTTGTAGGATCTCCCAGCTATCTGGCATTTCTATCCACTATTGAACGACAGAATGTCAATCAAGCTAGCAAAGATGAATGTTGGATTCAAGCCATGATTGAAGAACTTGATCAGATTGAAAAGAATCATACTTGGGAATTGGTTCGAAGACCTCATGATAAAAATGTTATTGGAACAAAATGGATATTCAAAAACAAGTTAAATTAAAATGGAGATGTTATTAGAAACAAAGCTAGACTTGTGTGTAAAGGGTATGCTCAACAAGAAGGTATATACTTTGAAGAAACATTTTCTCTTGTAGCTAGACTCGAAGCCATAAGAATTTTTCTTGCCTTTTCAAGCTTTCAACAAATTAAATTTTATCAAATGGATGTTAAATCTGCTTTCCTCAATGGTGATCTAGAAGAAGAAGTTTATATAGAACAACCAGAAGGATTCATTTTTGGAAATGTTGAAAAACTTGTTTGTAAACTTAAAAATGCTTTATATGGTCTCAAAAAAGCTCCAAGGGCATGGTACTATCATCTTGACAAATATCTTCATCAACAAGGTTTTTTAAAGGGATCTGCTGATAGCAACTTATACACAAAAACTGAAAAAGATAAACTATTGATTGTAGTTGTATATGTTGATGACATCATTTTTGGGTGTAATGAAGAGTCCATGACTCAGAAATTTGCTTCTATTATGCAGCAAGAATTTGAAATGTCTTTACTTGGGGAACTAATATTTTTTCTTGGCTTACAAGTGCAACAAGCAACCGATGGCATATTTTTATCTCAAGAAAAATATCTCAAGAAAATTTTGAAGAAGTATGGGATGGAAGACTGCAAACCTGTAAGTACACCAATGGTAACTAGGTGTAACCTCAGTTCTCATGATGATTCTCCCACGGTGAATCAACCAGAATACAGATCCATGATTGGAAGTCTACTTTATCTAACCGGGACAAGACTTGACATTATGCATGTAGTTGGGATTGTTGTACGATTCCAAGCTAATCCAAAATATTCACACCTTCATGCTGTAAAAAGAATATTCAAATATCTACAAGGGACTCAAGACTTTGGTCTATGGTATCCAAAAAAATTTGATCTCACTCTTCATGCTTACACAGATGTGGATTGGGCTGGAAATGTTGATGATCGAAAAAGCACTAGTGGTGGTGCATTCTATATGGGGCCTAGATTAGTATCTTGGTTCAGCAAGAAACAAAGTTCTATTGCCTTATCTACAGTAGAAGAGGAATATGTGGCTGTCGCATCATGTTGTACACAACTACTTTGGATGATGCAGACTTTACAAGACATTCAAATCAAATGTTCTCCTCCCATCTCCATTTTGTGTGATAATACAAGTGCCATTAGTATCTCAAAGAATCTTGTTATGCATTCTGAGACCAAACACATTCCTATCAAGTATCACTTCTTACGTGAACAAGTGCTTGAACAAAAGGTTAAATTGGACTATGTTCCCTCCAAAGAACAAGTTGCTGATATATTTACTAAACCTCTTCCCAGGGAAGCATTTGAATATCTCAGACAGAAGCTAGGAGTTGTCTCTGCCTCTCTGATCAAATATGCTTAATTTTAGAAGATTAAATTTAGTATGTGGGTTTCATAAAGGCAAATCACATATATACGCGAATTTCTGTGCATAAAACCACGTATGGGTTTTGCTGACAGAATTTTTATGGGTCAGCGTTTCAGAACAGTGTGGTGTTGTTGGGTAATCTCTGTTGTTGTTGTATCATTCTCTGATATTTTTCTCCTTGATGAAGATGCTTTGATAATTTGCTTGTTGAAGGTGTTCAGGATGCACAATCTAAGGGGGAGCACTTGTCTTGTGGAAAAGGATGTATTGTTGGTTGCTTTGTTAGAAAAGTGTCGCAATACTGACACTTAGAAAAGTGTCGCAATTGAGACATTTGGAGGAATACGTTGCAATTGCGACACTATGGCCCAAAGCGTCGCTATTGCGACGACTACCTCCAAACGTCGCAAGTGCGAAACAATGTCTAAGTGTCGCAATTGCGACGTTTGGAGGCCTTCATTGCAATAGCGATGCCTTTTCCGTCGTCGGTATAACGACACTTATATGTGCGCTAAATAAAAATACGAAACTTATATGCGCGCTACATAAAAATGATTTTATTGTTTCGTATCTGTCGCAATAGCTACATTAACGTTTGATATCAAGCGCGCATTCTCCCTCCGCTCTTGCAGAATAGCATTCGCCCTCAGCATTCACCCTCAGCTCTTGCAGAACATCATTTTCCCTCAGCATTTGCCCTCAGCGTTCGCCCTCAGCTCTAGCAGAACAGCATTCACCCTCAGCTCTTGCAAAATGGTAAGTTCTTACTGCAGGCCCTTCCTCCTATAGTAGGGTTGACTCTATTTGGGTTTTTTTGGTCAATTCCATTGGATTGTGTTAGGCTGTAGGGTTCTCTCTAGATGTCAAGAATCAAGATTAAATACCCTCTATTATCTTCATCACCCAATAAAAGATTTAAATTTTTCCCAAAGAAACGCTTATTAATTTGGCAGCCATTATTTCTCCCTGCTTTAAAAACCTTACATTTAAATGAAAACAAGCATTGCATTTCAACTACAAAAATCTATTAGTGTTCAAATGTACATGTGTGCTACATTAATGTCTGATATCACGCACGCATTCACCCTCCGCTCTTGCAGAACAGCATTCGCCCTCAGCATTCGCCCTCAGCTCTTGCAGAACAGCATTCTCCCTCAGCATTCGCCCTGAGCTCTTGCAGAATAGCATTCGCCCTCAGCTCTTGCAGAACAGAATTCGCCCTCAGCTCTTGCAAAATGGTAAGTTCTTACTGCAGGCCCTTCCTCCTATAGTAGGGTTGACTCTATTTGGGTTTTTTTGCTCAATTCCATTAGATTTTTTTAGGCTGTAGGGTTCTCTCTAGATGTTAAGAATCAAGATTCAATACCCTCTATTATCTTCATCACCCAATACAAGATTTAAATTTTTCCCAAAGAAATGCTTATTAATTTGGCAGCCATTATTTCTCCCTGCTTTAAAAATCCTACATTTAAATGAAAACAAGCATTGCATTTCAACTACAAAAATCTATTAGTGTTCAAATGTACATGTGTGCATCACTTGTGTAGGGTATTCCTTTTACACTTTCACATTATCCAAGAATGTGTGCAGTATAGTTCATATTTTTTGTGATTTAGATTATCTTGAAAAAGGAAAGGTAAATTATTTCCCATGGAAAAAGAAGGTTTTCCCTTTTTACTACTAGAAATGGTACAACAAAGTTCATTTCTACCCGAAACTCCTATGAAACAGGAACCAAATAAAGGCCATGTCCTCAATGGACATCATTTGGCTTTGAAAATGGCCATTGCACTGTGTTGTTTCTTATATTACATCACGATAGTTTCTTAGGTCATTTCTTGTTCCTTGAGATGAAAAACAACCAAAGAAATTGTGAAGATCCTTTCAAGAAATAAATGACCATTTCTCAATCATATCTCAACTATTTTTTATTTTATTCAGTGGTTGCTTACTTTGAGAGAAATTTAACACTTTTATAAGGAATATA
Organism: Pinus albicaulis; assembly: GCA_034641835.2. NCBI lineage: Eukaryota > Viridiplantae > Streptophyta > Pinopsida > Pinales > Pinaceae > Pinus > Pinus albicaulis. The sequence goes on along the minus strand of CM076571.1, from coordinate 107,846,350 downwards.
ACATAAAAACACAAAATGGGAAGGAATTTATGAGGTAGATGACCTTTATTTGTTGTCAATTAAGAATTGATAATACACGATGCATGTTCTGTACTACAAACTAGATTCCTTCCTGGAGTTAGGACACAGAGTATTGAATCAAAGTTGTAGTTTCTAACTTCTTGTATTGGTTCATCAATCTTGAAATTCAGACATTGCACGTCTTCATTGCTTCATGTTTGAATAATTTGCATCATATCGTACAATAGGAAATTAGGAATTATGATTATTATTACTTTATGGATCTGTTAAGTTACTTTTAAGTTTGCATGGTTTAGTGTGAAATTATCCTAGTGTGCCCCTAGGCCCAGGTGAAGGAATGCCAAGGACTGAGAACCCTAGTTTTTAAATGGTATTGTTTCTTATACCCAAAAACCCCTCAACATCACTTCTTATTAGTTCTTAACAATAGTGTTGTAAACAATTTTAGAATTGATATAGCAAAATCTCGCACTTCTCAAGATAAAGTCCTAAAGCTTAAGTGTGATACCATGTGTAATTCAATAGCCCCATTGTCACCTCACCAACCTCTTTTCACTTCGGGCTAGCTCTCCTCCAACTCAAGCGGGGTTCTCCCTAGTAGATGTTAGGGATCTAATGGCCCAACCAAACCAAGTCAAGAGCCCCCTAACTCTCTATGTTTACTACTATCAATCAAAATATTGAACAATAGGTTCAAACATGCATCCTGAAGATAAAATTGCCAGGGTATTTTTGGTTAATTTCAAAGGGAAATTCCCCAAACACATATAATCAAGGAATTATAACGTGATTTCAAACATTAAATATCAACAAAATCGTTTAAAGGATATTGAAAGGAAAAAGGTGATGGAAGATAGAAAGTGCCTTACTTAAATGCTCTAAGGATTTTTCAATAGTTGCTCCAAAGCTTCACTTCAAGGCCCTTCAAGATCGTCTCCAACAATGCTATACCATCAGCTTCAACAATGTTGCTCCAAAAATGTCCTCAAGGTCTTCACAACAAGTTTACTATAAGTTGCTCCAACAATATATTCAATAAGGTCTTCATTGTCAACTTGTCTCTTGTTTGGGTGCCTTAATGTGCAATGACATGTTTCCAGGACTGAATTCAATGCAAGGCATATTTGAAACTCTAACTTTGTCGTCCGGTGTCTTATTAGAAATTATTTCAGTTTTCATTTTGTGTTTTCAAGTTAGATATTGTTTTCAAGTTCTTACATTTATAATTTTATTGCAATGTGGCAGACTGATCAGAGCAGTGCAGGAACAACCCCGAGATGGGATGATCGCGGAAAGAGGCCAGCGAAAGAACATGTAAAGTGCCAGCATTGCTCTATCTTCAGGTATTTTAGTTATTTACATAATTGAAATAATATTAATTTTGTTCAAATATGCAGACACCTAGCCATGGTACGCCCGATGATTCCCTCTTTGAGGAAGAGCTTTCTTCATCCCTATCTCCAATGTTCTTGTTGCGAAAAAAGGCATGAGATGCAAGGTCGGAATTTAATACTTTGATAGACGCGCCTCAAACACCTGAAACAGAAGAGAGGATAAAACAACTTATGAGCCAACTAGAAACATATCAGGTAATAATAAAAAGTCAAAAGGATATTTTTTTTGTTCTGCATGAGATGAATTGTGATAGTTTGATTTTTAATTTTTACATTGACTAAACTAACAAAAAGTTCTTTTGTATGTAGCTTTTTCTGGCATTTACTGAACCCGGTGTTGGTGGTAGTGGGACACAAGGGCAAGAGATTGCCCAACAACCCTCTCGTACACCTTCTACTCCTTTAGGTGCTAGCCAAGAAACACACCCTGCCCAAGCAGACACCCAGCCAACCGCTGAACGTGTTGGCAATGATGAGGCCGATATGGCCAACTACATTATTGCGTTTCCTGGAGCTACACGTGTCAGCTCCACAGGGACCATTAATGGCACGTTGTTGGTGAACGATGAGGGTGTCCCTATAAAGCATGTACAACTCCCAAGTAAATTTTAATATTTTAACTATTTCATGTACTTTATCTAAAACATATTTATCATGATTTTTATTTTTAAATTAATGATAATATCTTTTTTTTTTCTATGTAGGAAACAATGAGTTATACAGGTTTCTGGAGAGCCATGCGTTGGTAATTTTTGGCCCAAACATATGCACAGGGTGGAATTCCCAGAATTCCAACCTGAAAAAAGAACTTCTAGATTATCTAGAAGCCCTTTTTGGGGTCGGCACATTTGACAGAACAGCGGTGGCTTGGGTAGCCGGCAAATATTTGAAATATACCAGGGACACCTATAGGACGCAATTGAAATTTAACCCTAGATATGAGCATCCTCTCATAGTTCCAGAGAGTGAGTGGAGAGCACTCATCCATGACGGAAAAGAGAAAAGGGCAAAGAATGAAGGAAAAATGCCAACTGGACCCGCAAGATAAATTACAACTTTAATTCAATAGCTTTAATTTTCTCTATGTCTAAAATAAAAGTGTGCTGCGTCATATCTGACTTTAATATTTTGATGCTAGGTTGCCTGACACCTCAAATGCAACCAAAGCTAGGATTGAAAAAAAGGGCCATCACAAGCTAGGCCAGGGCGGCTACTTGAAATTGGCCGCAAGAATTGTAATTAAGTAGCTAAACATCTTATAATTAATTGTATCGCCTTCCAACATTTTTGTAATCCTATCAAATATGATTAAAAATACAAAATCATATGTAATGTAGGGTGATGACTTCGGAACAGAAACTACAGAGGAAGATAAAAATATCGCTTTCCATTTCGGCTATCAAGCCGTAGTTGAACGTCGCATAAGCTTGGGGCAGGTCCCAAGATCTAGAATTCCTGATAAGGTAAAACATTAACCTTTCAATATGTTTGTTTTCATCTATAAATTAATGTCTAAAAACCTTTTTTAAATCAGGGGAGCAACACTACCGACGACGCAAATAACCCAGTTTTAGAGCCAAATGTAGATGATCCTCACGTGCAACCTGATCATTGTAGTAGGGACCAGGCCGACAATGCTACTATCAGTGAGGGCTGTGACGGTAATTAATTTCCACTTATAATTTTTTCTAATTATACCTTGATGGTTGTCCTTATAACTTTTTTTGTTTAAATGATAGAGAATGTTTCCCTTGAGGATCTTACCACCAAAGAGGAAGACAGGGCAACAGTCCCAACGGCGACAACTGGTGCACCAGGTAAATAATCTCATTGCAATTTTTTTTATTAATATTACCGAACTAGTTCAATGATATTTAAAAACTGATAATTAAAATTTAATATTATCTGTTTTTGTAGGCGATGCCCCGTCACCGGATGAGACCAGATATCGTGACAACGCAACTAGGTCAGCGGCGACAACTGGTGCACCAGGTAAATAATCTCATTGCAATTTTTTTTATTAATATTACCGAACTAGTTCAATGATATTTAAAAACTGACAATTAAAATTTAATATTATCTGTTTTTGTAGGCGATGCCCCGTCACTGGATGAGACCACACATCGTGACTACGCAACTAGGTCAGCGGCGACAACTGGTGCACCAGGTAAATAATCTCATTGCAATTTTTTTATTAATATTACCGAACTAGTTCAATGATATTTAAAACTGACAATTAAAATTTAATATTATCTGTTTTTGTAGGCGATGCCCCATCACTGGATGAGACCAGACATCGTGACAATGCAACTAGGTCAGCGGCGACAACTGGTGCACCAGGTAAATAATCTCATTGCAATTTTTTTTATTAATATTACCGAACTAGTTCAATGATATTTAAAAACTGAGAATTAAAATTTAATATTATCTGTTTTTGGAGGCGATGCCCCGTCACTGGATGAGACCAGACATCGTGACAATGCAACTAGGTCAGCGGCGACAACTGGTGCACCAGGTAAATAATCTCATTGCAATTTTTTTTATTAATATTACCGAACTAATTCAATGATATTTAAAAACTGACAATTAAAATTTAATATTATCTGTTTTTGTAGGCGATGCCCCGTCACTGGATGAGACCAGACATCGTGACTACGCAACTAGGTCAGCGGCGACAACTGGTGCACCAGGTAAATAATCTCATTGCAATTTTTTTTATTAATATTACCGAACTAGTTCAATGATATTTAAAAACTAACAATTAAAATTTAATATTATCTGTTTTTGTAGGCGATGCCCCATCACTGGATGAGACCAGACATCGTGACTATGCAACTAGGTCAGCAGTGCGGGTCGAAAGGCATGAAACAGGAGCAGAGCATGATGATATTGATGATGTAATTAGGAGCTTTAAAAATAGGAAGAAGAAAAAGAAAATTCGATAATGTAAAATATTGTATTATTATAAGACAAACGTTACCATACTTGGAACGTTTTTGCGTTATATAAAAAACTCATTTATCATACTATTTTTATGTCAAGCATTAATTGCAATGTTTCCTTGCGTACTTTTTGTTGAATTTTTTTTTTATTAGTTATTGAATATTTTTTTTTATGCTCATGAAAGTAAAAAAATGAAATATAGATTGGGTATTGGGGAATTGAGAGAGATGTGAGGGGGGGGCGCATAAAAGCTTCCACCTTCACGTGGTTGGCCCTGTTTAGTAGAGAATAATTTATTGGAGTGATTTAATCTTGGAGCAAACCTTCCTCGATCCAGTGTAGCAAAAAAAAGTCACTGTTGACTTAGTTACTACTCTTTCAGATCGTGGGAGGCTTGTTCCAAGTTCATGTGACTCCAATAAATTGTTCTTGAAACGAAGAGGAGCCTATTCAGGTATGTTTTGAAATTTTCAACATATGTTCTAACATTATCATAAGAATGCATCTTAGAGTAAAAAATACTACATCAATTACTTGTATTTATTGTATAAATAATGATGGATTTTGATTGACTTGGTAGTGCAGGTACAAATCCTCTTGCATCATGAGCAATACAACTTGTCAACCAGGGTCATGTCCAGGATATTTTTGCTTGTGCGCTTGACCAGGTTCGTAATGTCACATTTTGTAAGTTCCTTTACAGTTCATAATTCAATATTAAGCTTGTTCACGATTATTATCTAGGTTTTTTGTATGTGTTTTTTCATCTATTTGATTGTAAGAAACTATGCATGTTTCCTGTTGTTCACTATGATTTCTCCCATTACCACTCCCAGGATGAATCCGACTTTATTTTTACATAGGTTACTTTATTGTTACTATGATTTCTCCATTTACGATTTCATAGGTTACATCATGTAAAGTTGTCAATCTCAGGTTGGTGATGAGCTTTAGTTATCTAGATTTGGGGCTTTTCTGATATTTTCTCCCTCATGTCATTCCTGCATCACCTCGTTGTTAGAGCATGCCAATTTTCTACCACTTGTACTAATTGGCACATGTCAATCCCCGAGTGGTGCCACATTTCACCTATTTTCAGTGAGAGTTTAGGGTTTCTCTAACATAGCTTCAGAAATCCGATTCAGTGCCTGCTTGAATATTGTCACATAATACTCATGGTTTGGATTGATGAGCATGTTCCTAATGGTTGGTTGATTCATAATAACCACCCATATAGTCATCTTGAGATATTTCAGAAGTTTTCTCGGGTTTCCTTTTTCACCGTTTCTAGTGGGTGGGATGGTGTGGGGTGATCCATCAATACTGGTGCTCTTGTAGTAGGGAATTTGTTTTTTGGGATATAAAGGAGCATTTGATGTAGATATCCCATTGGATGCATTCATAGATGGGCATGAGAGGTCAAGAATTTAAATTAAAAATATGCAACCTCTAGCATGGCAACCTGAAGGCCGCGAGAGACATTGGTTAAAGATTGTTTTGTGCTGGCCTTAATATAGTCGTGATTTATTTCTATTATCTTAATGCAAATATATAGTCCGGTCTCATTAAAATGAGGATTGTGGTTGCATTTCTCTTTGGTTGTTTCTCTCTTAATGCTCTAGAAGTTGCCAAAAGTTGCGATAGTTGTTTAGTTTGCCTGTTACAACTTAAAAGTGGTTTTTAGCAATGGGAGTCATGTTTTTTAAGGTTCATACTAATATGAAGATCTTGTAATTCTATATTCAACATAAGAGAAGATGGCCTCTGCTTTGGGCAGTATGACAACAATTTCCACATCTACCTCATTGGGTAACAATGGAAAGGGGAAGATGTTGGGTGCAATGTTTGATAATTATGGCAGACAATTGTCTTATCTTTCAGTTTTTTCACCCATTTCCTTTAATCGCTCAAGCAGAAGAGGGAATCTGAGATTACGCGACAAAGAGAAGGGAGTTAATACAAGAGATATGGAAAAGGAGTTGTACTTCAACAAGGATGGCTCAGTGACAAAAAAATTGCAGGTCAAAGAAAAAATTATGTTTAAAGGAAGGTCACCTGCACGTGAAACTTCACTGCGGTGGATCTTTCCTTGTCCACTTATATTCAATTTTAATGTGTTATTTTAATTTTTCATGGAGGTTTGTTTTGGCATATGGTCTGGCATTCAATTGCACACTTACTGAAAGCATTGTCAATTTGTCTTGCAGGCGGTGTGAACAAACTTGCTGATCTTGTTGGAGTCACCCTTGGGGCGAAGGGAAAAATGTTGTCTTGGAGAGCAAGCATGGTTCTCCGAAAAATAGTTAATGATGGTGTGACAGTAGCTAAGGAGGTAATTTGTAGATGTGTGCTCTGGTTTTCTTTTTAACGTTGTATTATTTCCCCCTCTTAAATGTCTTAGATTTGGTAGGCATAATTTGAAAACTCAAAGGTGAAAGGAAACATATTTGTTACCCAGTGGTCTACTTGGCCTATGGACTAGCCACATTAGAGTAATGCATAATGCTTTTCACAACAATAAAAGGAAAGGGTTATGGTTGAGACAAATTTTATTGTTATTGACAGTGTAATGAAATGTATCTCAATGCTATGGTTTTGGCCTTTTTATTGGTTGAATTAGAGGACCCAGTTGAAAATATTTGGGGCCAAGTAGGCTGGTTTTCCTTTTTGCTGATGGTTTGGTGTATCTAATTAAATTAGTTGCCTAAGGTATTTTTGGTTGCAAACTCCTTTTCATTTTTCATACAGTATTGGCCTTGTGGAATACATTTGATTGTGTGGTCTTGCTAGATCTACAACATTTGTAGTTGTTTAGTCTTATGGCCGAGGTGCACTTTTATTATGGAAATAGTTGATGCAATATTGTCATTTAATCCTTACTGCAGGGTAGCATGTTGAGAAGTTTCTTGTGAAACGTTTGGTATTCAAAATGACACTTGATCCTATATAGCATCATGCACTTGACTTCAAAATTCATATTCAAAGTGTGCCAAACAATTCTTGTAAAATTTCAAATATTTATGTTGTTTTAAACCATTATCTTTTTCATGTATTGGATGCTTAAAATGTGAAAAAGACTTTGGTATGAAATCAACTGGTGAATAATTTCCAGCAAAACAACCACTTCCAAGACATGATTTAGAATTAGAACATATGTACTTATGAAGCATAGAAAGATATCCTTGATGCATTGTCAATGTTTAGCTAGGGTTATTTTTGGAGAAAATAACTCCTTATTCCTAGAATAGTGATCTTCAATACAAGTAAATGCCAGAGAAGAGAGATCATCGTGTGACACAAAAAAACTAAAATTGGACCCCTAAGGAGAGTTGGTGTGTCTACAATCGCTCTGTCAGCATTTTCCCTTGGTTTACGCCGTTCTTTTCCTCCAACCTGAGTCTTAATTGACTTCTTCTTTCTTCGGGTTTATTTATCAAATTCGTATAATTTGATAAATAAATACTATCCACAATGGTTGGACTTTAATTTATATTCCCGACTTTATATTATCTCCAAGCCTTATAACCAATGTTTAACTTTCAACACTTTGTATTTATACTCCTCGTTTCTTTTTAAATAAATAACTTGTAATGAACTTTCGGCTCTATATTTCACCACCCAGCCTTACAACAATCACGCTCCAGACTTATGCTAATTATCGGCCAATCGTTTAATTAAAAAATTTCATTATACTCCGGCCCCACCTATATATATCAATAACCAATTAAACACTCGTATCGTACCTGGCTATCCTCCGCACACCTTAGTTAACCTCCGGGCAAGTTCAACGTGCGACCACCGTCCGATGGCCCTTCTCCAAATCAACGACTCTTGGAAATTTCGCTCGGCTTCCAACGTCGGGCTTTAACGTGTGATGGTGCAGGTTAAATGGTGGTTTTCCGGGGGTCACTTCGCCACGTGTCACATTCCCTATGGAATCGCTCGCGAATAGGAAATACTGCCTACTCCGCAAAAGCGGTGCGATATGGGCAACCCACTTTTGTGATTCCGCTTGTGGTTTTGGTACAGGGCTTGACCACGGGTGCAAGTCTGGTTCCGCTATCCTTTTGTTTGTTAACTCATGTCCAATCCTCGGGTCAGGTTCCGAAAGCACAACAATCTTGTCTCTTTATTAAGCAGGATTTTTATATTTGAACAGTGTTCACGACCCCGGTTCTCTACACAGACCTCGCCTTCGGGTGGGGTGAGTTCACAGGTTTATCCAACAATTTACGGGAATTCAAAGACAGAAGAATGGAATTATCAGTACCCAATCGCCTCACAGTTAAAAAATTCTTCACAATTAGCAGTTCGAGATAATTCAATGGAAACTAAGCTTGGAAATCATTTAACTGGAAACAATTGTTCACACAGAGAGGTTTATTGCAGAAATCCCCTCTCTACTCTCCTCTTCCCTCTCTACTTTTATTCATCCGAGGAATTACAATTTATATACATAACATATGGCTCTTCGGTTCCTCTGAGAGAACCGTTCTAGAAATAAAAAGGTCTAATTATAATAATTCAACTAACTGAAACTGTTCGACTCTTACAACTCTAACTATTCTAAGTAATACAGTCAGCTGAGGTATTGACACCTAACTGTTAGAACTCAAATGTTTTCGAACCCTCCTAGCCATAACATGTGGAAAAAACCTCCTACATTGCTGGCTAGTGCCTAATGCCCCTACATCATCGTGTGACATAAACCTATTAAAAAAAGTGAACGGGGAATGATTATTAATTATGGCATACTAAGTTGTCAGTGATTTTGACTATTTGTCTTTAACATGTAAAAATGTTAAATTCCAAACTTACATCATCATGGTTTGGCATCATGAGCTTGACTAATTGTCCACCATGCTCATAATTTCATTGTTGTATTCATATCTATAAACAACGTTTCAAATAATAATAAAAAAGTGCTATAAGAAAAATCCAGACCTCCATGTTGCTGCTCCTTGTGAGACAAAGTCAAAATTGCATTACATAATCTGACACATAAGAATCTCCTATATCCCGGTGGTATGTATCCAAACTCTTATAATAGTGTCTTCAAGACTTATGTTGACATTGCCAATGAGATATTTAAGAAATGAAAGATGGAGCCTTCTTCATTGTTGTATATGTAACAGTCTTTTATTAATATAAAGATTGATGGTTTTGTCTTTCTGAAAATGAAATGTAAAAATAATTTATTGTGGTCAATTTAAAAGTTTTTTTTTTAAAGCTTTTCATTATGGAAGGGCGACATAGATATATGCCCTTCTAATTGAAATTCAGACCTGCCCTTCAAATTTGATCACTGTGTGGGACCTTAACAAACAATAAAACTATTCCACCGCGCGTTATATAAAACATATAACAAAACCTTTGTCAAAACTTCAAACGAACCCTTTAGTCGTGGGTATTTCATCACGAATTGATCATTTTACCATGTACCTTCTTCTAGAGGAATATTATTCCACTTGATTAGGTACTTCATAATGGTTATATGTCAAAGAGATACAAAATGTTTATCTATAACTTTTTTTGGTTCAAGAATCAACTTTCATTCTTCATCTAATTTTGGAAGCTCTATTTACATTGGCATATTTTTTCCCAAAACCTTTTTTAGGCAAGATACATGAAAAACCTTATGAATGCAAGAAGAAGGAAAATATAACTTCTATACCACTTGTGCAATCCTATGAATAATTATTTAGGGCCATAACAGTTTTGCAGTGTGGAAAAAGTTGGCAAAAAGTCCCGACTTTTTGAAAAAATCCCGAATTTTTCCTGGAGCCGACTTTATTGGCCGACTTTTCCCTGAAAAAGTCGCGATTTTATCCTCGAAGTCCCGACTTTTTGCCAACTTTTTTGAAAAAATCTTGAGTGAGGTAGTTTCTTTAATAATTTTTTAATTTTTTTTGAAAAAATCAGTATTTTTTCCAAAAATGAATATTTTTGTATTTTTTTAGTTTGGACGACTTTTTGCCGACTTTTTCAAAAAACTCCCGACTTTATCGAGTATTTCAACTTTTGGACCCTTGCCGATTTAATCCCAACTTCGAATTTTTCCACATTGCATTTTTGAGCTAATTCTTTATTCTTATTTTTCTTGAATGAAGATTGCTTATAATGCTATAATCTAAAAAATACCCAATTACCCTCCTCAAATTATCTTTCACTTCAATGTTGTTCCCCCTGTTGTTTTATCATGTTTCATGTCATTTGAAGGTTTTCCATAATAATTTTCAAAGTTTCTTTAGTATTTTCCATATGTGACTCTGTTTCCTATACTTTGGACTTATCTTGCAAAAAGTATGAGATATTAGGAGTTGGATATCCATAAAGGGCCTTAAATGGGGAAATTTTAGTAGATGTGTGATAGGTAGTATGATAGTATCATATTACCATTCTTCCTTGAGGAACCCACTTCATCCATTAAGATTGCTTTTCTAAAGAGTAACATTGTAGATAACCTTAAAAACATTGGTTAACTATTTTTGTTTGACCATTTGATTATGTTTGATATGTAGAACTCATGGCAGCTAGTGTTTCTCCACTCATATGAAATAATTATTTCCAAAAGTTTATTGTTACTATTACTTTATGAAAACCATGAAGACTATGAATTTCTTTCACTAACACTTCTGCCACTTGGCTTGTTGTTTATGTACTTTGAGCTCTACAAAAAAAATCTACAAAATTTGTCTATATAAATGACCACAAAAATGTAATACTTACCTTTATATTTCAGTAACCCTGTAATAAATTCTATTGATATATCTTCTAGTCTTTGAATATGTATGTGGAATGTTTGAAGTAACCCTAGAGATTTTACTATCTCTCTTTTATTTATTATGCAAACCTGACCTTCTCTTACAATATTTTGAATATCTTTCTTCATTCCTTCCAAAAATATATTTTTTGATCCTTTGAGATGTTTTAAGGAACCCTGCGTCCTACCATCAGAGAGACATGGGACTCCCTTAATATTTGTTTATTCAAATATGCTTGCGTGCATAAAAATATTCTACATTTGCACCAAATTATATCTCTTTCACTCCCAATACTCCATAGAGTTCATCCCATCCTTTATAAATTTTAGTTTTTGTTTAGTACTATTGTCATTTTTCCATTATGGTGAGCTTCTTCTAGCCACCTAGGAAT